>CM031614.1:75613709-75636423 GCA_018398815.1 Conus ventricosus
CAATGTTTGAAAAATAAACCAGCAGTTTCTTGGAAAACTGATTTTGAAGATTCAGCAAAGCTAATTGCTTTATTGCAGCTATTTGCAGAAAGATTTTCTAGTTAAGCAAGGAATAATTCCTGACAGCATCAATATGTAAAATTAAAAAAATACATTTATAAACATGGCTTCACTCGTAATGATGATAGGCGGCGCTGGGGTTAATGCGCTTGCTTTTAGCGGAAGTAATTCGCGTTTAGTAAACTGCGGATGACGGTGAGAGAAAAAGACATAACAAAGCTATGGAGCAACTAGCCGCAGCACAAGATTACTATGAAAAGCAGAGAATTGAGCAGTTAGATTTTATTAACAATAAACTGAAAAAACAGGGACATGCAGCTTACACATTTAAAGACGTTGACCAGGCAATAAAAGAATATTATCTTGTAACAGGCAAACCAATCGAGACATTCCCCCCACCAAAATTCAGTGATTTTTTATCAACCATCAAAAAAAACAAAAGATGCAAGAAATCGTGTTTATCGTCTTTGGTATGACCGTTGTGTATTTTGTTGCGCATAATATTGGCTGAATAAAAATGAACAAAATCTATTATTCACCAAAAGGATATTGGAAGGGAATCACGGCAATCAAAAAGCTAAGCCAAGCAGCTGGAGTCAGTGAACAAACAGCAAAGGAATGGTTATCTAAACAAGCGATTTGGCAAATTTATTTACCAGCGCCTAAACGAATACAAAGACCGCACTTTGTGAACACAACGCCAAACGACACCCATCAAATGGATCTTCTATATTTACCCCCATGATACGATTAGACGAAAAAAATTTAAGTACGCGCTTACAGTCATTGACATAGCTTCAAGATACAAAGATGCGGAACCATAAACACAAAAGAGTGCTTCTGCTGTTGCTGTTGCCATACAACTGATATACCAACGAGGCCGCTAACTTATCCTCGCATGATTCAAGTCGATGATGGAAAAGAATTTAAAGGCCGAGTGAATCAATTATTGTTAAAACGATAGAGTTACCATTAAAAGAGGCATTCCAGGAGTTCACAGATCACAGGCTTTGGTTGAAAACTTTAAAAACAGTTATCTGAAAGACTTTTCTACTACCAGTATCACAGAGAGCTTATTGACATTCTCGCAACACAGAATGGGTTAGAAAACTGCCCTCATTTTTCGCGCAATGAATAATGAAGAAATTAAATTAACAGGTCTAAAACCAGTACAAGCAATCAAAAAACAAACAATAAATGCTGTTGAAGACTCCAGTACAACCAGCAAACTATTACCGTTTGGTTTAAAAGTAAGGTACCTTTATTTACCGGGGGAAGCAGAAGGGACACTCGCATCAGGGCAACCGATCCAGTTTGGAGTGTTGATCCATATGAAATAAAAAGAATTGTAAAGATGAATCCGCCCGTGTATTATTACGAGAAACTGACACAACAAAACAACCAGCTCCACAAAGATCTTTTGTGAAGGAAGAACTGCAAATAATCCCACCAGACACAGTTCCGCTTTAACTGATTTACGTAAAATATATTTGTGTTAAAATGGAAGCCCAAAAGAAAGAACATGGAACGGAAGCAAGAATGATAAATGAAAGAGAACTTGGAAATTAATACGAGAATCATATGATGCGTGTTCTGCTATTAAGGAATTAATACGAGAATCATATGATACGTATTCTGCTGTTAAAGAAACAATTATGAGGATTCATCGGCACATGGCACTGCATCCAGATCACTTACAGCCAAAATCCCAAATTTTGACTATCAAAAATGGGAAAAAGAATATTTTGAAAATAAAAAAAAATTCGAGCACGTCAAGCAAACATAAAAAAAAATTTGGTTTAAATTTGGGAAGGTTTGATTTGTTGATTTTCTGATAAATTTAAGGAAAAAAATATAAAACCCAAAGGGCGAAGGGGGGATATAAAATTTCCCGTTTTTCCGGGCCCCAAATTTCCTATGAAAACTCTGGATTAAAAAATTTACTCGTTTGTGTTTGGGTCTATCTAATGACTTCTTTTTTTCAACGTTGTGTTGATCTCATGAAATTTTAGATCGTTTTTTTTTTAACGTTTCATGATGAAAAGTATGTTTTTTGAAAAAGTTCTTTGTATTTTGTCATGCGATATGTTTGCGGGACAACACTGCGAAAAAATTTTTTCCCTTTGCTTTTTTGAGGGTTTTTTTTCTTGACACAAAATACGGTACATTTTTTCCCTTAAAACCCAACAAACCCGATCCCCCTTCCAAAAAATTCTTTCCTCTTTTTCCCCTAAAACCTTCTTTTTTAACGGTTGAATCCCAAAGGCGAATCTTAGGTAATCAAAATTGGGGGTCGTACCACCCCCGCATCCCCTTTAGCTACTTCTAATTTCCATGTTTTTATAGATATTTTCAGTAGGGATATCTTTAAAAAAAACTATGGTAGGGGGAAAAAATCCCCCGGGGCCCTCAGGTTTGGGGGGGTTTTAAAGTAGCCCTTAAAAAATTCAACTTAAAAAGTTTTGAAAATTTCAAAAACGGGTTAACCCCCAATAAAAACGGGCTTATCCAATTTGACTTTCTTTTTTTTCATATTAGGCCAAAAAGCTGATCATGAAATTTTTTTTGGGTCCTGATAATTTGGTTTTGAAGCGCTTAATTGCTTCTTTTTCTCTGGTGCCTTTTCTAACATCTTTGTGCTTTGGGGGGGTTTCCCCCATAGTTTTTTTCCAAAAACGCTGTTTTTTCTTCGCTTAAAAAAGTCTTTTTCTGAAAATCTGTGGTTTTAAGTTCTGAACCCAATTGTTCTTAAAGTTTAAAGGGTTTCTTTGAACTGTTCTTGTTTCAAAAGAAATTTAAAACGATGAACACTGTAAACTTCAAACCATGTTTTAAAATTTAAAATTAAGAAGTCTGAAAGGGAAGACAAAATTTTTTTTGGGCCAGGGAAGGGATTAGGCCAAAAAAGTTTGGGCGGCTCTTTTTTTTTGGCCACTTTAGACTTTCTGCTCCCTAAGGGGTATTTCTTTAAATTCATGTCTTGGAGTACCGAGGATATTCTAAGTAACTTCTAAAATTTGAAAAAACGTTTGTTGATCAGGCGTCAAACTGCTCAACCATTTTTAAAATTGCTCTTTGAATTTTTTTTAAATTGTCCCCTGTGTGAAATTTTAAAATTTTCCGGGGAAAGTGATTGCCCCCTTTGCCCATCCCCCATACAGATTTTTTTAAAAATCTAAATACATGGGGAATTTAGTTTTTTAAACTTGGTTCATGGGTCGTCAAAGGGTATTTGTTGTTTCCCTTTACAGAAATATGCATGCCTTTCAAATTTTTCCCTCCACGAAATCCTTTTTAAATAAACTGAATCTTTGGTAAATTACAAAAAAAAAATTTCTGTACCCCATAAACTTTAAGAAAGAAACCCAACTCACCCCCGGGCGCAGAAATGTAAGCGCGGGTTCCGGGCCCTTATAATGTTTCATACAGGTCTTTCTATAATTTCAAGACTTCCCCCAAAAACATGTATCAGCCATAAAGTTTTCTTCATGATAGTCCCCCAAACGTTTTTCCCCTTCTAGCTTCGGGCCACGCATCTTGAGCATCCCTAAATAATCAGAATCACTGTTTTCCCTTTTCCCCTTGGAAAAACAAAAGGGAAATTTTTAGGGGAAAGTTTTGTCTTCGTAAAACCCTTTTCCCCAAACAGTTATGTACTCAAAAAGGGGAAAACCCCCTTTTTAAACAAGATTTGGGGGGTCAAAAATTTTTTTTCCGTTTTTTGGGGCGGGACTTTAAGGACATGTAGTGACTTATGACCCCATCATGTGCGAAATAGAGTCTTAAAAAGACAGGTTTTTAATTTAAAACACATTATTTTTCCGTTTGACTGCGCAATGAAATTTTACCCAAAGGGGGTGGGTTTTACTGCTTGCTTTAAAAATTGGGGTTTTCCGAAAACCTGGGCAATTTGGTAAAAGGGAATTTTAGGCAGTTTTCCATTTTTTTGGATAAAACTTTATTTGGGAAAAATTGCTTTTTACGGGTGTGCTGCCCTTAAATTTTCCGCAAAGTGACATGGTTTTCCCCGCGGGCCACCAAGGCCGCTGTCGGATTCGCGGGTTTGGGATGAAGGTCAAACCCCCAAACCCAACGTGAGGGGCTGTTTTAAAACTTTTCTTGGTTTTCAGGCGTCATTATGATTTCGGGGAAAAAATTTTTAAAGATTATTTAAAACCCAGGCATTACGAAAATTGCTGCTGGGGTTAAAAAAGAAGTTTCGCAGCATTGGGCCCCCTCTATCCCAATTTTTCGGGCTTTTAAAATTGGGCGCCATCCGACCTAACAATGTAAAGGCAAATGGGGCAAATCGGGTTGTTTTACCCCATTTAAACTGTTTTTGGAAGTCTCTGTGGGGTTGGCCCTTCATTAAGGAACAAATAAGCGACTCGAAGTCGGGCGAAAACCCAACGTTGGAAAGTGTTTGCACCCTTTTCCCAGTTCTTTAAAAAAAAATTTTTTAGATCCAGGGGGGGGGTAATTTTTTCTGAAATTACGTAAAACTGGCCGTTTCCCAAATTTTTTATTTTTCAACGGGCTTAAAACGGAGGGTTTCCCTTTTTAAAAACTTTTTTTAACAAAATTTCTTGTTTTTTTTTGCTTTTGAGTATGCGCCAATAATCTACTCTTTTGTTCTTATAAATGTTTTTAATGGGGTAGGCCCCTCCCTGGTGAAAAACATTCACCCGAAAGGGCAACATGTTTTTTTTTTGGGTTTGAAAACCAATGGGATGGACTGTTTTTGGGGCACTCGGATGGGTTTGTAGATTTGTTTCCCTTTCACCCCTTTGTGTAGATATTAACAGTTATTGGTTTTTTTGTTCTTAAAAAGGTTAAATTTTTGTCCAGCTAAGGGGGAAAGGTTTTTCCTTTGGGAATTAAGATCATTGATGTAAGGGTTCATAGTTAGTTACTCTCTTTTGCGTTTTTTAAAAACGTAATGCAGCCGGGGCAAGAAACACCCACAGGGAAACCATTTGTTTTCCGAATTCTTTATTTTTAAAGAAACTGCTTTTTTTCCCCTACCAATGGGGGGGCAGGGGGGAAATGAAAGCCTTGCCTCCCAATGGGTCTTACTTAGCCGGGTTTTTAACACTCTTGGCCCTTTCGCCCTCGACCGCCAACCCTCTCATTTTAGCTTTTTTTAAAGCGGCTTCATCAAACTTGAAAGGGCGTTGGCTGCCCAACCAGGTTTTAAAGGGTCATTATAAAAAGAATAGTCTGTTGTTAGTTAAAAACCCCCAGACTTTTTGATTTTTCTTCTTTTATTGTTTATAGTCGAAAAAAAACAGCAAAACCTTATTTTAAAACTGGGGGGGTCTAGGGTTTTTTTCCCTGGAACTTGAAAAAAAGCGAACAAACACTTGCCTGTACGTTTTTTGGATAAATGACTTCTTTTTTTAATTCTTTAAAAAGTTTTGACAAAGGGCTCTCCCTTTAAGAAAATTTTCCTTCAAAAAATAATTCGTCGGGCCCTTCATATATTTTTTCCCATGATGTGTTTTTTTTTTAAAACTCTATTTTTTTAAATTTAAAAAAATACAACGCTTCGAACCCAAAAGTCGTCTCCCAGGGCCCGTCTTAATCAAATCAATATAATCGGTCTTTTTGTCCCGGGGGACTCAAAACTAAAGAAAAAAACCCCCTTTGATGTTTTTTAATGGGCTTTTTTAAAAACAGGGGTTTTAATGTTCGTTTCCCTTTTTTTAAACATTCCTTTTTTAATTCTGCTCGGTGTTGGCTGTTGAAAAAAAACTTGCCCTCCCCCTTTTTTTGAAAGGAATAAAACTTTTGCCCTTTTAAGCCAAAAAATTTTGGGCCGGTAAACGACAAAATTTCTTATCCGTATGTTTGAGTCAATTTGGGGTTTTATTTATTGTCATTTTTGAACGAACTAATTTAGGGTTTTTGGGTTTAAAACCATGCTGTGTCCCTTTTGGGTTTTTTTTTTAATTTTTTTTGCTAGCAGCACTTACAGCAAATTTAACCGGGCCCAAGAGTTTAAAGACAAACCCCCCTAGAGGAAAACCCTGGGGGGCCCCTTTCGCCTTTTCCCTAAAGACCAGGGTTGTTCCTGCTGATATAGCACTTTAGTCGATGCTCCAGTTTTAACTTGAAAACAGCTTTAAAAAGGCGGGCAGAATACCTTCGTTTGGGTTTTTGCTGTTTTTTAAAAGGTTCTTGCTCTAGAAACTTGCTGCATTTGCGAAATTTGTTTTTTTAAATCTAAAGGTTTTTTTGTGGGGGGTTTTTCCTATGCAGCAAAAGACGCCCGGGAGTCGTTGTTGCCTACAATCCCTTCTTTGGCGACCCCGGGTGCGTAGGCACATTTGGATAAACCGAACAGACATGCTTTTTAAAAATAAAAATTTTTTTTGTATTTTTTATTTTTTAAAATTGTTATCTTGAATTTTTCCAGCTGGGGCATCATTTTTTAAAAACAAATGTACTTTTAAAGGGGGTTTTTTCGCCTTTTTTTTTCTTTTTCTTTTGAATTTTTTAAAATTAGGTTTTTAAACCCGTTTTTGCCCCACTTCCATGAAATGTTTTTCCTTTTGTGGGCCCTTAGGTCAATCCAAAAGCCGTATTTGGGTTTTTAAAATTTAATCATCGAGTCTAACTTGGGTGAAGGTGGGGGATTTTTAAAGGACCCCAAGGTCAATTTTGGACTTTTTACACCTCCCCCCCCCCAAAAATTTTTCCTTATTTGGGTCAAAATGCTGATAATTTCTAACCCCGGTTTCCGGTTTTTTTTGGTTTTTTTGGGACAAAACCCTAAATCGAACATTGACTTTCTTTATTTTTTTTTTAAAATAAATTTTTCCCACTTCCTTTTTTTGAAGGTTTTCTTTCATTTTCCCAAAAAACAGCAAAAAAATACCTTTAAGCGATTTTTGCTGCGCCCCCTCCCCCCTAAAATTCCATATAGTGTCATTTTTTGTTCGGGATATTTTGTTGTTGAACACTCTTTCGTTATTATTGCAAATTTTGGGACTGATTTTGGGTTGCTCAATCACCTTGCAAAATTTGGGGTTCTACAATGTAAACTCAACGAGATGTCAGAAAATGCGGGAACTTTGCTTCGGTGTCTGATGATCTGATAACGCTTTGGGTTTTCTTTAAAATTTAAATTCATAGGGAAATCTGTTTTTTAAATGCCCCCTTGAAATTATGGCGCATGCACTTTTAAAAACTCAAAAATCAAAGGGGAATGGAAAGCGATTTCCTTTAACGCAAAATTTACAGCCAAATTCTTTTTTTTGTTTTTTTAAAACTCGCGCCTTTTCTGTGTTTTGGGCCCTTTTCATCATTTTCAATTCCTTGAAACCCCAAGATAAACCCCCTTTCTTTCCCGGGTTTAGCCTTTGATCAGAATAGATTAAAAATAAGTCTGCATTGTGAAAAAGAAATATTTCTTCCCCCTCAGTTTTTTTTTTTAAAAAATTTTTCTTAACGATTGCCCACCCAGATTCTGGAAAACGTCCCTTTTTTGGGCCCTGTTTCTGATTCGAGTTTTTTTTGAAAGTAAGTTGCGGGGAGCCGGGACAATCACTTCATCTGCCCCTGGGTTTGGGAAAATTTAAAACCAGAAAGAATTTGATCTGCATAAATAGTAGAGGGTTTAAATTTGGAAAACAGTAAAAACCCGTTTTTTTTCCCTTTTTCACCCCAAGGGGCTCTTTCATTTTTCTATGGGGTTCAAGAATTAACCAAAAGTTGTGACTTTTTTATAAACAAAAAAAAATTTTAAATTTATTTAAAAAACAGGGCAGGAAATTGAAGTTAAAAGGGAAGATTATAAATTTTTCCTGTTTCCTGGAGACACATAGTAAAATTGACCCCTTTTGGATACAGCATCGCTCGGGCGCTCTCATGCGGAGTGAATTAACAGAAAGTCATGTTAATCGGGGTCCAAAAATTTTTAGGCCTTGAACCCCCCAAAGTTTTAGCCCAAAAATGTTTTTGGAACGAGATGTTGATGGCCTTTTGGGTTTGTAAAAACGACCAAGGACAACGTGTTAAAGCTTAAAACAAAACAAACCCCTTTAAAAGGGTTTTTGGGCCCTTGAGTAAAATTTAACAAAAACTCATTGGAGGGGTAAAAAATTGCCTTGGCCTTACTAAAAAAAAAATTTAAAAATAGGGGGGGGCTGTTTCTAAAATCAAAAACACACTGCGGGAAAATTTCCCCCAAACCCAGTTTAACCCCAAATGCAAAACGGGAAACCCTTCAAGTTTTTGGGTCAAAAGCGGAAAATTTAAATAAATGCAAAGAACGGGGGAAACCTTTTTTTTCAGAAGAAACAACATTAAAAACAAAACACGCCCCCCGAAAACCCACGCGAGAAAAAAACCCGGCCTTGATGTCTTTAAAAACCCTTAGAGGTAAAATTAAAAAAAAAATTTAGCAAAACAAGATGAAATGGGTTGAGGATAAAAAAAGGAAAAAAAAAAAAAAACTCGTTGGGGGGGTAAATGCCCCAAAATTTAAGGGCCTGGTTTTAAAAGAAAGAAAAAACCCCAAAGACTAAAAGATCTTAAAAAAGAAAAAATCGAAGACAAAAAGCGGGTATACAAACCCAAAGAACAATTAGGGAAACTAAAAGGATCAGTAAAAGGAAACTACCCAAAAAAATTTTTTATATGAAAGCACCACTAGCTAAAAGAAAAAAAACACGTTTAAGAGAAAAGGATTCACTTTAGCAAGCGTTTAACGGCTTGGGATTTGCAATAAGAAACACTGGTGATGGCTAAAAACGGGTGGTGGTGGAGGTAAAAGGGCCTAGTCCCTTCCTTCGCCAATCCCCTCCTTCCCAATGAAAAATTTAAGGGAAAAAAAAAGTTTGATCATTTTGGGCGGGTTTTTTTTAAAAAAAAATTGGGGCCAGTAAAGCCTTGGACGCTTTACCGGGTATATTGGGGGGGAAATTGTTAGCTGGCTTTTTTTCTACTGCGGGAAAAAGTAGTTGGTTTTAAAGGCCCGAGCACTTATGGACATTATTTTTTAATAGTTGGGTTAAATTTTTAGTAAAAATAAAGGCCAATTAAACCTAGGGCCCGTTAATTACAACAACAAGTGCTGTCTTTTATATTCATGGTCATTATTTTTTTTTACTTTGGGGGACTTTGGTTCTTTTTAAAAGGCCTTCGGGGTTTGGGCCATGGGGGTTGGTTTTCTTTTTCTTGGGGGGGCAACTTGTTTGTTTACTGCTTTTTAATATTTTTGCTCAGTTTTATTTCGTTTTTTTTTTTCCCACTTTCTTGGGTTTATTTCCTGCCCCCAAGGGTTTCCTTTTGTAGTTTATTATTGTTCCCCCCCGGGGTCTGAGGTCAAAAGGCAGCAGGTTTTTAAACCATGCCAACAAACAAAGTCCCACTTTCGATTTTTTGCGAATTGTAAAACTTTTGGTACCTTTTAATACTTGAAGGTTTAAAACGACTGTAGAATTAATGGCGTCCTCTAAATTTGCCAAGTATTGTTTTTGCCGCAAAGCCAGTAGAAGGATCAGTTATCCATCTCGTTTTTGCTTGCGAAAACCAAACAAACACCAAACGTAAGTACGAACAGAGTCGTTTTTTTTCGTTCTATTCCCGCTTTGTTAGGCCCTTAGAAAAAGTCTAAGATAAATTTGTCCCGGGTGTTTTATGCCTTTGCTCTATGGGCCCCAGGTGAACAGCTTGGGGCCCGAAGGAAAGTTTTTGTTTGGGGGATTCCAGTCATAGTTATAAATTTTTTGTGCACGCCCCCCCCAAAAAAAAAGGGGGGGCCTAGACCCTATTAAAATCCAACTTTTGTCTAAAACTTCTTGGCCTTAATATTTTAATTCGTTTAAAGATACCTTTTAAAAGCCCTTCCCTGTCTATTTTGTTGCTGAATGGATTAAACGGTTTGTCAATTTTGGGAATGGTGCTTGCATTCAGTCAAAATACTTGAAAGGGGGGTTTAAAAAAATGAAATTTTATTCACTGGGGCCCCAAACCCAAAAATCAGGATGAATTTTAAAAGATCGCATACGACATTCCCCCACCGTTTTAGCCCAAAAAAACAGCAAAATTTAAAAATGGTTCTGATAAAACGGGAAACGGAAAACTGAACCCACTTTTGGGATGCGGGGCGTTTTTTAAAAGGAGGGGTTTAAAAAAGCCTTCAATGGAGTAATAACCCTTTTCTTGAAAGTTTCCGACTGAGTTGCGAAAAGTCCAAAAGTAAACAAATGTTTTAAAAATTTTTTAAAATTGTTTTGCGGGGGCCCAAAAGAATATTTTGCATTAGTATATTTGAAAAAACCCCCTTTTTTTTTTCGTTTAAAAAAAGTTTGTAACAAAAACAAAATCAAAACCGTCCTTGTTTTTTAGAAAATGCTATTTATAAACAAAATTTCGGAACCAAAAATGGTTGGGTCTTTATGAAAAATTTTACAAAGTCGCTTGGGTTTTAAAATAAGTAATCAAAGAAGAATAATAAGATTCAAAAAAAATTTAAAAAGCAGGAACCCTTTTGTTAGCCAGTTAATCAAACCCGAAGGTTTTTTCGGGTTTTGGGTCACTAAAAGAAGCAATGAGAACTTTGACATTTTTTTCCCCCTCCAAAACCTTAACAATGCGAAACTGAAAACAATGTTTCATTTTTAAAACCCGAAAAAGAAACAGTGGTTTCTTTCTTTGATGGAGAAACTAGCTAAAATGTTTTGGCTTTACAACTGCCAAACGAGCCCTTTTATTTTTTAGAGTTACGGGGCCAAAAAAAACCAAATTAAGGGGGGGAAAAACCGGGTCGTCTTGCATTAAAATTCATTTCTCTGTGTTTATTTGACGAGCTGAGCACGATGAAAAAAATATGATTGGAAAAGGGCCCCAAAATGTTTTAAAAGCTCTTTCCCCTGGGAAAACTGGGTATTGGATTTTGAAATTATACAATTCCTAATTTCAGTTTTAAAAAATTAGTTTGTGGGGGGGTCGGAAACATTTTAAAAAAAAAATTGCAGACAAAACAGGGAAAATCGTTAAAAAGGGGACAAAACCCCACATTGTTTTGGAAATAAAAAAAATAAGTTGTACTAAAAATGTCGCGGGGGCCCGAAAAAAATCAGGAGTTACATTTTTCGCCTGTAGGGGTATAAAACCCTTTGAATTAAAAGACCTTGCAACTTGCGGACTTTTAACGGGAAAGGTGAGAAAAGGCGTTTGTTTGGTTTTAGTACATAAAGATGGGAAAATTTTAAAAGCAAAGGGGGTTTTTGACAACAAAAAGTTTCCCAAAATAGAACAACTACGCAATGTAGAAGCAAAAAATGCTGGCCAGTATTTAATATAAAATAGTTCGAAACCGACGGGAAATGGCACCCTTTTTAAACCCAAATTTTAAAAGGGGCATAAAATTTGAAATTTATAAGCCCATTTACATTTTTTTTTGCCGTTTAAAAAATTTCAGAAAAGCCCTTCAACTCTGGCCCTTTAACCTTTTAAGTCTTATGCCAAAAAGGGCAATGTCGGGAAAAAGATTGAAAAAACCTGTTTGGGAAAAAAAAGTAACCTCCACAGAAGAGAAACGGTTTTAAAAAAGGAAACCCTTTTACAAATTAAAAGTTCTTTCCCAAAATAGGAAATTAGGGGACAATTTCCCCCAATGATATTTGAAATTTCTTTTTAAAAGAGGGGGAGAGGGTGGGGTGGTGGGCGTTAGTGACGTCCCCTTAAAAAAAGGAAAATTTAAATTAAACTGGCAAAAATTAGACGTTTTAAAAGTCTTAAAGTTTCCCTCGTTTGTTTTTTCAAAAATGGTGAGGAAATTAAGGTCCTTAAAACAAAAAAGAACAAAATCAAAAATTTACTTAAAAAAGAAACAATCTTTTCAGAACTGAATTTGGGTTTTAAACTTACACTTTTTGGCCTCATTTGGGTTTTATTTTACGAACAAGTTTTGACGGAAAGTATGGGTAAAAATTTAAAAACCCGGATTAAAATTTAAAACTGGGTTTAAAAAAAATTGGAGGGGACGACTTTGGTGTCAATGCCCATGTTAAAATTTTTTATTAAAAACCCCCCCTTGTTCCTGATTTTTGGACAGACTGGTTTTTGGAAAAAAAATTTTATCCTGACCTATTACAAAAAAAATTTATCGTTATAATTTTGTTCCCTTTAGTAATTTTTTTTGTCCAACACTTAAAGGAACAAAGAATAAATGATAGAAGGTTTATATTGGGGCGGATGATAACATATATTTGATTTATCCCCGCAATAAGCTGGGTGGGTTTAGAACCTTTTAAAAAATTGTTTTTAGGGAACGCAGGACACTATTTATTTGATGAAATGTTCGCGAAAGAGACATATTTAAAAAAAGGAAAAAACTTTGTCGAAAACCCGGCTTTTAGGGGAAGGGCAAAGAGGAAAAGTGTGTGGGAAATTTTTTTTAGGAAAATAAAAACTCAGTTTTTAAAAAAACTTTTGGAAAAAGTTAAAGACGAGTTTTATTTTCCAACCCTGAAAGAAAAGACGCATTTGATGAAAAGTATTCGCGAAAAAAGATGTTAATTTAAAAAGATCAGGGAAAAAAACAGGTAAAGCCCCAAAAAAAAAATCTGAAAATTTTAGTAAAAATTTGTATTTAAAAAAAGGATAATCCTAACATTTTGTTTTTTGTAAAAAAACGTTATTTTTTGGTTATTGAAGTTTACTTGTCCGGAAAAACAGTAAAAAAGGGGGGGTCTAGGTTCAACCGCCCAAACTGGTTGAGGGTTTTTTGAAACAGGGCGCCCCCCTTTTTTTGTTTCTGCTGTAAAACCAGAATCCCCCCAAACACAGCAGGCCCGCATAAGAGGTCCCCTCTCAATTTGGGGAAAAGGGGTTTTTTTTTCCGAATTTGTTGAAAATTTTTTCCAAACCCCCTGATGACAAAAGGGGGGCTGTGCGTCTTTTCGCCGCATACAAGGTAGGCAAGCCATTTTTCTTGCCAGTCCCGTGGTAGAGTTAAAAACTAGGGGGGGCGGTTTTCCCCCGCCTCGGAAACACCTCCCCCCCTCTCCCCAGTCCCCCAAAGGGGCCCGAGATCGTCAAGAGGGGCCCTTTGGCCCTCTTTTTCAAGGGGCCCTTGGAAACGGGTTTAAAGGCCCAGGCCCCTATATCCAACAGGGGCGAAAGTTTTGAAGAAGATGGCCCGGAAAAAAACTCTTTACAAAAGTGCTAGGTCTCCCAAATAAACAGCTGGAAATTTTTGTTTTTTTTAAAAAGAAAGAACCCCGGCTTAGATCCAAAAGTAAAAGGGGTCGAGTAAAAACCCCTGTCATTTGGAGAAAGGATCTAAATGGCCGAAAAAAAAACGAGCAAAAACCTTGGGGGTTTTAAATTTAAAAAAAAAAGTTTTGAAGCGAACGTTTGTGGAAAATGCGCAGAACCCGACCCAAGGGGTTCCACTTTTAGCTTGAAGGTTTAATCACACACATTAACCCAGGGCCGCATGGTGAAATGATATTGAAACCTTAAAAAGAAAGTTTTTGGAAACTTGTGTGAAAGGAAATTTTGCGGGTTGGGAAAAAAAACCTTCCCGGGGCAAAAAAAATCAAATTTTGAAAAACTGGAGGGGCCCCGTTCCCAAAAACAAGTTTTTTTTCAACGGGGCGAACCCAGACGGACGTAATTCCTTTCTCTGCTCATCGCTTTTCCCATGAAGACCCTTGCCAAAGGGGTTTCCCACCGATCCCCACAACAAAGGGCGCACCCGAAATTTACTGGAGGGACCCGGGGAAAAATCGAAAGGGGGAAAAGGGAAAAAAACCAAAAAAAAAAACAAAAGAAAAAACCAAAAAAAACGGTTCAGAAAAAATTTAAAGTCACCGCAAAAAAATGACATCATATTTAATACCATCTGAAGAATTCCCCGTTTTTAAAACAGAGAAAGGGAAAGGGCCCAGACATGCCCGTCGTTGCTATTTTTTCTTTAAATCAACGTTGGGAAAGGTGTGCATGGAAAAAGGGCCCAGGGGGGTCTTATGGATTTGATGTCGTCAAACAAAAAGTTCCACTGTTGGTGACATTTGGGGGGCTCTTAAAGCTGCCCTACGATAGCCCAAGGGACCCCTAACGCCCTAGTCACCCCCGCGGCCTGAACATTGAAGCCAAACCCCAAAAACAGCAAGTCAGTTTTTAAAAAAGGTTCGAGAGGTCAAAAAAAATTCTGCGGCAAGGCCTAAGGTTTAAAGTGTTTTAACCCCAAATTCCCCTGTTCTTTACCCCCCCTCACTGCGTCCCAAACGAGAGCCCGTTTAAAAAGCCACCTTTGACCCAACTCACAGGGGAACCAAGGGGTTTTCTTTTTTTCCCCTGAAAAATCTTTCAACAAGAAATCAAAGCCCGAGAGCGGCCTTTCCCCGAACGGTCGAGGGTCCAGTTTTCCCTTGGGAAAGGGAAAAACCCTTTGGGGGGGCGATCCACCCCTTTTTTTTTTTGTTTTGGGGAGGCCCCAGGAGGGCAGCCAGGGTCCGGTCCTGCACCCGATCTTCCACATTCCAGGAGCTTCCCCCAGCTGGGGGCAGAAATCCCATCAAAAGATTTGAAATGTGGCAACCCTGGGACGGGGCAAGGATTGGGGGTTTTTCAAAATTTTTTACCTTTTCACACAGGAAAGTTTTTGGGCCCAAGCAAAGCTTTCGGCCCCCCTTCCCGAGGGCCCTTTGGGCAGCCCGAAAGTCCGCTGAGTGGGTTTTTTTCGGTGCCCCCGGGGTTTAATGATTTTGAATGAGAGACAAATTTACTTAAAAATCCCCCACACTCATTTGTTTTTTTTTTAATTCAAAGGGAATTTTTCCCGGGGATTCTTTTGCCTTTCCCCCCCTTGGGGTTTTTAGCAAATTTATTTTTAAAAGAATATCGGGTTGAAAATTTAAAATCTTTTGGAAAAAAACAAAAGTTAAAGGTCTTTCAAAAAACTTCCCCTGGAATGCTAGGTTGTTTCCGCTAACCCGGGGGGCCGGGAAAAGCTCAGTTGCTAGAGCGCCGGCTCGAAAACTTGGGAGGCCTTTGGGGTTTTTGGGGGTTTGAATCTCCGCCGGGGTTATTTTTGGACGGGGGAAATTTTTTTTTCGGGTTAACATTGGTTCTGGGCTCCCTTTTCCCTTTTGGGGCCCCCTTTGAATGAGCTTTTAAAACCCAGGTTCCGTGTGTAAAAACCACATAATATCTTGCACACACTAAAAACCCCCTCCCCAACTTTCGGAAGGGTAGGGCCCGTTTGGCCGTTGGGAAAGGAAGGGCAGTTACACATGGGAGCACCCCCGCGTGGAAATGGTAAAAATGAAGGAAGTAAGGAAAAAGAATGAACGATATTGAAATGGATGACACGGGAAACCCCTAAAAGAAAACGAGCCGGCGCTCTTTAGGGGCGGGCCCCAACCCCGGGAGGCAAACCCGTTGGTAAAAAGAGTTTTGATTGTAAAGGCTTAGAGCTTGGTTTTCTAGCCGAGAAAAGGGCTATATAAGTATTCATTATTATTAAATTTTATTATTATTATTTTATTTTAAAAATTAAAAACCCATCATCTTCGAAAATATGTTATTCTTCATCATCTCCTTACCTTTTCAAATCAACAACTTGCCCCCTCCAGTTTCCCCATAAACCCCCTAAAACACCGATGTTTCCATTTTTTACACCCTATAAAATGCTTCCTTTAAATTTTTTTAAAATCCAAATTTTTTTGTTCGGTTCTCTTTTATTGACTTCTCTGCTTTTAAAAACAATACAAAACCCCATCTCTTGGCCTTGGAAAATGTTAACTTTTCAGGTTTTGATCCGAAAATCATTCTCGGATCATGAGGGTTCTTTCTCAGTAGGGAAAACAGTCAGTTTTGGTTTTCCCAAACCCGCCCCTTTATCTAACAATCTACCCGTACTGGTCTCTCAGGTACAGTGCTGCCCCCCGTTTCTTTTTTCTTTATACACCAACGATTGGAAACTACAGACAAAACTCCCCGGGCATCAAGTTTCTCTAAAGATTTGCTCTTGAAGATTTGTGGAAATTGTGATACAGATTATTTTGGAGGTAGGGAAAAATCTGTTTTTTGGGCCGAAATGTGGGGGATGTTTGTTTCAAACTTTTGTAAAAAAGCATGGGTGGGTTATTTTTGGGGCGTTAAAAGTTTTTTATAATTAAACATTTATACACAAATTTTTTTTTGGTTTAAAAAGGTTTAATTTTAAACTCTTTAAATTTATAAACATTTTTAATTTTGATTTTTTTTTTTTTGAAAATTTCAATTTTTAAAAAAAGTGATTATGGGATGAATGTGCAATTTTAAAAGGGTATTATTGTTAATGAAGTCTTTAATTGAGTTTTTCAAATTTAAAAGGGTTTTTGTTGGGTGTTTTTTTTTTTTAAATGTTTTGTGTTTGGTCGTTCTAGTTCGTGTTTTTGTGTGAAATGCACCTGGACCATGTGACTTCGTATTGCAAAGACACTTAAGAAGTAATCTTTAAAAAAATAACACAGACATTCCAAATGCACACTGTCACTCTTGCACACATGCATTCATGACAGCATTTACTCCATACGCACACGCAATCTTTCCAATCAACCAAAAGGCGCACTACCGAATGTTTTCTTCTCCCCCTCTCCTTCAGGGAAAAACACTTTACTAAATCACATCAAACAATTTATAAACAGATTTTATATATGTATCTCTCTTTACACTGAGAGATAAACTCAGTGATCCAAGTTTCTAATAAAGTCATGGCCTTCAAACAACATTGGCCTAAGATCCAGACCAGGAGAATAAATAATTCCTTCACTCCTTGATGCTATACCTGCATCAGAATTTGGACTCGCTCCATACCATCATGATCTCTGTCTCTCTGAGACAGTGTATCGCCCCCTCGAATTCTCCTGTCACTGGAGTGATGATTCCCACTCCTCTCCCTCGTCTTCTCCTGTCTCTGGAGAGATGACGAGTTCCAACTCCTCTCCCTGGAGCGTTAATTGCCGGGCTGAACTACCGTGTGTTCCCCCACACCATGGCCATCCTTAACCCCCTCACGGGTGAAAGGTGAAAGGTGAAGGGCGAAGGGTGAAGGGCGAAGGGTGAAGGGTGAAGGTGAAGGGCTGAAACACGAATAAGGTTCGTGTAAGTAACCTGCTTCTTAATTCAACATATGAATTCTTTCTTTCTCTTTCTTTAAGTTTTCCCCTGTAGCTTTCCCCAACTATCTATCGCTCACCTGGAATGACTGGTCAGCAGTGAGGACCAGCGTCCTGACAGGTTCGAGTCTCTAGCCATCTGCTGGGCTAAACCGATTCTTTCCTCCCTCCTCCTAGTGAGTGCATACTCAGTGTTCAAACACATGACCAGCACCTTACCAGCCCTTGTTAAACTATCACTCAGTGTCACTTTCACCCAATGACCACGTTTGTTCTTTAATGAGTTATTCTCACAATCATTTGGGGACGCCCGCTACACTAGTCAAGCCACATGAATATTCTTCCTTTTTAGTTGTGGCATGGGGAAATGATTCATATCACTAACTACATGTGATGGAGCGTCACATGCCTTGATGTGAGGCTACGTCACATGACACCAAACTATGGAAGATTCAGTTTAATCTTGTGCACGGTTTGGTTCCAGAGGAACTTGTTGAAGAGATATACACTCGCAGGTACGATCTCTCTCTCTCTCTCTCTCTCTCTCTCATCTCTCTCTCTCTCTCTCCTCTCTCTCTCTCTCTCTCTCTCTCTCTCTCCTCTCTCTCTCTCTCTCCTCTCTCTCTCTCCTCTCTCTCTCTCTCTCTGTGTGTGCCAAGATTTGCTATCGAATATGCAGTTTGTTTAGAGAATACATTGTTGTTTGCAAAAAGCTTTTACTGAATGTGCCTACATATTATCAGTTTATTATTTTAAAAGTTCGTATGCTTTACGGACATATTCCTGTATATGCTTCGCATGTATGTTTATCCTAAATACTGTCTGGTTACTAAAGCAAAAAAAAAAAAAAAAAAGAAAGAAAGAGCCAGGTATTCATTTCAGTTGATCAGAATCCTCACTATCATCATGTTGCTAAAAATACTGGACTGAATGCGAAACTGTCGACATGAAAACCATTAGTTTTTAGAAACGACTGAAGGACTTGATGCTAATTCTTGGAAAGTGTGGTGCGGACAACACTGCATGTGCCTGTAAACTCATTGTATGTTGCTACACTTGTGTAACATTACCGTCACACGAAATGGTGTTCATTACAACCAAAAGAGAAACAAAACAAAACAAAACACTTTAAAAAAAATGTTTGTGCTCCGATGGTCTGTTATTGTCGTCATTGTTGTTGATGTTGTTTTTAAAACAAAAATGTCACCATGCGCTGTACTCAGTTTTGCTCCAGATGTATTAGAACGTGTGACAGCATAGAACTTCTTTTTTTTAAGCCCTGATCAGCACAGTTGAAATTTCACTTATAAGCTTTGTGCAAAACTAAAATCACAGTATCGGTGCGCATTGCTTACGACCACACATCTAAATGGCTGTTGGAGATAAGTTGCTCTTCTGTGACCTGTTTAATTTACTGCAGTGGTAAAAATGTCTTGGAAGCCATACACAGTTTGGCACTCCTTTGAGATGGTCATCGGAACAAGACCGATGTTTATTTTCTTCCGTGTTTTTGTTGTTGTTGTTCTTTCATTCCAAAAAGTGAAAGACACTTTAGTCACACGCTCACACACAGCTTGAAAATATCAGTCTAACCTTACAACATTTGATTGTTATTTATCATTTCATGCTCACGTTTGCAATCATTTCCAATGTACGACCATGATGTTAATCCAAGTAGCGGACTTTTGAATATGTTACAATGATACGATCCGTTGGCATGTTACAGTGATACGATTTCATTGGCATGTTACAGTGATACAATTCATGTGCATATTACAGTGATGCGATTCAGTGCATGTTACAGTGATTCGATTGATTGGAATGTTACAGTGATACAATGCATTGGCATGCTACAGCAATACGATTCATTGGCATGTACCAGTGATACAATGCATTGGCATGCTACAGCAATACGATTCATTGGCATGTTACCAGTGATACAATGCATTGGCATGCTACAGAAAATACGATTCATTGGCATGTTACATTGATACAATGCATCGGCATGCTACAGCAATACGATTCATTGCATGTTACATTGATACAGTGCATTGCATGCTACAGTAATACGATTCATTGGCATGTTACATTGATACAGTGCATTGGCATGCTACAGCAATACGATTCATTGGCATGTTACATTGATACAATGCATTGGCATGCGACAGCAATACGAGTCATTGGCATGTTACATTGATACAGTGCATTGGCATGCTACATCAGTACGATTCATTGGCATGTTACAGTGATACAATTCATTGCATGCGACAGCATACGATTCATTGGCATGTTACCAGTGATACAATGCATTGGCATGCTACAGCAATACGATTCATTGGCATGTTACCAGTGATACAATGCATTGGCATGCTACAGCAATACGATTCATTGGCATGTTACAGTGATACAATGCATTGGCATGCTACAGCAATACGATTCATTGGCATGACAGTACTGCATGAAGAGGAGAAAATCAAGCACTTTACGTCTAATGAACAGAATTTCTTTTATTTCAAAGGACACGGTGCAAAAGGTCAAATAAAACAAAAACGTGTACAAAGATGCAGTAACAGGTACTTTTACAAGAATAAACAGCAAGTGCATGAACAATCTGCACGTTAATCATTCATACGTGGATCAGAAGAGAGAGAGAGAGAGAGAGAAGAGGAGAGAGAGAGAGAGAGAGGAGAGAGAGAGAGGTTCGGGTGTTAATTTGTATATCCATGGCTCTGTAGAAAGGTGAGTGAACACGAGATATCAACTCATCATATACTCACGACTACTAAGTATACCAAACACAAATAATTCAGAACATCAAGAAGTAGCCGTTTCACCAAGCATGAAACGCTGTGTACAAAATAAGGACAAATATTGAACAACGACTGAGAGAGAGAGAGAGAGGGAGAGAGAACATAATCGCTGAACAGGAATGAGGTGAATTTTCCGCCAATTTGAAATGAAGGTGTAAATTCTGCCTAGCACCAATGAGAGAAATTGCTTGAATACAAGCCAAACACGCTCTACGAAGTACAAACAAAAACACTCCAACAGTACCAGTAAAAGGAATTCTCCCATTCAGAGACAAAGTCTGCCAAAAACAATTCCTATAAGTTCTGACTAATGTAAATAAGAGGAAGTGGTACGAAATACTAGTTTAACAAATAAGCTCTGCCATGCAGACACTTGAAATACTTTGCCTGTTGTCCCCAAACCGACCAATAAACAAAAAAGAAAATATACGGGATGAGGAAAAAAAAAAGAAAAGAAAAGACTGAGCTGGGCATGACGGGTGCCGAGAGTGTTTTTCAGCAAACTTACAAAGGCTTTTTTTTTTGTATTTCTGTAATTACACTGCAAGCAGACAAAGCATCACAAAGCCGAGGCCATGCCATGAGTTGTTTGTTTTTTTTTGTATGCTTGTCCACAAGCCACTGTAAAGCTGTTAGGCTGACCAGTGCGTTGGGTTTATGCGCACATCAGGCGTGTCTGCTGAGTCTTTCCATGGGACTGTCTGTTCAAATCCTGACTTTGTACTTATTCGTTTATCGAGCCGTCTAGCCGTTAACCTTTGCGCACTGTGGTCTCATGTGTGGTGTAGTTTGTAAGGACCAGTCCATATGCAGTGACACTTCCATGATGACACTGAAGAAAGCAGGTGGAGTTATTTCGAGCTTTCTTGGTTGTTTATGTGGACAGATCTAAACAAATATGGCAGATTAGGTGTCTGACTGCAGAACTGCCAAACTGCAGGACAAACTGTTCCAACGCTCCTTTTGTGCAGAGAGAGGCAGTGTACAAAACTCCCAGGCTGGCTTGGTTGTATCCCACTCTCAAACATGGGCTTTGTTTTTCATGTATTCATATACAAGAATGAGCTGTCTAGTGTTGGAAGTTTGTCGCCTGTTTCAAGAGACGTTGGATAAACTAGCATTAGAAGCAGCTGCTGTGGCAGACGTGAAGGTGAAAGAGCCGGAACTTGCACCAGAGACTGCTGCTCCATCAGCCCTGAACATGGAAGAATCAGAGATGTCGGAGAGTAGTATGTCCTCATCAGCTGTAGAGTCGATCCGCGATGGTCTTGAGGAAACAGAAGCATCTGAGTCTGTATTTGAGGAGAGTGCAGAGGCCAACGTAGTGGGGGGGTGGGGTGGGGACCTAAATCCCCTGACCAGCCTATCCTTGGGGCCATGGTGGAGCGGTTGCCCCTGAAGGAGACAGAACTTGGTCCAAATTATTCTGTTGGTTTTTGTGAGCTGATTTGGATGTGTATGTGCGTGTGTGTGTGTGTTGTAC
The DNA here is from genome assembly GCA_018398815.1 of Conus ventricosus. Classification (NCBI taxonomy): domain Eukaryota; kingdom Metazoa; phylum Mollusca; class Gastropoda; order Neogastropoda; family Conidae; genus Conus; species Conus ventricosus. The sequence goes on from CM031614.1 coordinate 75,635,186, forward strand.
GTGTATGTGTATGTGTGTGGTAGAAGCACTGGTGACTTGGTCCATATCATTCTGTTGATTTTGTGAGCTGGTTTGGATGTGTGTGTGTGTGTGTGTGTGTGTGTGTGTGTTGTGTGTGTGTGTGTGTGTGTGTTGTGTGTGTGTGTGTGTGTGTGTGTGTGTGTGTGTGTGCTGTAGATGCACTCATCATCGTTGCTTTGTGTAAGCTTATCTGGGTGATCAGAAATGGTTCTGGGAGACCATTTGAACAGCGGGCAGTGTGTAGGTATTGCGACATTCTGAGAAGTTTCTCAAATTTCATGATAGTTACCAGAGCGGCGTGTGTATAGGTATTAGGACATTCTAAAAAGCTTCTCAAGTTCATGATGGGTTACCAGTGGTAGCGGGCGGTGTGAATAAGTATTACATTCTGAGAAGCTTCTCAAATTTCATGATAGGTTATCAGTGGTAGCAGGTGGTGTATATAGGTGTTTACGACATTGAGAAGTTTCTCCAATTTCATGAATGGTTACCAGTGGTAGCAGTGGCGTATGTAGGTGTTACGACATTGAGAAGTTTCCAAATTTCATGAAGGTTACCAGCGGTAGCAGGTGGTGTATATGGGTATTACGATATTCTGAGAAGTTTCTCAAATTTCATGAATGGTTACCAGTGTAGCAGTGTGTGCATGTAGGTATTACGACATTCTGAAAAGCTTCTCAGATGTCAAGAATGGTTACCAGTGGTAGCAGGTGGTGTATATAGCCATCACGACATCTGAAATGCTTCTCAAATTTCACGATAGGTTACCAGTGGTAAACCGCTGATGATGATGAGAAAACGCGAGGTGGAGAGTATGAGATCAGATGAAGTTGGGAAACATTTAAGTGTAAAAATGTGCGTAAGCAAAGGTTTCAGGAATGGCAGTTAGCTGAACTGTGTTGTTTCGAGATTCTTACTGATTTTATCGGATTGTCCACTACTTCTTCTGTCAGATCGCCCTGAAGCTGAATAAACTTCTGAATTGCTGCATAACAGTATGTTAATAGAATAAAGGTTCTCATGTTTAAGCCCATTTAATCAAGTCGCCCATTACTTTCTGTGTAGAATGTCTAGAACACTGGTGAACTCATTACACTATTTTGATTTGAAAAAAAAAAAAAAAACAAAAGTCAAGTCACTTGCACAAACGATTTTTGTTCTTTTTTTCCCCTTTGTAGATGAACACGATAAATACACAGTGGTATAATTGCATAAGC
>CM031614.1:75637423-75654923 GCA_018398815.1 Conus ventricosus
CCCCCCACCTTTCTTTGACTTGCAGTCAACTTCTGCTCGAGGGCGATCCACCTCTTTTTTCGTTTTGAAGGCCCAGGAGAACAGCAAGATCCGTCCAGCGCAGATCTTCCACATTCCACGGAGCTTCCCTAGCTGGGGCAAAACTCCCATCAACGATTTGAAATGTGGCACCCCTGGGACGGTGCAAGAATGGGTTGATTAAACACAGTCTTTTACCTTTTCACACAGGAAAGTTTTGGCCGAAGCGAAGCTTTCGGCCTCCATCCAGAGGCCTTTCGTCAGCGCCGAATGTCTCGCTGAGTGAGTTGTGTTCGGTGCCCGGGTTTTAATATTTTGAAGTGAGAGACATATCTGTCTTAAAATCCCCCACACTCATTATGTTTTTTTTTTAATTCATGTGGTATTTACTGGGCATCCTTTTGCTCCTCCCTTGGGTTTTCAGCAATGTTTAAATGAATATCGAACTTGAAGATTAACTCTTATGAAACAACAATGTAAACGGATTTCGTCGAAAAAGATCCTGCGAGACCCAGCTGCTGGAATTTGCCGAAGAACTGTCTGACAAATGGAGAAGGGAGGGCAGACTGACATCGTGTGCTGGACTTTGCCAGCCCTTTGACAAAGTACCACAGCCTCCTGACCCATAAACTCCATCACTATGGCGTCAGGGGGAAAGTCAATAACTGGATCAGGTTTCCTTCGAGACAGGCATCAAGCATTATGGTCCAAGGGCGAGGTCGACTGCGTCACCAGTAAGGTCAGGGTCCGCAGGGGTCAGTACTTGGACCCAGTTTGTTCCTAGTATACATCAATGACCTACCGGACCAACTCACTTCGATACGCGCCTGTTCCGCTGACGACACGGCTGTATACCCGGCTGATAACATCAGGCCTGACCAAGAACAGCTACAACAAGACCCTCCTCAAACTCGAACAGTGGGAGAAGAGCGGACATGGCTTTCACCCAGGAAATGTACCACCCTCCAGTGACCAGGAAGAAAAACCTTGCCAAACAGCTATCACCTACACGCAGAATTTAGCCACAGTCAACTCGCGAAATATCTTGGCGTTACCATCAGTCACGATCTCAGCTGGGATAGCATATCAGTAACATCTGTTCGAAGGCCAACAAGACCCTCGGCTTCCTTCGCCGCAACCTTCGAATCAGTGCCATCCAGCTGAAAGAAACGGCGTACAAGTCCTTCGTGAGGCCCATACTGGAGTACGCCTGCACAGTGTGGGATCCAAACACAAAACAAAATGTCAGCATGATTGAGGCAGTACAGAGCAGAGCAGCCCGGTGTTGTTCTCAGAAGATACCACAACCACTTCAAGTGTAAAATCTATGATAGACAAACTGGCTGGGGTCCACTCCAGAAACGCAGGAAGGACCTCCCGCCTCACCATGTTGACAAAATCTTGCTGAGAGGTCTGTGGGACGCTGCCAAACTGATACCTGCACACCAAGACTAAGAAGAGGACACTCACAGCAACTGACCCAGATCTATTGCCGCACCCAATACCGACAACAGGCATTCTTTCCCAATACTATCAGGGACTGGAATGACCTGACTGAGCAGTAGTATCAGCCAAAACCCTCGACACATTTGTGTCCAAGGGTCAGATCAAATTAGAGTGGAACCAGAGTAGGGATAGTTTTTTTTTTTTTTTTTTTTTAGGGGCTTGGCTGCACCTTATGAGTAGCCAGGGCTGGCTTTCCCCCGAGGGGGACAGGGTGACCGTGGTAGCCTGCCAGCAGATCCACGCATAGCTATTTTAGCTTATTAAATACTGTCTGTTGTGTAGTGAGAGTGGAAATGGTTTTTTTTTTTTTTTTTTTTTTTTTTGCGTCAACCCCAAAGCGGCAGAGTAATCAACCTGATGATTGTGGCCCGCTCAACGGATGATGATGATGATGAATAGGTCTTCAAAATCTTACAGTAGATGCTAGGTCTGTTTCCGCTAACCTGGAGCCGCAATAGCTCAGTTGCTAGAGCGCCGACTCGTAATCTTGGTGATCCTGGGGTTGCGGGTTCGAATCTCCGCCGGGCATTTCGGTACAGGGGGATTTTTCCCTCGGAGTTAACATTGGTTCCGACTCTTTCCCATTCGGTCCTTCGAATGAGACTATAAACCAAGGTTCTGTGTGTGAACACACGCATAGTATCTTGCACACACGTAAATCCATCACCAACTTTCGGAAGGGTAGGCCAGTTTGGCCTTGGTATGGATGACACTTACACATAGCATGCACCCAGCGTGAGAAATGGTAAGAATGAGGAAGTAAGGAAAATGAATGAACGATATTGACTGGATGATACGGGAAACACTAAATGAAGCGCCACCGGCAGCTCTTCAGTCGGCACTACCCAGGTAGGCAGCCGTTTGTGTAAACGAGTGTTGATTGTAAAGGCTTAGAGCTTGGTCTCTAGCCGAGAATAGGCGCTATATAAGTATTCGTTATTATTATTATTATTATTATTAACCTATCATCTTTCGAAAATCATTATTCTTCATCTTTCTCCTTACCTTTACAAATCACAACTTGACCCCCTCCATTGCCTATAAACCCCATAGAAGCACCGATGATGCCATTCTTACACTCCTTCACAATGCTTCCTTTCATTTGAATAACCCAAATCTTTTGTTCGTGTTTCTCTTCATTGACTTCTCTGTTTTAACACAATACAACCTCATCTCTGGCCTTGAAACTGTTAACTTTACAGGTAGTTCCGAAACCATTCTCTGGATCACGAGCTTCTTACTCAGTAGAAAACACAGTCAGTTTCGTTCCAATCTGCAATCTCATCTGAACAATCTACCTGTACTGGTGCTCCTCAGTACAGTGCTGTCCCCTGTACTTTTACTTTATACACCAACGATTGCAGAGCTACAGACAAAACTCCGGTCATCAAGTACTCTGACGATTCTGCTCTGAAGATTTGTCAAATTGTGATACAGATTATTTTAGAGAGGTAGAAAAGTCTGTTCTTTGGTGGCAACGATGTGAGGAAGTTTGTGCAAACTTGTGTATATGCATGGGTGTATTTGTGGGGCTGTAAATGTTATATAATATCATTTATACACAAATTTTTTGATTTAACCGTGAATTAATCTCTTTACATTTATAAACATTTTTATTGTGATTTTTCTGATAACTTACAATATATGATGTGATTATGTATGAATGTGCAATATTAAATAATTATGTATAGTGAAGTCTGAGTTTATGAAATGATTGTGTTCTTGATGTTTTTTTTAAAAATGTTTTTGTGTTTGGTCGGCTTCTAGTGCTGTGTTTTTGTGTGAAATGCACCTGGACCATGTGATTTCATATGCAAAGACACTTAAGAAGTAATTTTTAAAAAATAACACGACATTCCAAACTATGGAAGTTTCAGTTTAATCTTGTGCATCGGTTTGGTTCCAGAGGAACTTGCTGAAGAGATACACACCCGCAGGTACGATCTCTCTCTCTCTCTCTCCTCCTCCTCTCTCTCTCTCTCTCTCCCTCTCTGTGCCAAGATTTGCTATCGAATATGCAGTTTGTTTAGAGAATACATTGTGTTGCAAAAAGCTTTTACTGATGTGCCTACATATTATCAGTTTATATATTTAAAAGTTCGTATGCTTTACGGACATATTCCTGTATATGCTTCACAGTATGTTTATCCTAAATACTTTCTGGTTACCAAAGCAAAAAAAAAAAAAAAAAAAGAAGAAGGAGAGCCAGGTATTCATTTCAGTTGCAGAATCCTCACTATCACCGTGTTGCCTAAAATACTGGACTGAATTCGAAACTGTCGACATGAAAACCATTATTTTAGAAACGACTGAAGGACTTGATGCTAATTCTTGAAAGTGTGGTGCGACAACACTGCATGTCCCTGTAAACTCATTGTATGTTGCTACACTTGTGCAGAGCTTAATCTAGAGCGCGGGATTGGTACAATCCCCGAAAATCTGTTCCTTCCCGCAATTATCGAGTTTTAAAACGCGGGCAGACTCCCGCACATTTGCAGAACTGCCCGCCCTGTTGACTGATCGTTGCGGGCGCTCGTTTGTCGCTGCTTGAAAAACTGAAACTAGGACTGAGCAGGAGTGAACGATTTCATGATATTTCATTGGCTGTTAGTGTAAATCAACCAATCGGCGGCGTTCATCTCCTCCTTCTCGATCACCGACGGAAGTTGCGAGAGTTTAAGGCGCCATATTGGATATTTTCCAAAATGAAGCGTGCAACCCACCTATTTCGACCTTCGACTTTCGTGAGAAAAGTGAAAAAAAAAAGATTCTCTGCATGCGAGGGTGGAGAAGACATGAAGAAACCGCAACTACATCCAAAAGCTCGGAGAAGCAGCCCGAATTAGTGCCAGTGCAGGGAACACTGGTTTCAAGACGATTGCTGAGAAGTGCCCTGGATACCTGAAGTGTTTTCCCTACACTCAGAGAAGTTCTTTATATACCTAGCAACTTCTGCACTCGCACCACGCACTCTACCTTACCTGGTCAGTCCAGACTCTGGCTTGGGGCTTCGTCAGGATCTTTCCAAGCCCTCACTGTGAACTGCCAAGTAAGGTATGTCACACACACAGTCTGGCGACGCACTCCGTCCAAGCCGAGCTTGCAGCTTCCTCGAGGGTCAAGCAGCTGGTACAGTCTTTCTGTCAGTTTCCCCTCCGGGCCCAGCAGTGGTGCTGTCAGAACCGTCCTAGCCGTTGTGTCCGTCTACGGCTGTACTGTCGCAGTGCTAGGGCAAAACTGCTCCTGGTAACTGGAGGCCCAAGCACTGGTCTGTCACTAGTGTACTGTAGTACGACGTAGCTCCCTAGCTAACTACAAGTTAGCTAGTCCGCTCTTTAAGGCTGAGTGTCGAGCTCCCTAGCTAACCTACAAGTTAGCTAGTCCCTCTCTCCTCAAGGCCCCAGTGTCGCTAACCTAACAACAAGTTAGTAGCACCGCACTCTCAAGCTCCCCTGTCGTACTCCCGAATTCGTCGCTTGTTACACGAGTGTCAGTGAACACTTCTCACACGAGGTGCACTTCCGCTGAGCTCGCCTACGTGCGCAGAAACCGTGCGTCACTACACTCCCCCGACTTTATATGAAAGCTTTTTGTCCAGGGTTGCAGTGAGGAAGGGAGCTCTTCACCTCGCTTGAGCCCATGTCTGTAGTGTAATTGCAGGTCCTCTGAGAGTGCTTCCTGTTTAGCAGCCGGAGATGCGAAAACACTGTGTGCCAACAGGCCCATGGAAACTGATCCATAGCCGTCCCGCGACCTCGTCCGGGAAGGCTATTTCAGCCCCTTCGGAGGGGCAGCAGATGCCTAAGGTCTCACTGCTTGGGCAGGCTCCCAGGCCTCCAGCGCTAGATAGTGTTCTCCATAGTTTTTTTCACTGTGGGTCTATCTGCACCACCAGAAGCAGCATGACCTTTTAATGAACCAGGTGGTTGCCGCCTCAGCCGGGCACATCTGGAAGCTACCCTGACCAGCCCCCCGATATACTGGCAAAAAGTGGCCATCGCTTTCCCCTTTTGCCCATCCTGGATGTGCACGTCACCCAGGGCGGACAGAAGACACTGCATTCAGGGGAAAACCCGGGGCAGTCACCTCCAGCTACCCGGTGACACGACAAAAACCCAAACCATGGCCTGCACAATGCCCTGCACACCCCCCAGCATACCATCACAGTCTCTCTCTCAGGCACCCTAACAGCAAGCAGAAGGCTCAGGGATTCCATGTCCACTGGTGCTGGGTACCTCCTCCGCCAGCAGCTCTGCCTCTCCGGGGTCATACTAGCCATCAACACCAACAGTGCCTTCCATGAATGAGAGCCGGCACAGAAATCCAGATGAAGTGTTTCTGGAACTGGCTCTCCCCCATGCTGGCTAAAAGCCTTCATGGCCTCCTTCTGGCAGTTGGTGAAGACTGTAATTGCCCAAGCTGGGGCAGTGCCGCCTCTGATGAAGTCCCCCAGCTTTTCCAGTTTCCCATGGCCCCAGTAGCCATGCTATTTGCCCCCGCTCAAGTGCCTGTGTCCGACCCTGCAAAACAACCTTTGATGAAGATGGCAACCTTTTATTTAAATATGCCAGGCAGATGGTGAATGAAAGGGATGAGCTTTCGGATACAGGTTTTGCCTCTCCACATCCAGGAATCAAACACTTCTTGCCCCTCTTTTGGGTTTCCTGGCATGTGGAACCGGCCTCCTTTGCCTTCCTTGATCTGTGGGGATGTATAGACATGTGCTTGGGAGAAGTTCTGGCATCCTGGATCTCACAGTAGGGTTCGAGTCCGTATGTCTTTTCCCGTTGTGGGCCCTTTGTCAGAGGGTTCCCGTCCCTTTCACTTGATCCTATAAGCCTGTGTTGGGATCCTCCTGGGTGCTGGCTAGACCCGCCCAATACCCCCACTGTCCTGAGTAACCTTGGCTGACACGTTTCCAGGTGGTCCTCCTGAGCAACTTGATTTCCAGCTGTACCTGAGTCCTTACTCGGCATCCTGACCTGTTCTCCCTCATGGTCACTTTCACTTAGAACCCAGCCCTGACCCTAGCAATTCGAATAACCTCAGACGATGGTTCCTTCGAATTCTTGCATGGAGTGCTTACTGTCAGAAAGGGTGGGTTTGGTCCTTTCAGTGGTGAAGCAAATAGGCCCTATGTGGCGGATTTTGCCAGTAGCTCCCACTGCCTTGGACCGTACCGAAGGTTGCACCTTGGAAATTCTGCCATTTTGGGGATGGGCTTTTACCGCATTGACAGAGCGGAAGGAACTGGCGACTTGACTGAAGAGATGGTGTCGTTTTTCCTTTTCCCTTTCCCCCTCCTTTGCTAGACTGGTTCTGAAGCCACTTCTGGTACGCCTGCAATCTTTTTTCCGGTGCCCAACCTGTTTGCAGTAAAAGCACTTGATGTTTTGGGAAACCGGATTGTCAGGTTTTCTTTCCACTTTCTCTGGCTAAAGCTGCAGATGAGTGGTCAGTTTCTCCACAATCAGCTTAAAGCTGTCCAGATTCTGCTTGGAAAAAAACCAGAACTGACCTGTGGCTCCTTTCCCGAACTTCCTTGGTGCCTCATCCATGACCAGGGAGAACGTGGGTGGGACCACTTGACCTTTTGGACGGCTTCTTCCCTGGTTCTGGGTCTCTCCAGATAGGCATAATTTACCTGCCTCCTTGTCCTACCACCAGTGCAAAATTTGCTGATCGCCTCGCCCTGTATATTAACTTTCTGGCAGGGCTCTGAAGGCTGAAACAGCAAGCACGGGACCCGGTCTGCCCAGTCCTCATAGACTTTCCCCTGGGTTCTGGCTGGCTTGCTGGAACTTGAGTTTGGCTGTTTCAGTCAGCTCTCTGGCCCCGAAGCGTGCTTCCAACTTCCTCATCATTTGGCGATATAGCACTGACTGCCCAGCTTGGTGGCTATGGTGAAGAAGTCTAGGGGTTTTCCTTCCAGACAAACCCTCCCAGATGATCCCGACCTCCATTTCTGACCAGTTGAGGGCTGTTCTAATAGCTGTCAAACCTGTACTTGAATGACAGCCAGTTTGTGTTCCCGTCATACTGTAGATTTTTTTGGTAATTTCCGCGGTCCCCTCTCGGGCCCCGAATGGGAGTGCCTAACAGGACTGTTTTCCCTGCTGCCCGTCTGAGGGGTCAGAATACAATTCCGACTCACTCCAGTGCAGTCGTGGTGGTCATGCCAGTTAAAACCTGTTTCTGTTTGACCTAGACCTTTGGTGCCTGCTCCAAGTTACTCTCGAGGGCAGGGGACAGCTCGACGGGGGCCCCTGTTCGTCCGTCATGCCTCCTGCCACTATACAGGCGCCCCTCCCCATCTCCCATGCTCTTGGTCATGATCTCCACAAAATCTCGACGCCTTGGTCAGTCGTGCTGGCGACCTAGACCTACCTGTATGGGGTAAAGTGCCCCGGAATCTTTAGGTCTAAAGTCCCCACCATGGCGTCTGTGCTGTCGTCCCTGGGGATCTTGTTTCAGGATTCGACTGCCTCAGACTCTGGTTATGTTCCCGCCAGAGACTCTGACACCAAATCTGTGGCAATGCTGTCCGCTAGAGGGCCGACCTTGACGAAGACAGAGACCTCCCGCGACCGCTTGTGTCCCCGATCCGAGTAACCAAGTCTAAAAGACTCGCTCCTTCCTGGTGATTTTCTCACCATTGGAGGGATGGGGTTCAAATCTTTCAACAGACCCAGGAGAGCCCACTTCCCAAATCAACCTGGTTGTCCACAAAGTTGGTGGATGAGTCGGAACTGGTGGCAGCTCGGCGAGCAGGGAACTGGCATCACTGGGCTCAACAACTAGACTTGTGCTATTGCTTTGCCCTGATGAAGAGAGGACCAGAAATCATCCATGGACTGCTGCTCATCCCCTGTGGGGAAGGGAGTACTCTTTCTTTCTTCCCCCCAGTGGCGGCCATTTGGGTCCTCTATTAAATCTTCCATGGCCCCCTGCTCATTCCGAAATCAATCAGTTCAAGCAGGTCATTTACTGGGTTTGCCAAAGGAAAGGACATCATGGATAACCCCCAATTTCCCCTTCCTTTCCCTGAAAACCCCCAAGCTGCCCCTGCTCAATCCAGAGGCTTTTTTACATTCAGCCTATGGTCCTACTGAATAAATCTTTCCCCCTTTTCCTAATGGAGCAACTGGAAAGTACGAGTGTGGAGTACAGTTAGTACCCGGGCTGTGTACAAAACAACCAACACCCAACGCTATTAACAACTTCTGTTTGTTGTTAACTACAGCTAGGGTTGTACTAACTGAAAGTGCTAAGCATATCCCACTTCTGACACCAATGAAGTGTTTTCCCTACACTCAAGAGAAGTTCGTTTATATACCTAGCACTTCTGCACTCGCACACACGCACTCTACCCTTTCCCCGGTCATCCAGACTCTGGCTTGGGGGCTTCGTCAGGATTCTTTCCAAACCCTTCACTGGCATGAACTGCCAAGTAAGGTATGTCACACACAGTCTGCGACGCACTCCGTCCAAGCCGAGCTTGCAGCTTTCCTCAGAGGGTCAAGCAGCTGGTTCAGTCTTTCTGTCAGTGTCCCCCTCCGGGCCCAGCAGTGGTGCTGTCAGAACCGTCCTAGCCGTTGTGTCCGTCTACGGCTGTACTGTCGCAGTGCTAGGGCAAAACTGTCTCCTGGTAACTGGAGGCCCAAGCACTGGTCTGTCACTAGTGTACTGTAGTACGACGTAGCTCCCTAGCTAACTACAAGTTAGCTAGTCCGCTCTTTAAGGCTGAGTGTCGAGCTCCCTAGCTAACTACAAGTTAGCTAGTCCGCTCTCTCCTCAAGGCCCGAGTGTCGCTAACCTAACAACAAGTTAGTAGCACCGCACTCTTCAAGCTCCCCTGTCGTACTCCCGGAATTCGTCGGCTTGTTTACACGAGTGTCAGTGAACACTTCTCACGCGAGGTGCACTTCCGCTGAGCTCGCCTACGTGCGCAGAAACCGTGCGTCACTACATACCTAAGCTGAAGACCGGTGTGATGCGATGTGAATTGTGTTTGAAACACAAGAAACAAAACGTATTTACGTCGCCCCAAGGTGGTTGTTTAATCTAGATGATTTGATCAAGGTGTGTTGAAGTCTGTGTACAAAGATGGAGGAGGTATGTAACGTGGGGTTGTAGGGGGGGGGGGGGGGGGGGGGGGGGGGGGGTGGCCCCCCTTTTTTGATATGAGGGGGGGACTGCCCCCCTTTTTCAAAATCCTAGATTAAGCTCTGCTTGTGTAACATTACCCTCACACGAAATGGTGTTCATTACAACCAAAAGAAAAACAAAACAAAACAAAACACTTAAAAAAATGTTGTGCTCCGATGGTCTGTTATTGTCGTCGTTGTTGTTGATGTTGTTTTTGAAACAAAAATGTCGCGATGCGCTGTACTTCAGTTTTGCTCCAGATGTATTAGAAAATGTGACAGCACAGATTTATTTTTTTTTAAGCCCTGATCAGCACAGTTGAAATTTCACTTATAAGCTTTGTGCAAAACTAAAATCACAGTATCGTGCGCATTGCTTACGACCACACATCTAAATGGCTGTTGGAGTAAGTGCTCTCCTCTGACCTGTTTAATATACTGCAGGGGTAAAAATGTCTTGGAAGCCATACACAGTTTGGCACTCCTTTGAGATGGTCATGGGAACAAGACCGATGTTTATTTTCTTCCGTGTTTTGTTTTGTTGTTTTTTCATTCCAAAAAGTTAAAGACACTTTAGTCACACGCTCACACACAGCTTGAAAATATCAGTCTAACCTTACAACATTTCTTAAATAAATGTTAGCGAACCGCCCAGAGAACGTGGACAAACGATCACAAGACAAAACACAACGCGTTTCGACCTCTTAGGTCTTCGTCGGGTGATACATAAACGAATAAAACAACGAAAATTCACTTAGCATGGAGAGGAGAAAATCAAGCACTTTACGTCTAACGAACGGAATTTCTTTTTATTTCAAAAGGACACGGTGCAAAGGTCAAATAAAACAAAAAGTGTACAAAGATGCAGTAACAGGTACTTTTACAAGAATAAACAGCAAGTGCATGAACAATCTGCACGTTAATCATTTATACGTGGATCAGAGAGAGAGAGAGAGAGAGGTTCGGGTGGTTAATTTGTATATGCCATGGCTCTGTAGGAAAGTTGTGAGTGAACACGAGATATCATCTCATCATATACTCACGACTACTAAGTATACAAACACAAATAATTCAGAACATCAAGAGGTAGCTGTTTCCCCAAAGCATGAACGCTGTGTACAAAATAAGGACAAATATTAAACAACGACTGAAGAGAGAGAGAGAGAGAGAGAGAACATAATCGCTGAACAGGAATGAGATTAATTTTCCGCCAATTTGAAATGAAGGTGTAAATTCTGCCTAGCGCCAATGAGAAAAATTGCTTGAATACAAGCCAAACACGCTCTACGAAGTACAACAAAAAAACACTCCACCAGTACCAGTAAAAGAATTCTCCCATTCAGAGACAAAGTCTGCCCAAAACAATTCCTATAAGTTCTGACTAATGTAAATAAGAGGAAGTGTACGAAATACATAGTTTAACAAATAAGCTCTGCCATGCAGACACTTGAAATACTTTGCCCTTTGCCCCAAACCGACCAATAAACAAAAAAGAAAATATACGGGATGAGAGAAAAAAAGAAAAGAAAAACTGAGCTGGGCATGACGGGTGCCGAGAGCTGTTTTTCAGCAAACCTACAAAGACTTTTTTTTCTTATTTCTGTAATTACACTGCAAGCAGACAAAGCATCACAAAGCCGAGGCCATGCATGAGTTGTTTGTATATTTGTATGCTTGTCCAAGGTGTTTTTTTTTTTTTTTTTTTTTTTTTTAATGACTGGTGAGTTGATTTTAACGTGGTGACAGCCCTGATGTGGCCCTTTGCGGTCGGCTGGGCTATAAGCAACATTATCTTATCTTATCTCTGTCCACGAGCCACTGTAAAGCTGTTAGGCTGACCAGTGCGTTGGGTTTATGCGCACATCAGGCGTGTCTGCTGAGTCTTTTCCATGGACTGTCTGTTCAAATCCTGACTTTGTACTTATTCGTTTATCGAGCCGTCTAGCCGTTAACCTTTGCGCACTGTGGTCTCATGTGGGGTGTAGTTTGTACGGACCAGTCCATATGCAGTGACACTTCCATGATGACACTGAAGGAAAGCAGGGAGTTATTTCGAGCTTTCGTGGTTGTTTATGTGGACAGACCTGGCAAACTGCAGACAAACTGTTCCAATGCTCCTTGTGTACAAAACTCCCAGGCTGGCTTGGTTGTATCCCACTCTCAAACATGGGCTTTGTTATTCATGTATTCATATACAAATGAGCTGTCTAGTGTTGGAAGTTTGTCGCCTGTTTCAGAGAGACGGAGAAACTAGCATTAGGAGCAGCTGCTGTGGCAGACGTGAAGGTGAAAGAGTCAGAACTTGCACCAGAGACTGCTGCTCCATCAGCCCTGAACATGGAACTTGCACCAGAGACTGCTGCTCCATCAGCCCTGAACATGGAACTTGCACCAAGAGACTGCTGCTCCATCAGCCCTGAACATGGAAGAACCAGAGATGTTGGAGATATTGTGTCCCCATCAGCTGTAGAGTCGATCCGCGATGGTCTTGAGGAAGCAAAAGCATCTGAGTCTGTATTTGAGGAGAGTGCAAAGGCCAATGTAGTGGGTGGGTGGTGGGTGGGAACCTAAATCCCCTGACCAGCCTATCCTTGGGGCCATGTAGTGGGTGGGGGTGGAGTGGGGACCTAAATCCCCTGACCAGCCTATCCTTGGGGCCATGTAGTGGGTGGGGTGGGGTGGGAACCTAAATCCCCTGACCAGCCTATCCTTGGGGCCATGTAGTGGGTGGGGTGGAGTGGGGACCTAAATCCCCTGACCAGCCTATCCTTGGGCCATGTAGTGGGTGGGGGTGGAGTGGGGACCTAAATCCCCTGACCAGCCTATCCTTGGGGCCATGTAGTGGGTGGGGGTGGAGTTGGGGACCTAAATCCCCTGACCAGCCTATCCTTGGGGGCCATGTAGTGGGTGGGGGTGGGGTGGGAACCTAAATCCCCTGACCAGCCTACCCTTTGGGGGCCATGGTGGAGCGGTTGCCCCTGAAGGAGACGAGAACTTGGTCCAAATTATTCTGTTGGGTTTTGTGAGCTGGTTTGTGTATGTGTATGTGTATGTGCGTGTGTGTGTGCGTGTTCGTACGTGTATTGTACGTGTGTGGTAGAAGCACTGGTGACTTGGTCCATATCATTCTGTTGGATTTTGTGAGCTGGTCTGGATATGTGTTTTGGGGTGTGTGTGTGTGTGTGTGTGTGTGTGTGTGTGTGTGTGTGTGTGTGCTGTAGATGCACTCGTCATCGTTGCTTTGTGTAAGCTTATCTGGGTGATCAGAAAATGGTTTCTGGGAGATTCATTTGAACAGCGGGCAGTGGGGTAGGTATTGCGACATTCTGAGAAGTTTCTCAAATTTCATGATAGGTTACCAGAGCGGGTGGTGCGTATAGGTATTAGGACATTCTAAAAAGCTTCTCAAGTTTCATGATGGGTTACCAGTGGTAGCGGGCAGTGTGCACAAGTATTACAACATTCTGACAGCTTCTCAAATTTAATGATAGGTTATCAGTGGGAGCAGGTTACGACATTGAGAAGTTTCTCCAATTTCATGAATGGTTACCAGTGGTAGCAGGTGGCGTATGTAGGTATTACGACATTGAGAAGTTTCTCAAATTTCATGAATGGTTACCCGCGGTAGCAGGTGTGTATATAGGTATTCGATATCTGAGAAGTTTCTCAAAATTCATGAATGCTTACCAGTAGTACCAGGTGGTGCATGTAGGTATTACGACATTGTGAAAAGCTTCTCAGATGTCAAGAATGGTTACAGTGTAGCAGTGGTGTATATAAGCATCACGACATTCTGAAATGCTTCTCAAATTTCACGATAGGTTACTAGTGGTAAACCGCCGATGATGATGAGAAAACGTCGAGGTGAGAGTATGAGATCAGATGAAATTGGCAAACATTTAAGTGTAAAAATGTGTGTAAGCAAAGGTTTCAGGAATGGCAGTTAGCTGAACTGTGTGGTTTCGAGATTCTTACTGATTTTATCGAATTGTCCACTACTTCTTCGGGCCCAATCGCCCTGAAGGCTAAATTTAAACTTCAAAAATTCCCGGGGGTCTTGCAAAAGACGGGGTATGTTAATAAAATAAGGTTCCCCAATTTTTAACCCCCCCTTTTAATAAAATCCCCCAATTACTTTCTGTGAGAAGGGTCTAAACACTGGGTGAAACCTTTACACTTTTTGATTTTAAAAAAAATAAACAAAACAAAAGTAAACCCAACTTGCAAAAAACAAATTTTTTTTTTTTTTTTTTCCCCTTTGTATGATGAAACGAATTTAAAAACAGTGGTTTTAATTTTTGCATATAGTTTTTTTGGGGGTTTTAAAGGGTTTTTTAAAGGGGATTTGGGTTTCCCGTAAACTTACTTTTTTTAAAAAATTTCAGAGGTAGAACTGGGAAAAGAAATGAGGCAGGGGGAAAAGTTTAACAATAAAAAAAGTGGGGGGGGTAACTTTTTTTCCCCCTAAAAAACCTAACACGAGTAAAATTTTTTTTCAAAAACTGGCACAGCCCCTTTTTAAAAAATTTAAAAAAGTCAACAAATACATAAAGAAAAATCTTTAATTTGTGGGGGGGGGGGGGGGGGGGGGGGGGGGGGGGGGGGGGGGGGGGGGGGACAGCGAGGCCAAACAATCAAATGTCTTCAGCTGGTATCAATGAAAAAGTTAGCAATTCTGTGTACTTTTTTTTTTTTTTTTCCCGAGACTTTTTCAGGTGGACAATGATTATGATTTCCTTTACCCTTTAGTACTTACCTGTGCATGGTTGGTCTGCATCAGTGGCCTCTTCGTGACCGTAGGCCTGGGGCCCTCTGGAATGATCGTTCGAGGTGCCTTGGCTTAAGGCTGTGTCAGGCTAATTGACATAGGCTAGAACACCAAGGCTACATCAAATGTTGTTATGCTTGCATAGTTATGCGGGGATTGTCTTCAGTTGTGACAAGCTCCTAGCATAACATTATCAGTCTCTAAAATCCCCCGAAGTCGGAGTGGGGCTGCCCACGTGGGTGGGGTAATCAAAAACGGTCCCCACACGTAATGTTCTCATCCCCAGTGTTTGCATTTGTACCATAGTGTTCAAGTACTTCGGCTGTTTGGTTTGATCCCTGGAGTCTTTTAGCCAGGGTACGACAACAACAACAACATCGTTCAAGAGCCTTATCTTTTGCCAGGAGTTTCTGATTTAGGGTTAGTTTCCCCGGGTCTCCTGTCTTTTTGTGTTCTTTTTCTATTTTCTTTTATTTATTCATTTATTTTTCTTCTCACTTACTTTTGTATCTATCCCTCTCCTTCCTACCCTCCTTTGCCCCGTCCTCTCCCCCCCCCCCCCCCTTTTCCCCTTTCACCCCCCTCCCCCCTTTTTCTACCCCCTACCCCTCTCCCCCTTTCCCTTCTCCTCACCTCCTCCGTCCTTGTTCCTTTTCTATCGTCCTCTGAAGGGCTCCTTCCCCCTTTCGTTCCTTTCTTTACTTTCCTTCTTACTTCCTTTCTCTCTACTTTCGACCTCTACTATTCTCCTCTCTCACCCCCCCCACCCCTCCCCCTTGCCCTCCCTCATACTTCCACCCTTCCTTTAGGTCCCTCTTTTTGTCCTCTCTTTATGTCTCTCCTTCTTTCCTCCGGCCCTCCCCTTTTCCCTCCTTTTTCTTCCCCTTTTTTATTTTTTTGTCTATCTGTACTGTACTACAATATATATAATATATATATATATATAATATATATATTTATATATTTATATATGTGTGTATATGAAAAGATATTTTTTTTTTTTTTTTTTTTTTTGGTCATTGGGAGTGTTAGCGCCTCTCATCATGACGCATATTTATCTTTTGCGTTAATGCTCTTTATTTTTTTCCCTTTTTTTCTGTTGCGCCCACCCCAGACCCCCTACTTCCCTATGCTACACCCAGATGTCTTAATGTAGCCTTGTTTGTACATTTACCCATTTATTCCCCTTGGTTCCCCCCCCCCCCCCCCCCCCCCCCCCCCCCCCAGTGTGTGCGCTTTTTTGGCGTGTGTATGTGTGCGTGCGTGTTTGTTCGTGGCGCACGCACTTGTGTGTGTGTGTGTGTGTGGGTTTTGCCCGCGGGCAAGTGCTTTTTTTTTTTTTTTTTTTCCGTGTGTGTGTGTGTGTGTGGGGGGGGGGGGGGGGTGAGCCTTGCAGCTCTTAGCTGCGTCTGGCTAGTGGGTTTTTTCTCGGGGTTCTCCCGTTTTCCCCCTACCCCCTTGGTGTTGGGTAGGGCAACCTACCCCTTTGGGGCAGACTTGGGTCAGATGCTTTAGGCGCGGGTGACCCCTTTCTCTCCCCCCTCCCTCCCTTGTCATTTAAAATGCTTTTTCGAGTACATTGTTTTTATTTATTTTTTTTTTTTTTTTTACCTTTTTTTAATTTGCATTCCAACATGTATATATACAAGGAAGACAATGTGTTCATAAAGCAATAAGAAAGAAAGAAATCACCCCAAGCAATGTGAATTCACAAATTCATTGCAAACATTATCTAATACGACAGAGAGAGAGAGAGAGAGAGAGAGGAGAGAGAGAGGTGGATGTATCAAGAAAATCATGCTGACAGGGATGCTTTCACATCATTATGTTTGGCAAATATTGAAATCAGGCCTCTAATAATGCACAAAAAAGTGTTCATTTAACACACTTCATCTTACACTTTTAAATCTATTAGTGCAACTTGTTTTTGAAAAGAAAAGAAAGAGAAAAGGGTATAAATGTTAAACAGTATCCATCAATGGTCTGTATGCCAGCCATCTGGTCAAAAAATTGATGGTTTAATTTCAAATATGCAATATGTTCCTCAATTTTGTATCTAAATTTTAATTTGTTTGTGAATACTTGTATTTGTGGCAGGGTGTTGTTTATTTTACAAACGTATATGTAATACTTCGCAAAGGTGAAGGTTAATAATTAACAGGAAGAAGACCGAGCTGATGAAAATCAACACCACTGCCAACACACCAGTCACAGTCGATGGAGAGCCCATCAGGGAGGTGGAGTCTTTCGTCTACCTGGGAAGCGTGGTTGACCAACAGGGAGGCACGGACGAGACGTCACAGCCAGAATCGGCAAGGCAAGAGCAGCTTTCGTCATGCTCAAGAACATCTGGGCATCTGGAGGAATCAGCATAAGAACCAAACTCCGCATCTTCAACTCCAATGTGAAATCAGTTCTGCTCTACGGATGCGAGACGTGGCGAACAACACAGACGATGCAACAAAAGATTCAGACATTCTTCAACACCTGTCTGAGGCGCATCTACAAAATCCGATGGCAGGACAAGGTCCGAAACGAGATCTGTGGGAGCGTGCGGGACAGGAACCAGTGGCCAAGCAGATACTGCGAAGGAAGTGGGGCTGGATCGGACACACCCTCAGGAAGCCAGCATCCAGCACCACACGCCAAGCCCTGACTGGAACCCGCAGGGAAAGAGAAAGAGAGGCGGCCTCGCAACAGCTGGAGACGAGACACTGAGGCGGAGTTGAAACAACAAGGGACAAACTGGACTGGAATGACCAGAACAGCCCAGAACAGAGTGCGATGGCGAAGAGTCGTTGATGGCTATGCTCCACGGGAGCGACGGGCATAAATGAAAAAAAAAAAATGTTTGTCTAGATAAGCTATCATATCATATATCAATCTTAAATTATCTCCAATATATCTATTTCTGATAAACCCTGTTTGATCTTCATCAATTATATTTGGTTAGAACTTGCTTTAACGATTTGCTATTACAGGACGATCCTATTTTATAAATTCACATTTAAAGTGAGATAGGTCTCCGTTTTTTATGTATTGCCTTGGTTTATCACCTTTA
>CM031614.1:75659923-75668725 GCA_018398815.1 Conus ventricosus
TGGATTACTACAAAAACTAAACGTTTGTTGAGAAGGAAACATCGTTTCTTTAAGAAATTGAAACTACATCCTAATTCAGAAAGATTACTGGTTAGGTATAAACATATTAAGAGAAGGTGTCAGAGAGAATGTAGGCTTGCTCACTCCAATTATGTTAATTCGATGATTTCAGAAGGTGATCATCAAAACAAGAAATTATGGTCTTACATAAGGAGTAAGAGACAGGACAACATTGGGATTCCAGACCTGAGAAACAACCAGAATAACCTAATACAGGACCCTGAAGGGAAAGCAAATTTACTAAACAAGCAGTTTTGTTCAGTTTTCTCAAATCCCAAACCTTTAATTAACGTTAGACTAAAGGATGATGATAAACTCCCTGAAATGCAAAACATCAAAGTAAACAAAGCAGGAGTATTTAAGTTACTGACCAACATCAATGAAAACAAAGCTACTGGTCCCGATGGCGTTCCTGGCAAGCTCTTAAAATTATGTGCCAATGAACTGAGTGAGGTATACCAACTACTTTACCAAGCTTCACTGGACCAGGGAGTAATACCTGATGAGTGGCGAGATGCGAGCATTGTTCCCTTATTCAAAAAGGGTGACAAAACAAAAGCAGAGAACTATAGACCCGTATCTCTTACATCCATATCAGCTAAACTACTTGAACACATAATATATAGTAGCATAATGGACCATCTTGATAAATATGACTTCTTAAAAAAACGCCCAGCATGGTTTTAGACAGCGAAGGAGTTGTGAGACTCAACTTATAACAACGCTCAATGATTTTAATAACTGTCTTAACAACAGACAGCAAATAGATGCAATTTTATTAGACTTTTCTAAAGCCTTTGATAAGGTTGACCATGAGGGCCTGCTGCTTAAATTAGAACACATCGGCATTGGCGGTTCTTTGCTAAAATGGGCTAGATCATTTCCTCGTTGGGAGAATGCAGAAAGTTGTTGTGGAAGGGTCGTCATCCCATTGTAAACCAGTCTTGTCAGGTGTACACAGGGAACTGTTCTGGGCCCTTGTTTTTCTTAATTTATATAAATGACATAAGTAGAAATCTCTCTCCTGGAACTACTATAAGGCTTTCTGCAGATGACAGCTTAGTATATAGAACAATCAGAAGCAAGAATGATACACGCATTCTACAAGAAGATCTAAACGCTTTACAAGAGTGGGAAAGAACTTGGAAAATGGAATTTCATCCCCAAAAGTGCCAAGTGTTGCGTATATGTAACAAACGCTCACCAATTAGATCAGATTATTCTATCCATAATACTATTCTTAAAGAAACTAATGCTGCAAAATATTTAGGCGTGATTATAGATAGTCGTCTCAAATGGAAAGAACATTACAATTTAGTATGTAAGAAAGCAAATAACATCTTAGCTTTCTTATACAGGAATATCAATGACTGCCCCCAAAAGGTTAAAGACGACTGCTACAAAACACTGGTTAGACCAGTACTGGAATATGGTTGCTCAGTTTGGGATCCTTACCATCTAAAGGACATTGATAACCTCGAAAAGATTCAGAAGAGAGCAGCACGGTTCGTAACAGGGAACCACATCAGAGAAAAGGGGAATACTAGGAAGAACATGAGGAAATTAGAATGGAAACCCTTAGAACAGAGAAGAGCTTTTATTAAACTTAACATCTTCTTCAAAGGCAGAGCTAAAGTAATTGATATTCCAATGGAACAACTAGTATTGAATAAAAGTAGCACCAGGAGTGGCGGTCAATGTTATACCATACCTGCATCAAATATTGACAGCCACTTACATTCTTTTTATCCCAGTTCTGTACGGCTGTGGAACTCACTGCCAGGTGCCATCAAGATTGCCACAAATGCAATCTCTTTTAAAAAACAAATTGATACAACAGTTTTGAGATCTGCATATTGATGTTTTTCTATTTTTTACTTCCCCAGATATTTTACTGTTACCTGGGCCTGAATTTGGCCATTGCTTTTAACTTCTTGAATATTGAGTGCGACCCCTTGTTGCCAAATTTGCTCCAGGGGCCAACAGTCTGAGTCGCACTATTTTATGTTATTTTATTTTACTTTTTAACATGCGCGCTGGTGACCTACTCGTTTTTGAGTGAACCAGTATTTTAGGAAGAAGAAGAAGAAGAAGAAGAAGAAGAAGAAGAAGAAGAAATGATTATGTCCTGGGGAGGCGCCCATGTGACTTCCTGTTATAAAAAAGAACCACCACATGCTAGCCAACCCTTAGACACAGAGGTCCAGCTGCAACCAGAGCAAGCTGAGAGGGCTTTAAGGCTGCTCCCTGCCACTACAGCAGAGGTGGGTGGATTAGCCAAAAGTTTTTCCCAAAGAAGGAAAGAGTTGGGAAGAAATGAAATTTGCACCTGGTGGGCCACAGGGTTGGCCACATGGTTCTAGGTAGACTGAACAAAGACTGGTAGGCCTTTGTGACTAGAGTGTAGCAAGCCTTCATGCAACCTACTTTTCACCTGTGGACACTGGTATGAAATAGTTTATAGTAGAATGTGAATGTTTTGGAAAGGATTCTGGTGTATGTTCTGAATTATGGTTTATTTAGAATGTGAGATTTTTTTTATTGTGTATTGTATTGGTAAGATCTTTGCTGATATTGTCCATGTGTATTTGATCTGAATTAGGGCAGGTTGCTCTCAAAGATACGGGATTTGTATTCATTGTTTTGTATAATTTTTGTGGAAAAACAATATAAATGTGCTAGTAAATAACAGAGAAAAAAAAAGGAGAAATGCGATACCTGTTTGGAAATTGATGACCATTGGGAAATTAATGTTGGAAGGGCGCAGGAGCGACAAAAATGGAGTGATATGAGGTGTTGTGAGAAACACACCTCGTATCAAAATTGTTGAGTACACTGTGACATGGAGATGTGACACAGTGTTGATAATAATTATTGAGCAGGAAATGCTCAGTAGCATTCAGTGTATACTTTGTTTGATTTTTCTCATGGGAAAAATCTTGTACAGGCAAAAGATAACACGGGATGACAAAGAAATTTATGACCATGCTGTTTTGGCAAAATGGCAGGGTTGTGAAACATGTGGTCAGAGACAAAGGGAAAATTTCCATGTGGCATGGGTGACATGCACCTCACTGACTGGTTTCCCTACTGTAAAAGCAGAGGACTAGGGAAAGTCAGTTTATTGGCATATTTATTTCACATTGTTTTCAGGTTACTTGTAACATGTGTTGTTGATTTTGTAAGTGTACTTTTAATATGTTTAAGATGTTGTGGGTTGTAGTTTAACTTTTCTTTTCAGCCATGGTTGTCTTTTCAGTATCATGTGTAGCCATTGATTTAATGGAAGAAATTAGTGTGGAGAGATCCGACAGAAAAATCACTATGTTTGTGTTGTTTTTCAGACGATTTTTTCTTTTGGCCTTGAGACCCTTGTTTTGTTTCTGGTTGTCAGTACTGGTTTCTTATTTAACCCCTAAAGGCTCTTAACACTCATAAAGATTTAAGATTTCTAAAATCACTTTTAAAACTTTGAAACTCTAAATTTTGTAAATTCTAAATGTTCCCGGGATCTCAGCTGTTTAATTTTTCTGTGGTTGTGTATGGATAGGCCATACTGTTGGAAAGGAAATATTTGGGCTGAACTGGGAAGAGTTTTGCTTCTTTTTGTTTTCCTTTATTATTTTTTTTTGCTTAGTTAGTCCCAATTATTCAAATAAACACTTTGTTTTGTTCTTACTCTATTTGTGGACTCCAGAGAATCTAAATATGTGAGTTCAAGACCCTATCTTATTTTGCACGAAAACCCCTTTTTCACATCCAAGTCACGCCCATCTCATATCAGTTTTGGCCAAAATTAACACTGTTTTCAAAAAAATTAACACGCCAAAACCCTCTAAAATTTGACGTAATCAGCACATTGAAACGGGGTTTCGTGCAGAATAATATGGGTGATCGTGAACTCATTTACATTCTTCCAGGCACATAAAATTAACGTCCACGGGAATGAGTCCTTGCTACTTTTCTAACATGTTCTTCAACTTCCAGCACCATTAATTAAATTAGAACAAACAACTGGCTTTCCATCTTGATTAACTATTTTTACATCCAATGAATTAAAGAACCTCAATTAATTCTTTAAATTCACTGTCTCCGCCAAACCTATGTAACTGATAATCGCAAAACCCTACATTAGTTGGTGGCAATGCTCGTAGGACAGCAGATGGATAGCCATTAAACAAATTAGTATCTGTTTTTAACTGTTGTAAATGGACATACAAAATTGGGTTTACGAGAAAATCAGATGGTCTACTACCTACATACTCATAAAGACGTTTTTTAAGTACATATGTGTTTTAATATGATATGTTTCACCACTATCATAAAAGCCTAAAATTCGAGCAAGGCTTCAGTTCTAGGAAAAACGTACTCCCTTTCTTCAATTCTGGAAAAGTCATAGTAATTATAAGATTTGCCTCTTTAAATTTTAACTCAATGCCAAAATTTCTAAATACTTCTCTTAAAGAACAAAAGTTGTAGTAACCATCAGGTATTTTTAAATGTTTTAATAGATTGCCTTGCCGTCCTTAATATCCACCCAGTTATTCTTATCTTTTTCAGATATTTTTAATCCATTTTACTTTAAACCCAATTTTCTAAGGGCAAACCCTACAATCACCGCGCCTATTTTCAATTGGGTAAGTTAAGAACACACGCTCGTTTTGCTTGGTTATATAGATGTACATCCTTTTTATAAGTATTTAAAAACTAATTTAAAAAATGGAACCTTTCAAATATAACGAAAGTGCCACTTACAATGTAGGAGCGTCTTATAATCCCAAATCTTTGGACTTCAGTTTACTAACCATTGCAGTAGATGAATCATATGGCTTCAAGTAAGGCTTGTAAACCACTAACTAGATATTTAAATCCTCCAATAAAGAATGATAGAGTGCCATCAGCATGGTCATCCCGCCCTATGACGTTTTACCAGAATCAGTTAGATTTTGCCGTTTACTGCGAAAACTACTGGCTGCGGTGTTTCATATGCAAACCATTTAAACCATCCAAATCTTTTAGTAAGGTCAGTATATAACTTTCATGTTTATTACCAGTACAGACGCATACTAATGAACTACAAGTAGCCCTCCCAAGCGACAGCGCATTTAATCCATTCAACAGCCCAATGGACAATAATGCATATGAAAGAATCTGCAACGAATTTAACATTAATCCTTCAATGATTTTAGACAAAAGTTAGACCGCAATCATGGGTTAGGCACATTGTATTTGTGGGGCGCAAAAAGAGAATATAATTATGACTACTGGCCTGGCCACACCTCTTTTCAACCAGACAAACAAGTTCGATTAGGGTAAATTGAACAAAAACATCCTAATGCTTGGGCAACATTTATCTTAGATGAAAGTGAAGGCTTAACAATGCCAAGAGTGCAAAGACTTAATGACTCCGTAAGGACATACGTTTGGTGTCTATTAGGAGCACAAGCACAGACTAAGTCTAGCATAGTAGATCAATCTACAGGCTTTGATGCTAGAAAACAATTTCTAGCCAATTTAGAAGATGCTATTAACTCTGCTGTTGATTTGCCTGCCAGCATACAGGGTATCAAGACGTTCTTGCACATGCTAGGTCAAAGGTTGACTTTGTTGTAGGCCATGGATTATACATGCTACCCTCTGACCTTAGACTACAGACTGGCATGATACAGAATTATAACAATGAAATCCTCATAGCTGGAGACGACCAAAACTTAGGGCACAATCAAGGCTTAAACACAAGGCCTGCCCCATCCATTTTAAAGAAAGTACCTAGCCGTGAAGAAAGCGATCTAGTTATAAGCGCCCACAGCCAGAAAGCAAGCCCAGAAAGCACTCCACCTGTTAATGTACCTTACACTGACAGTCACACTAGCGAAAAGACAGCCCTTGTTGTGTTTTTAACTTTTACTGGATTAGCCATACTTTATTTCACTAAAAATTAACCAGCAGCTAGCACTCCTAATGTCCACAGATGGTCAGCCATATAACCAGCAACTTTGCCTATAGTACACAAAACCCAACTAACAACACTGCCTATTATGCCAGGCAGAGCATCAAGCGCTTTGGCAGCTAACTTCTTTAATAGGCTTGCTAGATGATGTAATTGTTTTCTAATCCAACTTTTACCAGGCTGAGGCGTTGGAGGAGCTACTGGCCCTGTTGGCGCACTACCTGTTAAAGCATAAACGAGTGTAGAGATGGCAAACCCAACAGCTGTTAATATACTAACTATTGTATCCCTGTTCTCTGAACAGAGTCCTTATTCTTTCAGCTAACGTAGTGTTTTCATAAAGTATTTTGTTTATAGTTTCTCTTATTCTACTTGTTTGTGATGCTAGCTGCGCTCTGTTAGTAGACAACACTTCTAGCCTGGCCGCCCTTTGTAGCCTTAAATCTTGTATTTTCTGCTGTATTCTAACCTTTTCTTCTCGCCTAAATTGTTATCATCTGCATCAGCCAGTTTATTTTTTTCTTGTTCTATTCCCTATCTAGCTCACCAAGTTTCGCTAAATTGTTTTCTAGTCCACCCCTTATTGACTTTAGACGATCATTAAGCCCCAGGATTTCACGCATAGGCAATGGAGAATCGTCAATTGTTTCTAATGTTTTTCTGACTGTTTCCTCATTAAAACTCATCTCAACTTCTGTTGCTGCATCATTTATTTTTGGTCCTAAATCTTGAAAGGGAGTCATTTCTATTTCAGATTGTGTTGGCAACTCTTGCCCAAGTTCTGTAAAAGACTACCAGCCTCAGGCCTTAAATTTAAAATGTTTAATCGCTTTTGGTCGGCAACAGGAATCCTCTGTCTAATTGTGCTTAGTTTTAAAAGCTTAGTTGGGTCTGGCTTTGTAGTAACTCTACAAAATTTCCTCTGCTAGTTCTTATATGCAGATGGTTGCTTTTATCTATCATAAAATCAAAAGGACTATGGCCTTCTGGCGGCTCTAGTCCTAAGCTTATGTAGAATGAGTTAATTCTATTTGTTAATAGTTCTTTCACGAGATGCGCTAACTGAAGGGGTGTTTCTGCTTCTTTAATGAAGGGTTTGAAGAGCCTTCTGCTGCTCTTTTAAGTTCTTCGCGCAATGAAGAACTAATTCTGTTTCATCTTCGTCAAATGAAGGGCCTGGCAGATCTCTTTCTTTTTCAATAGGATCAATTGCGTCAAAATCTTCATCCATATTTTTTATTTATATTCTTTTTTGTTTTATAAAAAATGAACTCATATTGGTTGTGACCTCGATCCTTACAGAAAAGAGAAGGAACCCCCTGGCGTAAAAGGTATAAGGCAGACTGTAATTAGTGTAAAATACTCCATCAACAGTTGAGTCCGGACAAACTTTAACAGTCAAGTTCCCTGATCTTGGCGCTGATGATGTTATAATGCCAGGCACTGCTAAACTATCATTCAAAATAGATATTAAATCGACAGATCCTAATGCTAGTGTTGTTGCTAATTTAGGCAGGGCTATCGTTAAACATATAACAATTAAACTGGAAGGCAGAAACGTCTTTGTACTAGGCGAGGCAGACATTTTTGCCCTCTATTCTGATCTATGGCTGCCTAAAAAAAGAAAGGAAAGAGAAAGTTTATCAGGGAATACAAAGCCCAAACGGTCTCAAGCACAGGCTTAAAGCGGAGGATGCAAAGAATGATGTTAAAGATGAGGCAGTAGCAGAAGCATTTGGCAACAGATTCTGCACCCCTCTAGATTTTGAGCTGTTAAAGACGCATATGCCATATTACCAAGGTGCACTAAAAGAAAAACTTACTTATGATCTGACATTTAATCCTAGCGATTTTGTTGTTCTGTCTGAAGATCCTTTAGCTAAATACACAGTTAGCGACATTTCTCTTGAGTTTGATGTTGTTACTAACCCTGGACTGGCCAGAACAATCTTAACCCAGTATAAAAGTAAAACGGTTATTTATTATGAAACGTTATACACGCCACTACAGAAAATAGAAACAAGCGAGACACTCTTTGGAACATATATCTAAATAAGTCTTTAAAGTCTGTCACGGACGTAAATACTTTTGTTGGAAGATAATTCATTTCTTCCCAAACTGATTGTAAAGTGGAGTGTTGCCAGTGACATCTTCACTACATTGGCCGGGTGTTGACCAGTTTGTTATTCGTGTCATCCTGGGTGCGCTACGTCCGTGCATTTTGCTCCCATCCTCCAATACTTATCTTCATTTTTTTTTCTTTTAAGGCTTTCTTTTTCTATTTTATCGTTTTCCACGTGGTTCATCAGTGATGTCAGGTGACACAGCTGAGCTGTTTTGTTACTGGTTGCCATCTTGTTTTGGCGAGTGGTAGGGCACTCGCTTACGAACTTTGGAGTCGGAGAGTTCTCTATCTCTGCCAGCTGGAGCCTTCTGTTTGAATCCACTTCGACGTGGGTTGCGTGGAACTGTCTTTCACCTTCGGTGGGAAGGAAAGAATTCCGCTTGTAACCTCTGGGATCCCTATCCCTGCCAGCTGGAAGAAGCACCTTAGGTCATCCCTGACCTGGAGTCCACTTCATTGGGGACTGTCACGGTTTTCGGCTGCCATCCTTCATCGGATTGGGGAGCGGACCGTTTTCTTACCTCGCCCACCCGCCATTCTGGTAACTATATGGTCTGTCTTAGACAGTGTCTTGGTTATTTAGTTTTTAACTCTCAGTGGTTGCGGTTTTTTTCTGCTTAATGCTGTTGGTGGACACCTTTTTTGTGTGTAATGCTCCAAGGAGGCT
>CM031614.1:75668825-75716622 GCA_018398815.1 Conus ventricosus
GTTCCTCCTCCGTCAGTCACACAAAGACTGTATCTTTGGTCAGACGATTCTGACGACAGTCAACCTTTGCTGTGAGGGCGATCCACCTTTTTTTTCGTTTGAGAGGCCAGGAGACAGCAAGATCGGTCTGGCAGATCTTCCACATTCCACGGAGCTTCCTAGCTGGGGGCAAAACTCCATCAACGATTTGAAATGTGGCAACCCTGGGACGGTGCAAGAATGGGGTTGATTAAACACAGTCTTTTACCTTTTCACACAGGAAAGTTTTGCCGAAGCGAAGCTTTCGGCCTCCATCCAGAGGCCTTCGTCAGCGCCGAATGTCTCGCTGAGTGAGTTGTGTTCGGTGCCGGGGTTTTAATATTTGAAGTGAGAGACATATCTGTCTTAAAATCCCCACACTCATTATGTTTTTTTTTTTAATTCTATGTGGTATTTACTGGGCATTCTTTTTGCTCCTCCCTTGGGTTTTCAGCAAATGTTTAAATGAATATCGAACTTGAAGATTAACTCTTATGAAACAACAATGTACAGCACGGATTTCGTCGAAAAAGATCCTGCGAGACCCAGCTGCTGGAATTTGCCGAGAAAACTGTCTGACAATATGGAGAAGGGAGGGCAGACTGACATCGTAGTGCTGGACTTTGCCAAGGCCTTTGACAAAGTAAACCACAGCCTCCTGACCATAAACTCCATCACTATGGCGTCAGGGGGAAAGTCAATAACTGGATCAAGGGTTTCCTTCGAGACAGGCATCAAGCAGTAGTGGTCCAAGGGGCGAGGTCGGACTGCGTCACAGTAAGGTCAGGGGTTCCGCAGGGGTCAGTACTTGGACCCAGTTTGTTCCTAGTATACATCAATGACCTACCGGACCAACTCACTTCGATGACGCGCCTGTTCGCTGACGACACTGCTGTATACCGGCTGATAACATCAGGCCTGGACAAGAACAGCTACAACAAGACCTCCTCAAACTCGAACAGTGGGAGAAGAGCTGGGACATGGCCTTTCACCCAGGGAAATGTACCACCCTCCCAGTGACCAGGAAGAAAAAACCCTTGCCAAACAGCTATCACCTACACGGCCAGAATTTAGCCACAGTCAACTCGGCGAAATATCTTGGCGTTACCATCAGTCACGATCTCAGCTGGGATGAGCATATCAGTAACATCTGTTCGAAGGCCAACAAGACCCTCGGCTTCCTTCGCCGCAACCTTCGAATCAGTGCCATCCAGCTGAAAGAAACGGCGTACAAGTCCTTCGTGAGGCCCCTACTGGAGTACGCCTGCACAGTGTGGGATCCAAACACAAAACAAAATGTCAGCAGGATTGAGGCAGTACAGAGCAGAGCAGCCCGGTTTGTTCTCAGAAGATACCACAACACTTCAAGTGTAAAATCTATGATAGACAAACTGGGCTGGGGTCCACTCCAGAAACGCAGGAAGACCTCCCGCCTCACCATGTTGTACAAAATCTTGCATGAGGAGGTCTGTGTGGACGCTGCCAAACTGATACCTGCACCACCAAGACTAAGAAGAGGACACTCACAGCAACTGACCCAGATCTATTGCCGCACCCAATACCGACAACAGGCATTCTTTCCCAATACTATCAGGGACTGGAAGGACCTGACTGAGGCAGTAGTAGCAGCCAAAACCCTCGACACATTTGTGTCAAGGGTCAGATCAAATTAGAGTAGGACCAGAGTAGGGATAGTTTTTTTTTTTTTTTTTTTTTTGTAGTGGGCTTGGGCCTGCTCCTTATGAGTAGCCCGGGCTGGCTTACCCCGAGGCGGGGACAGAGGAGGTGACCGTGAGTAGCCTGCCAGAGATCACGCCATTGCTTTTAGCTTTATTCAAATACTGTCTGTTTGATGTAGTGAGAGTGGAAATGGTTTTTTTTTTTTTTTTTTTTTTTGTTGTTGCGTCAATCTCCCAATGCGGCAGAGTATTTTCAACCTGATGATTGTGGCGCTCAACGGTTGATGATGATGATGAATAGTCTTTCAACATCATACTGTTAGAATGCTAGGTCTGGTCCGCTAACCTGGGAGCCGCTAATAGCTCAGTTGCATAGGAGCGCCCGGACTCGTAATCTTGGGTGATACTGGGGTTGCGGGTTCCGAACTCCGCGGGGCATTTCGGTACTCGGGGGAATTTTTCCCCTCGGAGTTAACAATGGTTCCGACTCTCCTGTTTCCATTCGGTCCTTCGAATGAGACTATAAACCAAGGTTCTTGTGTGGTGTAACTCACGCATAGTATCTTCACACACGTAAAATTCCCTTCACATACTTTCGGAAGGGTAGGGCAGAGTTTGGCCCGGTTGGTATGGATGACACGTTACACATAGCATGCACCCAGCGTGGAGAAATGGTAAGAATGAAGGGGAAGTAAGGAAAATGACATGAATCATTTTGACTGGATGATACGGGATAGGATACCACTTAATGAAGCGCAGCCAGGCGCTTTCAGTCGGCACTACCAAGTAGGCGCCCGTTGTGTAAACGAGTGTTGATTGTAAAAGGCTTAGAGCTTGGTTTCTAGCCGAGAATAGGCGCTATTTAAGTTTGCGGTATTAATTATTATTATTATGATTATCCTTTCATCTTTCGAAATAATCATGTTATTTATGCCATCCATCTCACATACTCTTTAACAAATCACAACTTGACCCCCTCCAGTTGCTTTATAACCCCATTGAAGCACCGATGATGTCCATTCTTTCAATCCTTCACATGGCTTCCGTTCATTTGTATAACTCAAATCTTTTGTTCGTGTTCTCTTCATGACTTCTCTGTTTTTAACACAATACGACCTCAATCTCTAGGCCTTGAAACTGGTTAATTTACAGGTAGTTCGGGGAAAACTCATTCTCCTGTGATCACGAGACTTATTTTCAGTAGTACACTGTACAGTTCGTTTCAATCTGCTCAATCTCATTCTGAACAATTTCTGTACCTGTCTGTGCTCCTCAGGGTTACAGTGCTCGTCCCCTGTACTTTTTATTGTATACACCACCGATTGCAAGAGCTACAGACAAACTCAGGTCTTCAAGTACTCTGACGATTCTGCCTTTGATGATTGTCATAAATTTGATACGATTATTTTAGAGAGGTAGAAAAAGTCTGTTCTTGTTTATTGCAACGAGTGTGAGGATGTTTGGGCAAACTTGTGTTATATGCATGGGTGTTTCTGGGGGCTGTCAATGTGTCATTTAATATCATTTTACTCAAATTTGTTTGATTTAACCGTTGAATTAATCTCTTTACATTTATAAAACATTTTTTATTGTGATTTTTCTTGATAAACTTAAATATAATGATGTGTTATGTATGAATGTGCAATATAAATGATATTATGTATTAGTGAAGTTACTGAGTTTATGAACTGATTGTGTTCTGTGATGTTTTTTTTAAAAATGTTTTAGTGTTTTGGTCGGCTTCTGTGCTGTGTTTTTGTGTTGGAAATGCACCTGGACCTTGTGATTTCATATTGCAAAGACACTTTATAGAAGTTATTTTTAAAAAATTAACACAGACATTCCCAAAAACTATGGAAGATTCAGTTTAATTTGTGCACGGTTTGGTTCAGGGAACTTGCTGAAGAGATATCACACTCGCAGGTACGATCCTCTCGCTCTCTATTCTCTCTCTCTCTCTCTCTCTCTCTTTGTGCCAAGATTTTGTATCGAATATGCAGTTTGTGTAGCGTATACATTGTGTTTGCCAAAAAGCTTTTACTGAATGTGCTAATATTATCAGTTTATTATTTTAAAAGTTCGTATGCTTTACGGACATATTCCTGTTATTTGCTTACATGTGTGTTTATCCTAAATACTTGTCTGGTTACCAAAGCAAAAAAAAAAAAAATAAAAAAAGAAGAAAGGAAGTGCCAGGTAATTCATTTCTGGTGATCAGTATCCTCACTATCCCGTGTTGGCAAAAATATGGACTGAATGCGGAACTGTCGACATGGAAAACCAATTAGTTTTAGAAACGACTGAAGGACTGATGCTTAATTCTTGGAAAGGTGTGGTGCGGACAACACTGCTTGTTCCCTGTAAATCATTGTATGTTGCTACACTTGTGCAGAGCTTAATCTAGAGCGCGGGATTGGTTACAATCCCCGAAAAAATCTGTTCCTTCCCGCAATTTATCGAGTCTTATCGCGGGGCAGACATCCCGCACATTTGAAGAAATGCCCTCTGTTGAACTGATCGTTGCGGGCGCTCGTTTGACCGTCGGCTTGAAAAACTGAAACTAGGACTGAGCAGGAGATGAAAACGATTTCTGATATTCATTTGGCTGTTAGTGTAAATCAACCAATCGGCGGCGTTCATCTCCTTCCTTCTCGATCACGACGAGATGTTGCGAGAGTTTATGGCGCCATATTGGATATCTTTCCAAAATGACAAGCGTGCCACCCACACTATACGACTTCGACTTTCGTGAGGAAAAGTGAAAAAAAAAAAGATTCTCTGCCTTGCGAGGTGGAGAAGATCATGAAGAAACCGCAACTACATCCAAAAGCTCGGAAAGAAGAAGCAGCCCGAAAATTAGTGCCAGTGCAAGGGAACACTGGTTTCAAGACGATTTGCTGAAGAAGTGGCCCCTGGATACCTGAAGTGTTTTCCTACACTAGAGAAGTTCGTTTATATACCAGCACTTCTGCCCACCGCACACACGCACTCGAACTTACCTGGCCTGTCCAGACTCTGGCTTGGGGGCTTCGTCCAGGATTCTTTCCAAGCCCTGCATGGCATGAACTGCCAAGTAAGGTATGTCACGTCTGCGACGCACACCGTACAAGCCGAGCTTGCAGCTTTCCTCAGAGGGTCTCAAGCAGCTCGGTAACAGTCTTTCTGTCAGTATCCACCTACGGCCCAGCAGTGGTGCTGTCAGAACCGTCCTAGCCGTTTTGTGTCCGGGGTCTACGGCCTGTTACTGTCGCAGTGCTAGGGCGAAACTGTCTCCTTGGTCAAACTGGAGGCCCAAGCTCTGGTCTTGTCCACTAGTGTACTTATGTACGACGTAGCTCCTATAACTACATGGTAGCTTGTTTCCGCTCTTTAAGGCTTGAGTAGTCGAGCTCCCTAGCTAACTACAATAGTTTGGCTAGTCCGCTCTCTCCTCAAGGCCCGTGTGTCCGCTATCCTATACAACAAGTTAGTAGCACCGCACTCTTCAAGCTCCCTTGTCGTACTCCGGCATTCGGCGGCTTGTTTACAGAGGTCAGTGAAACTTCTCACACGAGGTGCACTTCCGCTGAGCTCGCCTACGTGCGCAGAAACCGTGCGTCACTACACTCCCCCGACTTTATGATGAAAGCTTTTTGTCTCAGGGGTTTGCTAAGTGAGGAAGGGAGCTCTTCACCTCGCTTGAGCCCTTGTTGTAGTGTAGATTTGCAGGTCCTCTGAGAGTGTTCTGTTTAGCAGCGGAGATGCGAAAAGACTGTGTGCAACAGGCCCATGGAAAACTAGATTCCATAGCCGTCTGCGACCTCGTCGGAAGGCTATTTCAGCCATTCGGTGGGTCCACGCAGATGACCTAAGGTCTCATGCTTGGGCGGCTCCCAGGGCCTCCAGCGCTTGATAGTGTTTCTCCATAGTTTTTTCACTGTGGGGTCTATCTGCCCACCAGAAGCAGCATGACTTTTAATGATCCCAGGATGGTTGCCGCCTCAGCGGGCACATCTGAGAAAGTACCCTGAACCTGCCCCCCGATATACTGGCAAAAAGTGGCCATCGCTTCCTCGCCCATCCTGGATGTGCACGTCACCCAGGGCGACAGAAGACACTGCATGCAGGGGGAACGGATAAAAAAAGCAGTCACTCCAGCTACCGGTGACACGACAAACAATCCATGGCCTGCACAATGCCCTGCACACCCCCCTGCTTACCATCACTGTTCTCTCTCTCAGGCACCCTAACAGCAAGCTGATGGCTCAGGGGATTCCATGTCCATGGTTGCTGGGGTACTCTATCCGCCAGAGCTCTGGCCTCTCAGGGCTCATACTAGCCATCAACACCACAGTGCCTTCCATGTGAATGAGAGCGGCCAGACTCCAGATGAAGTGTTTCTGGAAAGTCTCCACTTGCTGGTAAAAAAGCCTTCATTGGCCTCTTCTGGCAGGTGGTGTGAAGACTGTTTTGCCCAAGCTGGCGGCAGTGCCGCCTGCTGATGAAGTCACCAGCTTTCCTGTTTCCACATATGGCCCCAGTAGCAATGCTATTGCCTGCTCAAGTGCCTGTGTCACGACCCTGCAAAACAACCTTTGATGAAGTTGGCAAACCGTTCATCAAATAGGCCAGCAGTTGGTGAATGAAGGCATGATCTTTCGGGATACAGGCTTAGCCTCTCCACATCCTGTAATTCAAACACTTCTTGCCCTCTTTTGGGTTCCTGGCATGGGGAACCGGCCCTCCTTTGCCTTCCTTGGATCTGTGGCGATGTATAAGACATGTGCTTGGTGAGGAAGTTCTGGCCATCTGGATCTCAGCAGTAGCGCTAGGGTTCGAGTCCGTTGTCTTTTCCTGTTGTGGGCCCTTTGTCAGAGATTCCGTCCCTTTCACTTGATCCTATAAGGCCTGAGGTGGGATCCTCCTGTGCTGGCTAGACTGCCCAATACCCCCCTTCCTGAGTAACCTTGGGCTGACACGTTTCCAGGTGGTCCTCCTGAGCAACTTGATTGCCAGCTGTACCTGAGTCCTCGTACTCTGGCATCTGATCCCTGTTTCTTAATGGTCACGTTCATCCTTAGAACCAGCCTGACCCTAGCAATTCGAATAACCTCAGCACGATGCTTCTTCGAATTCTTGCATGGACGTCAGTAGCGTTACTGTCAGAGGCTGGTTCGGTTCCTTTCAGTGTGACAGCAATAGGCCATTGTGGCGGATTATTGCCAGTAGCTCCCCCCACTGCCTTGGACCGTACGAAGGTTGCACCTTGGGGAAATTCTGCCATTGGAGATGGTCTTTACAGCCTTGACAGAGCGTGAAGGAACTGGCGACTTGCACTGAAGTGATGTGTCGTTTTCCTTCCTTCCCTCTTCTTTGCTAGACTGGTTCTGAACCACTTCTGGTACCGCTGCAATCTTTTTTTCCCAGGTGCCCACCTGTTTGCTGGAAAAGCACTTGATGTTGGAATCGGATTGTCAGTTGCTTTCCATTTCTTGGCTATAAGCTGCAGATGATGGTCAGTTTCTCACAATTCAGCTTAATGCTGTCCAGATTCTGCTTGGAAAAACCAGAACTGACCTGTGGCTCCTCCTGAACTTTCCCTTGGTGCCTCATCATGACCAGGGAGACGTGCTGGTACCACTTGACTTTTTGGACGGCTTTTTCCATGGTTCCTGGGTCTCTCCAGATAGGCTTATTACATGCCTCCTTGTCCTGTCCACCAGTTTGCAAAATTTGCTGATCGACCGCGCCCTGTATATAACTTTCTGGCAGTCTCTGAAGGGCTGAAACAGCAAGGCACGGGACGGTCTGCCAGTTCCTCATAGGACTCCCCTGGGTTCTGGCGGCTTGCTGGGAACTTGAGTTTTGGGCTGTTTCAGTAAGCTCTTGGCCCGAAGGTGCTTCCAACTTCCCTCATACATTTGGCGATATGAGCACTGACTGCCCAGCATGGTGGCTATGGTGAAGAAGTCTAGGGCTTTTCCTTCCAGAACCATCCCAGATGATTCCCGACTCTCATTTCTGGACCAGTTGAGGGCGTGTTTCTATAGCTGTCAAACTTGTAACTTGAATGACAGCCGTTTGTGCTTCCCGTCTTACGTAGTTTTTTTGGTAATTTCGCGGGGTCCCCTCTCGGTCCAGTAATGGACGTGTGCCTAACAGGACTGTTTTCCCTGCTGCTGTCTGAGGGGTCAGAATACAATTCCGCTCACTCTCAGTGCAGTCGTGGTGGTCATGCAGGTTTAAAACCTGTTTTTCTGTGTTGTCTAGGACCTTTGGTGCCTGCCTTTACTCCAAGTTACTCTTCGAGGGCCAGGGGAGACAGCTCGACTGGCGGCCCGTATGTTCGTCCGTCATGCACCTCCGGTCCACTATACATGGCGCCACTCCAACTCTATGCTCTTTGGTTTGATCTACAGCAAAGTTCGACGCTGTGGTCAGTCGGTGCTGCGCGACCTTGACTACCTGAGTATGGGGTAATGTGCCTGGAATTATTGGTCTAAAGTCCCCTCCATGGCGGTCTGTGCTGTCGTCCCTGTGATCTTGTTTCAGGATTCGACTTGCCTCAGACTTGGTTATGTTCCCACGCCAGTGACTTCCTGACCAAATCTGTGGCAATGCTTTGGTCCGTAAGAGGCCGACCTTGGACGAGCAGAGACCTCCGCGACGCTTGTGTCCCGATTCGAGTAACATGTCTAAAGACTCGCTCTTCCTGCGTGATTTTCTCACCATTCTGAGGCGATGGGTTCAAATCTTTAACAGACCAAGGAGAGGCCCACTTCCAATCTCAAACCTGGTTGTCCACAATGTTTGGTGGATGAGTCGGATAACTGGTGGCTGTCGGCCGAGCAGGGAACTTGGCAATCACTGGGCCTCAACAACTAGATGTGCTATTGCTTGCCCCTGAGTGTAAGTGTGGACAGAAATCATTCCACTGGGACTGCTGCTCATCCCATGTGGGTAAGGGAGTACTCTTTCTTTTCTTCCCCCAATGTGGAGGCCATTTTGGGTCTTATTAATTTCCATTGGCCCCTGCTGCATTCGAAATCAATCAGTAAGCGGTCATCACTGGGTTTGCACAAGGAATGGACATCATGGATAACCTCAATTTCCCCTTCCTTTCCCTTGACACCCACAACGCTTGCATGCTCATATCCAGAGGTGTGTTACATTCAGCCCTTTGGTCTACTGAATAAATCTTTCCCCCTTTTCCTAATGGAGCAACTGGAAGTTCGAAGTGTGGAGTACGTTAGTACTGGTCGGTGTACAACCAGACCACACCACACGCTATTAACAACTTTGTTTGTTGTTACACTTTCAAGCTTTTTTTTAGGGGATTTGTACTAACTGAAAAGTGCTAAGCTAAGCATCATCCCACTTCTGACCACCAATGAAGTGTTTTCCCTACTATCACTCAAGAGAAGTTCGTTTTTATCCTAGCACTTCTGCATCTCGCAAACCACGCACCTCTACCTTACCTGGTCATGTCCAGCTCTGGCTTGGGGGCTTCGTAGGATTCTTTCCATGCCCGTCACTGGCATGAAACATGCCAAGGAAGGGGATGTCACACACAGTCGTGCGACGCACTCCATCCAAGCCGAGCTTGCAGTTTCCTCAGAGGGAGTCTTGCAGGCTGGGTCAGTCTTTATGTCAGTGTCCACTCTCCGGCCCAGCAGTGGTGCTGTCAGAACGTCCTAGCCGTTGTGTCCGTCTACGGCTCTTGTACTGTCGCAGTGCTAGGGCAAAACTGTTCTCTGGTAAACTGGAGGCCAAGCATGGGTCTGTCACTAGTGTTACTGTAGTACGGACGGTAGCTCCCTAGCTAACTACATCGTTAGCTAGTCGACTCTTTAAGGCTGAGTGTCGGAGCTCCCTAGCTAACTACAAGTTAGCTAGTCCGCTCTCTCCTCAAGGCGAGTGTCGCTAACCTAACAAACAAGTTAGTAGCACCGCCACATACTACAAGCTCCCCTGTGTACTCCCGGAATTCGTCGGCTTGTTTACCAGACGTGTCAGGTGAACACTCTCACGCGAGGTGCCACTTCCGCTTAGAGCTCGCATACGGCGCAGACAGAACCGTTGCAAGTCAACTACATACTAAGCTGAAGGTCCGTTGTGATGCGATGTAATTGTGTTTGAAACACAAGAAACCAAAACGTATTTACGGCGCCCCAAGGTGGTAGTTTATTCTAGATGATTGATCAAGGTGTGTTGAAGTTGTGTTACAAAGATGGAGGAGGGTTATTGTAAACGTGGGTGGGGGTTTGTAGGGGGGGGTGGGGGGGGGGGGGGGTAGGGGGGGGGGGAGTGCCCCCCTTTTTTGTTATGAGGGGGGGGACTGCCCCCTATTTCAAAAATCCTAGATTTAGCTCTGCTTGTGTAACATTACCCCTCACACGAAATGGTGTTCATTACAAACCAAAAGAAAAACAAAACAATAACAAAACACTTAAATAAATGTTTGTGCTCGATGGTCTGTTTTTGTCGCGTCGTTTTGTTGTTGATGTTGTTTTTGAAACATATTGTTCGCGATGCACTGTACTTCATGATTTTGCTCCTGATGTATTAGACAAATGTGTACAGCACAGATTTATTTTTTTTTTAAGCCCTGATCAGCACAGTTGAAATTTCACGTATTAGTTTGTGCAAAAACTAAAATCACAGTTGCGGTGAGTTGGCGCATTGACTTACGACCACTCATCTCAAATGCTCGGTTGGAGTATGTTGCTCTCCTCTGACTGTTTAATTTACTGCAGTGGTTAAAAATGTTTGGAAGCCATACACAGTTTGGCTCTCCTTTGAGATGGTTCTTCGGAAACAGCGATGTGTAATTTGTACTTCCGGGTTTTGTTGTTGTTGTTTTTTCATTCCAAAAAGTTAAAGACACTTTAGTAACACGCTCACAACAACAGCTTGAAAATATCAGTCTAACCTTACAACATTTCTTAAATAAATGTTAGCGAACCGCCAGAGAAGTGGACAAACGAGTCACAAGAACAAAACACAAACGCGTTTCGACCTTTAGTGTCTTGTCGGTTGATACAAAACCGAAATAATACTACGAAAAGTCTCTTAGCATGGAGAGGGAAAATCAAGCACTTTAGTCCTAACGATACGGAATTTCTTTTTTATTTCAAAAGGACACGGTTTTGCAAAAGGGTCAAATTAAAACAAAAGTGTACAAAGATGCAGTTAACAGGTACTTTTACAAGAATAAACAGCAAGTGCGATGAAACAAATCTGCCACGTTATCGTTTATACGTGGATCAGAGAGGAGAGGAGAGAGGTTCGGGTGGTTAATTTGTATATGCCATGGCTCTGTAGGAAAGTGTGAGTGATCACGAGATATATCTCCTCATATAATCAGACTACTAAGTATACCAATCACAAATAATTCAGAACATCAAGAGTAGCTGTTTCTCAAGCATGAACGCTGTGTACAAAAATAAGGACAAATATTAAACAACGACTGAGAGAGAGTGAGAGAGGAGAGAGAGAGAACATAATCGCTGAACAGGAATGAGATAATTTTCGCCATTTGAAATGAAGCGTGTATATTCTGCCTAGGCCATGAGAAAAATTGCTTGAATACAAGCCAAAAAAAAACACAGCTCTACGAAGTTACAAACAAAAAACAACTACACCTGGACAGTAAAAAGGAATTCTCCCATTCAGAGACAAAGTATGCCCAAAAACAATTCCTAATAAGTTCCTGACTAATGTAAATAAGAGGGAAGTGTACGTAATACTAGTTTAACAAATAAGCTCTGCCATGCAGACACTTGAAATACTTTGCCGTTGTCCCCAAACGACCAATAAAAAACAAAAAAGAAAATATAGGGATGAGAGAAAAAAAAGAAAAAGGAAAGATGAGTGGGCATGCGGGGTGCCGAGGCTGTTTTTCAGCAAACCTCAAGGACTTTTTTTTCTTATTTCTGTAATTACACTGAAAGCAGGACAAAGCAGCACAAAGCGATATTCAGGCCATGCCTCATGAGTTTGTTTGTCAGTATATTTGTATGCTTGTCCAAGGTTGTTTTTTTTTTTTTTTTTTTTTTTTTTTTTTTTTTTATAATGACTGGTGAAGTTGTTTTTAACGTGGTGGTTGACAGACCTGATGTGGCCACTTTTGCGGTCGGCTGGGACTATAGAACATTTTCTTATCTTATCTCTGTCCACGAGCCACTGTAAAAGCTGTTAAGCTGTCCAGTTGCGTTGGGTTTTTGCGCACATCAGGCGTGTCTGCAGAGTCTTGTCCATGCGGACTGTCTGTTCAAATCCTGACTTTGTACTTATTCGTTTATCGAGCCCGTCTAGCCGTTAAACCTTTTGCGCACTGTGGTCTCATGTGGGGATGTAGTTTGTACGGACCAAGTCCATATGAGTGACACTTCCTGTTGTCCTGAAGGAAAGCAGGTGTAGTATTCGAGCTTTCGTGGTTTTTATGTGACAGACCTGGCAAACTGCAGACAACTGTTCCAATGCTCCGTGGTACCAAAAACTCCCAGGCATGGCTTGGTTTGTATTCCCACTCTCAAACTGGGCTTTGTTATTATGTATTCATATACAAGAATGTGCTGTCTAGTGTTGGAAGTTTGTCGCCTGTTTCAGAGAGACGGAGGAAAAAGAAGAAAGAAATAGGGGGGGGGGGCATTAGGAGCAGCTGCTGTGGCAGGACGTGAAGGTGGAAAGAGTCAGAACTTGCACCAGAGGACTGCGCGCTCCATCAGCCCCTTGAAACGGAAATAAAAAAAAAAACTTGCAACCAGAGATGCCTGCTGCCATCAGCCTTTCTTGAAAACATGGAACTTGCACCAGAGACTGCTGCTCCATCAGCCCTGAACATGGGAAGGATCCAGAGATGTGGGTGTGTTATTGTGTTCACCCATCAGCTGTTAGTGTCGAATCCGCGATGGTCTTGAGGAAAGCCAAAAGCATAGAAGTCTGTATTTGAGGAGTGTGCAAAGGCCAATGTAGTGGGTTGGGGGTGGGGTGGAACCTAAATCCCTGACCAGCCTATTCCTTGGGGCATGTAGTTGAGCTAAGGTGGGGTGGAGTGGGGACCCTAAATCCCCTGACCAGGCTATCCTTGGCGGCATTTAGTGGGGTGGGGTGGTGGTGGGTACCTAAATCCCCTGACCAGCTATCCTTGGGGCCATGTAGTGGGTGGGGCGGGGTGGAGTGGGACCTAAAATCCCTGACGCAGCCTATCTTGGGGCCATGTAGTGGGTGGGGGTGGACGGAATTGTGGGGACCAAATCCCTGACCAGCTATCCTTGGGGCCCATGTAGTGGGTGGGGGTGGTAGTGGGGACTAAATCCCTGACCAGCATATCCTTGGGGCCATGTAGTGGGTGGGGTGGAGTGGTGGGAACCTAATTCCTGACCAGCATATCCTTGGGGCATGGTGAGCGGATTGCCCCTGAAGGAGACCGAGAACTTGGTCCAAATTATTCTGTTGGGTTTTGAGAGTGGTTTGTTTATGTGTATGTGGTTGATGCGTGTGTGTGTGCGAGTTCGTACGTGTATGTGTAGTGTGTGGTAGAAGCACTGGTGACTTGGTCCTTATCACTTCTGTTGGATTTTGTGAGCTGGTCTGGATATGTGTGTGTGTGTGTGTGTGTGTGTGTGTGTGTTGCTGTGTGTGTGTGTGGGTGTGTGCTGTAAGTGCACTCGTCATCGTGCGTTGTGTAAGCTTTTCTGGGATGATCAGAAAATGGTTTCTGGGGATCACTTTGAACGCGGGCGAGTGTGTAGTATTGCGACATTCTGAGAAAGTTTCTCAATTTTCATGACTAGGTTAACCATGAGCGGGTGGTGGGTATAGGTATTTGGACATTCTAAAAAGCTTCTCAAGTTTCATGAGGGTTACAAGTGGTTAGCGGGCAGTGTGCACAAGTATTACAACATTCTGAGCGTTCTCATATTTAATGTAGGTTATCAGTCGGTAGTGGTTACGACATGAGAAGTTTATCCAATTTCTGATTGGGTACCAGTAGGTAGCAGGTGGACGTATGTAGGTATTACGACATTGAGAAGTTTTCAAATTTATGAATTGGTTACAGCGGTAGCAGGTTGGTGTATATAGGTATTACGATTTTCTGAGAAGTTTCTCAAAATTCATGAATGCTTACCTGTAGTACCTGGTGGTGCATGTAGGTATTACGACATTGTGAAAAGCTCTCAGATGTCAAGAATGGTTACAGTGGTAGCAGGTGGTGTATATACAAGCATCACCGACATTCTGAAATGCTGCTCAAATTTCTCGATAGGTTTATAGTGGTAAACGCCGATGATGTTGAGGGAAATCGTCGAGGTGGAGAGTATTGAGTTCAGATGAAATGGCAAACATATACGTGTAAAAAATGGGTCTTTGTAAGCAAAGGTTTTCAGGAATGTGCAGTTAGTCTGAAAACTGTTGTGGTTTCGAGTTCTTATGATTGTACGAATTGTCCACTACTTCTTCTGTCAGGATCGCCCTGAAGGCTGAATAAGCTTCTGAAATGCTGGGTCTTGCATGACTGTATGTTAATAGAATAACGGTTTCATGTTTAAGCCCATTTAATCAAGTCGACATTACTTTCTGGTAGGAATGTCTAGACCTACTGGGTGAACTCATTACTCTATTTTGCATTTTGAAAAAAATAAACAGAAAACAAAAGTCAAGTAACTTGCACAAACGATTTTTTTTTCTTTTTTTCCCCTTTGTATGATGAACACGATAATTATCACAGTGGTATAATTATGCTCATATAGTTTATGGGTTAATGTTGTTTAAGGTGATATGGATCATTGTAAACTTACTTTCTAAAAAACTTTCAGAGGTAAGAACTGGAATGAAAATGAAAATGAGGGCAGGGAACAGTGAAACAATAAACAAGTGGGGTAAACTTTTGCCACCATTAAGAAAACCTAACACAGAGTAATTTTATTGCAAGGACTGGGCACAGCCTCTTTTAACTTGAATAAAGTCAGACAAATACATTAGAACGAACAATCTAATAGTGGGGGGGGCATGGGGGGGGGGGGGGGGGGGGGGGGGGTGGACAAGCGTAGGGCCAACAACTCCAATGTCTTCAGCTGGTATCAATGAAAAAGCTTCTTAGCAATTCTGTGTACTTTTTTTTTTTTTTTTTCCCGAGGACTATTTAGTTGGACAATGACTTTAGTTTTACTTTACCCTTTAGTCTTACTGTGCTGGATGGGTCTGCTTCAGTGGCCTCTTTCGTGACCTTAGAGCCTGGAGCCTACTGGAATGAGCGTTCGAGAGCTGCCTTGGCTTAAGGCTGTGTCAGCCAATTGACATTGGCTAGAACACAAGGCTACATCCAAAATGTTGTTATGCTCTGCATAGTTATGCGGGGATTGCTTCGGTGTGACAAGCTCCTAGCATAACTTTATCAGTCTCTAAAATCCCTCCGAAGTC
Organism: Conus ventricosus; assembly: GCA_018398815.1. NCBI lineage: Eukaryota > Metazoa > Mollusca > Gastropoda > Neogastropoda > Conidae > Conus > Conus ventricosus. The sequence goes on from CM031614.1 coordinate 75,683,927, forward strand.
GGAGTGTGGCTGCCCTACGTGGTGGCAGGTAATAAAATAACGGTTCACACACGTAATCGTTCTCATCCCTGCTGATGCATTTGTACCATAGTGTTCACGTACTTCGGCTGTTTGGATGATCCATGGAGTCTTTTAGCCAGGGTTCGACAACAACAAAACCAACATCGTTCGCAGAGCCTCTATCTTTTAGCGGAGTTTCGGAGATTGGGGTTAGATCAACAGGTCGCCTTGTCTTTTGTGGTTCTTTTTCTAGTTTCTATTTAGTGATTCTTTTGTTTTTCTTCTCACGAACTTTTGTATCTATCCCTTTCTCCTTCCTACCCTCCTTTGCCCCGTCCTCTCCCCCCCCCACCACCCCCCCCCCCCCTTTTCCCCCTCTTCACCACCACCTCCCCCTTTTTCTACCCCCCTACCCCCTCTCCCCCCTTCCCTCTCCTCACCTCCTCCGTCCTTGTTCTTTTCTATCGTCCTATGAAGGGACTCATTCCCCCTTTCGTCCTTCTCTTTACTTTAACTTATTTCTTCCTTTCTCTCTACTTTCGACCTTACTATTCTTCTCTCACCCCCCCACCCTCCTCCCCTTGACCTCTCCTCATACTTTCACCTCTTCCTTTAGGTCCCTCTTTTTGTCCTCTCTTTATGTTCTCCTTCTTTCCTCCGGCCCTCACCTTTCCCCTCCTTTTTCTTCCTTTTTTTATTTGTTTTGTCTTTCTGTACTGTACTTACATATTTAATATATATATATATATATATATATATATATTTATATATATATAATTATATGTGTGTATATGAAATAGATATTTTTTTTTCTTTTTTTTTTGGTCATTGGGGGTGTTAGCGCCTCTCTCATGACCGCATATTTATCTTTGCGTTTAATGCTCTTATTTTGCCCTTTTTTTCTGTTGCGCACCTAGCACCACCTACTTCCCTAATGCTACACCCAGATGTCTTAATGTATGCCTTGTTGTAAATTTACCCATTTTTCCCCATTGTTCCCCCCCCCCCCCCCCCCCCCCCCTCCGTGTGTGCGCTTATTGGGGGGTATTGTGCGTGCGTGTTTGTACGTTCGCGCACGCACGGTGTGTGTGTGTGTGTTGTGGTTTTGCCCGCGGGGCAAGTGCTTTTTTTGTTTTTTTTTTTTCCGTTGTGTGTGTGTGTGTGTGGTGGCGGGGGGGGGGGGGGGGTGAGGCCTTGCAGCTCTTAGCTGCGTCTGGCTAGTGGGTTTTTTCTCGGGGTTCTCCCGTTTCCCTCTCACCCCTTGGTGCTCTGGGTAGGGCAACCTACCCTTGGGTCAGACTTGGGTCAGAGGCTTAGCGGCTGACCATTTTCTCTCCCCCCTCCTCCCCTTTTCATTCAAAAATGCTTTTTCGAGTACATTTGTATCTTATTTATTTATTTTTTTTTTTTTTACCTTTTTTAATTTTGCATTCCTACCATGTATATTTCAAGGAAGACAATGTGTTCATAAGAAAAATAAAGAAAGAAAGAAATCACCCCAAGCATGTGGAATTCACCAAATTCATGCAAACATTTTCTAATACGACAGAGAGAAGAGAGAGAGAGAGAGAGAGAGAGAGGTGGATGTATCAAGAAAATCCTGCTGACAGGGATGCTTTCACATCATTATCCTTTGGCAAAAATATTGAAATCAGGCCTCTAATAATGACAAAAAAGTGTTCATTTACACACTTCATCTTACACTTTTAAATCTATTAGGCCCACTGCAACTTGTTGTTGAAAGAAAAGAAAGAGAAAAAGAGGTTTTAAATGTTAAACAGTACTCCAATCAATGGGTCTGTATGCCAGCCAATATGGTCAAAAATCTGATGGTTTCATTTCAAATATGCAATATGTGATTCCTCAATTTTGTATCTAAATTTTAATTTGTTTGTGAATCTTTGTATTTTTTGGCAGGGTGTTGTTTATTTTACAAACGTATCATGTAAATACTCGCAAAGGTGAAGGTTAATATTTAACAGGAAGAAGACCGAGCTGATGAAAATCAACCACCACTGCCAACACACCCGTCACAGTCGATGGAGAGCCCATCACGGGGAGGTGGAGTCTTTCGTTCTAACTGGGATGCGTGTGTTGACAACAGGGAGGCCACGGACCGAGACGTCTCAGCCAGAATCGGCAAGGCAAGAGCAGCTTTCGTCATGTCTCAAGAAACATTCTGGGCATCTGGAGGTATCAGATTAGAACATAATCCGCATCTTCAACTCTAATGTGAAATCAGTTTGCTCTACGGAATGCGAGACGTGGCGAACAACAACAGACGATGCACAAAAGAGATTTCGACATTCTTCAACACCTGTCTGTGGCCGAATCTTACAAAATCCGATGGCAGGACAAGGTCCGAAACGAGATCTGTGGGAGCGTGCGGGACAGGAACAGTGGCAAGCAGATACTGCGAAGGAAGTGGGCTGGATCGGACACACCCTTCCAGGAGGCCAGCATCCTAGGCACCACACGCCAAGCCCTGACTTGGAACCTCGCAGGGAAAGAGAAGAGAGGCCGGCCTCGCAACAGCTCGGGAGACGAGACAAAAAAACCTTGGGAGGCGGAGTTGAACAACCAAGGGCCAATACTGGTCGGGACATGTCCAGAACAGCCCAGAAACAGAGTAGCGATGGCGAAGAGTCGTTGATGGCCTATGCTCATACCGGGAGCGACGGGCTAGAAATGAAAAAAAAAAAATGTTTGTCTAGATAAGCTATCATATATTTTATCAATCTTTATTTTTCTCCAATTTATCTATTTTCTGATATAACCCCTGTTGATCTTCATCATTATATTTGGTAGAACTTGCGTTTAACCGGTATTTGTATACAGGACGATCTATTTTATAAAATCACATTTAAAGTGAGATAGGTCTCCAGTTTTTTATGTTTTGCCTTGGTTTTATCACTTTAGGGATAGAAGTTATTATTCCTTCTCTCTGTACACAAGATTAGCTCTCCTTTTCTGAAACTCGCATTAAGTGCTCTTTACAACAATCCACATAATTTCTTCCAAAATACTTTAAAGAATCTGCACTAAAGCCGTCTGTGCCTGGACTTTTATTATTTTTCATTTTACTCAGAACATAGTAGCTTCTTCTAACGTTTATTTCTCCCTCTAATCTTTTTGCGTCTGTTTCGTTTATTAACAAGGGAAATCATTCACTAAGTTTCTAATCTACCAGTCATCTACTACAGATTCCGCATATGATTCATTAAAATCCTCTGCACTTCTTGGATGATATCTTTCTGGTCTATCAAAAATGTTATCTTGCTGATTATGAGTCTAGCCATGTTTTTTACTAACATAGTGTCGCTTTTCCTAAATTGCAAAAATAATTATTACTAAACTTTCTCCCCATCAGCTACCATCTAGCCCTGGACCTTAATTAATACCCCTTCCATTCGTTTTTCACGAATATGTCTTAATTGTTCTTTCTTTCATTTCATTATTAATGTTTCTCCCGTTTTTCTTTTCAACTTTCTCCAGTTTTCGCATATCCTCTTTAGTGCCTCTCTTCATCTGCCCAATTTCTTTTTCTTCATTGTTAGCACATTGCAATTGTTTTGATCTAAGTTTCATCAGCAGAAAATCGAGGAAAGGACATTCATCTAGGGACAGCGAAAGCTGTGTATTTTCATCCAGTTGTCTTTTCAAACGCATTACTGTATTTCTTCTTTGGACTTTTTCAATCTCCATATTTATTTCTGCATATATTCTTTATCTTTTAAAAAGGGATACATTCAATTGCCAGAAGGTATGTATGTGTGACTGTTTCTTTACATTTAAGGCTTTGTGGAAATTGCCGAATGATCGGTTCTATTCCACATTCAATATCTTCATCATTTACAAATGAAACAACCTGAATCTGAAATGAGAAAAAAATATAACCGCGGCCTGTTGAATTGGAAAGGTTGGCTCTTCTCCATGTGTAACGGAGACCTGTCCGGGTTTGAAATCTCTCAGATGTCATTAACGCTCTAAGTTTCAATCATGTTTTCAATACTTTCTTTCGCTTTGGGATTTGTTTTACATGTTTGGAATTATGTAATCCTTTTCTCAGGCTGCAGAACCAGATCTTAACAGTCCCCGGCCATTACTATATTTTCAAGTTTATGTCATTAATCTTCTGTTCAGGTTATATAGAATTCCGGATCCATCGTGTTTGTCCATGGATATTGACGAAGAGGAAGTTGTTATTTTTGTATTACTGCTAGAACAATTATATATTTCCAGAATTTTCTGTAATGACTCTTTTGATTTTAACTCAAAATTGTTATAATCCAAATTGCGTCCCCTCTCTTGCATGTTGAGGCAAAATTGAAAAAATTATCCCTGGTTCCCCATTCAGCTACAATACATTGTTCCTGTTTTTCTCAAATTGCGTATCTTGCAAAAAATAGACTGAATGTTTTTTGTTTCTCAAATAATGAAAGCCATCACGTCTTTTCTGTGAATTATTGAGGCCCTGACAATTACTGAAATAACAGATATTTACTATCCATAATTAACAAATGTTTGAAATGAATAATTAATAATCATACACTCTCTTCTAAAACATCCGTTTCAAATCTTTTAGTAATACATTGAAAACCATAGAATTATATTATCACCTAAAGGAAAGCAACTGAGTCGTAATAGACAAACATCTTAAAGGACAAGAAAAGAAAATTACTATATTTTGATAAGCACAAATCAAACCTTAAAATGCCAAATAAAAGACAAAAAATAGATCACTATGCAGCAGTTCAATTATTAGAGCCAAAAAGGAGGTGTGCATTATAAAGCACAAAAAGAAAAATTAGGATAGCAGCAGGATCTTTGCCTGCCAAGCAAAAATATATAAACAGTTCACAGTAAACATTAAGATACTGTGCCATGTACGGCAACAGTTAAAATGTTTGTACACGTGTACATATTTTCAGAGTGCGCGCACTTTAAGGGGATGCGCGATGTGTTTCACATAACTATAGGTTTAACTAAAGAAATTAACCAAACAAACAAACAAAACAAGGGGGGGGGGGGGAGGGGGCATCTGATTCACTTTTTTTTTTCAATCCAGATATACAACAAGGAATCTTCATGAAGAAAAGGAACCGAAACTTCAAACGCAGAAAGCACAAACGAGAGGTGAGAGAGGAGTGAGTGAGAGAGAGAAGAGAGAGAGAAGTTATTTCATTGTTTTAGATGAGTGACAGATATCATTTACTTGTACTGTTGGACGTTTTTGTTTACACAAATTTAAGATCACAACTTTACAACCGAGAAGCACCAAACACGGCCAAATGGACCAGGACCAAATTTTCACACACACAAGACACACACAACAACAACAACAAACAACCACACACACACACAAAACACACAACACAACACACACACAAAGAAAACTTAGAAATATCGTCACACCTTGCAAATTTTTAAAAAAAAAAAAAACAACCCATGATGAATCCAAGTTGTGTGAGTCAAGTGCGCGTGTGGTGAAGCGCATCAGTTGGTGAGAATGCACACATGCTGTCTGAAAAGATGAAAAAGCACCGGTGATCAGCAATTCGCAGGTCCATCCCATTTTCAGTCGTTACGTTCCATAAACATACAATCCATACATAATGTATACATGACATGGGAGACAAAATTTCTTACTCCCCACACACACACACACACACACACCACACACCACACACACACACACCTACATATACACACCACACACAGTATATATATATATATTATATATATATATATTTTACATATTACATTACCCATATACATACACATATACTTACTCTCACACACACACACGCGCTGCGCGCGCACAACACACACACACACACACACACACGCACAAACACACAGAAAGAAAAATCAGCCTTAAATTATAACATATCAGGAAAAAGAGAGAGAGAAGAGAGAGGAGGGGGGGGGGGGGGCGAGTGAGAGAGAGGAGTGAAGGAATAATACTTTGGCATGTGACAAATATCAAGGGCAATCGTAGACCATTTTATGTAAAGCAATCTACATCCATAACTTGTAACAGAAGAAATACACAAAAATAGAATTTCGACATGGACTAAACTAAATTTCACATAAATCAGTACAAAAATGAACTTGAGAAAACATGCTAATTAATGAATACCAAAAAAAAAAAAAAAAAAAAAAAAAAAAGGAAATGTTTCACGCATGAAATACAATACTAAATACTCTTAGCTGTCAAAGTCACACCAACAACAGAGAAGAAGCTGTTTACAGAAGAGCGTATCAAATGTAGGGGAAAAAAGGAGAAACAGGAGGTAGGTGGGATGAGGATGTAGTGCGGTGATAATAAATGAGCGAGATAGATGGGAGAAGGGGTTGAGGAATGAGGGGAATTGGGAAAAATATTGCTCAGATCTGTAACCCCCACATAAAATAAGGAATTTCTGTGGTAGATTACAGCCAGGTTGGTTCTGCACACACATCTGTGAAACAAAACAGAAAGAGTCGAGAATTGCACAGATGCTGTTTGTATAGTGTTGGTGGAAATTTTCACTAAGCAGGAAGTAGGTCCCGCAGAAAATATACAAACAACAAAAAAAAAAAAAAAAAAAATTTGTATTAGGGATTTCTATTATTATAACGATATTTAGGAATCTTTACTAGGTTGATATTAAATTAAGGGATCACTATTTAAATAGATGGAAGTTTAAATAATTTCCTTTGGAAACATAAAGCAGTTGCCTGTGACGTCTGCATGGTATACACTAAATGTTTGATAATGAATCAGCAGTTTATGAAGCATTATGCCAAATAGTGATATATCTTGGACTTGTTTTACCTGCGGGCTTCCAAACTTTAGTTCGAGACTTTTTAAGTTTTATTGAAGTATGGCAGGCTCAGAAAAGCAAACCGTTTTGGGAACCATATCTCACCAGACCGATCCCCAAAAGAAAACTTGAATTTTGTCCTAAGTTTGCATCCACCCTGATTCAAAAAAACTGATAAAATCCCAAATCATAAGGTGCAACTGAAACCCCAAATCATTAAGAGGTAAAAGATAAACTTAAATGCTAGTCGTTAAATTTTCAATCTTTATCAAGAAAAAAGGAAGGACTCAGTAATTTAGTCACCGAAAAAAACATTGATGTTGTAATTGGAACAGAAACGTGGCTGGAAACTGGAACATCCAGCAGTAGAGTGAAACTTCTAATGGAGGATTTTTGATATTTATAGAAAAAGGACGACTTGGAAAAAGAGGTGGGGGAGAGTCTTGATTGCCATTAGGAAGAATTAGCTAGTGAGGTTTTATATCAAGGCCAAAAATAGTGAAGTTTATTTTGTAGGAAATATTAATTTTAAGAATAGGAAGACCTGTCATGTTCGGACAGTTTTCAGACCTCCAGATCAGATGGAAAAATGTATGTTCGTTCTATCTGGCAGAGCATTTACTATTGTTTGGGCCAATAGGAAGGCAATATTAAGGATGGTGGAGACTTTAAACTGACCAGATATTGATTGGGGTGGTGAAGATGCATGCTTGGTAATCATACAGTAAAAAAATATTAATACTCAGTTTTATTGGTGACATCCATTTGGTCTACTCCATTACGTTACTCCCATTTCGTCTACTATAAAAGACCTTGGATTAGTGCAGTCAGTTGAAGCACCAACTCCGTGATGCCTCCCCCTTGGTAAAGCATTTACTGGATTTATTTTTTACCAAATTGTCCAGGCACGCTTTAGGCACTCAGGAATTAATTGAGGCTGGGTGATCATGACATAATTTATTTGAAGAGCAACTTTCAACCTTTCGTAGAAAACCCCTAAACGTACCATCAGACTCTGTAACCAAGCAGATTACCAAAATTGCGCAGGATACTCATGATTTTCAGTCGTCTTTTTTTGAGGTCCCATTAGTGTTAAGATAATGTCCAGTGACTTGGAAGTGTATAAAAAATAACTTGGAATTTATTATGGATGACAACATACCTACTAAAATACTTCAAGCATGAACCACCAGCCATGGATTACTACAAAACTAAACGTTTGTTGAGAAGGAAACATCGTTTCTTTAAGGAAATTGAAAAACTAAATCCTTATTTCAGAAAGATTACTGGTTAGGTATATAAACATATTAAGGAAGGTGTAGAGAGATTGTAGGCTTGCTCACTCCAATTATGTTAATTCGATGATTCAGAAGGTGATCATCAAAAACAAAGAAATTATGGTCATACATAAGGAGTAGAGACAGGAAACATTGGATTTCCAGACCTGAGAAACAACCTGAATAACCTAATACAGGACCTGAAGGAAAGCAAAATGTACTAAACAAGCAGTTATGTTCAGTAGTCGCAAATCCCAAACCTTTTAATTATCGTTAGACTAAAGGATGTGGATAAACTCCCTGAAATGCAAAAACATCAAAAAAAAAAGTAATCATAGCAGGAGTATTTAAGTTACTGACCAACATCAATTGAAAAAACAAAGCTATGGTCCCGATGCGTTCCTGGCAAGCTCTTAAATTATGTGCCAATGAACTGAGTGAGGTATACCAACTCTTTACCAAGCTTCACTGGACCAGGGAGTACTACATGGATGAGTGGCGAGGGATGCGAGCATTGTTCCCCTTATTCTAATAAGGTGCAAAACAAAAGAGAGAACTATAGACTGTATCTCTTACTTCCATAATCCAGCTGCTAAACTACTTGAAACATATATATAGTAGCATAATGGACCATCTTGATAAATATGAGTTTAAATAACGCCCGCATGGTTTTAGACAGCAAGGAGTTGTGAGACCTTCACTTATAACAACGCTCAATGATTTTAATAAACTGTCTTATCAACAGAAGCAAATAGATGCAATTTTATTAGACTTTTCTAAAGGCCTTTGTAAGGTTGACATGAGGGCTGCTGCTTAAATTAGAACAATCGGCATTTGGCGGTTCTTTGCTAAAATGGGCTAGTTCAGTCCTCGTTGGGACTCGAATGCAGAAAGTTGTTGTGGAATGGAAGAGGTCGTCATTCCCATTGTACAACAGTCTTGTCAGGTTTTGTTACCACAGGGAACTGTTCTGGGGCCCATGTTTTTCTTAATTTATATAATGAATAAGTAGAATTCTCTTCCTGGAAAACTACTATATGGCTTTCTGCAGATTGACCAGTTAGTTTATATAGAAATCAATCAGAAGCAAGAAGAATGAGAACGCATTCTACAGAGATCTAAACGCTTTACACAGAGTGGGAAAAAAGACTTGGAAAATGGGAATGTCATCCCCAAAAGTGCCAAAGTGTTGGTTTATGTAACAAACGCTCAAATTAGATAGATTATTTATCCATTATACTATCTTAAGAACTTAATTCTGCAAATATTTAGGCGTGATTATAGATAGTCGTCTCTAATGGATAAGAACATTACAATTTTGTATGTAAGAAACGCAATGAAACATCTTAGCTTTCGTATTCAGGGGAATATCAGACTGCCCCAAAAGGTTTAAAGTGACTGCTACAAAAACTGGTTAGACCCAGTATCTGGATTATGGTTGCTCAGCTGGGATCCTTACATCTAAAGGACATTTGATAACCTCGAAAAGATTCAGATGAGAGCAGGCACGGTTCGTAACAGGGAACACTCAGAGAGAAAAGGGGATACTGGATAGAACATGAGGAAATTAGTATGGAAAACCTTAGAACAGAGAAGAGCTGTTTATTAACGTAACATCTAATTCAAAGGCCAGAGCTTAAGTAATTGATATTTCCAATGGAACAACTTGTATTGCATAAAAGTAGCACCAGGTGGCGGTCAATGTTATACCATACTGCTATCAAATATTGACAGCCACTTACATTCTTTTTATCCCAGTTTGTACGCTGTGGATACTCATGCCTGTGCCATCAAGATTGCCACAAATGCAATCTCTTTTAAAAAACTAAAATTGAGACAACAGTTTGAGATCTGCATATTGATGTTTTTCTAGTTTTTTTTAATGCCCAGATATTGTACTGTTACTGGGCCTGAATTGGGCCATTGCTTTTAATTCTTGAAATAATTGAGTGCGTAACCCCTTGTTGCAAATTTGTTACAGGGGCAAAACAGTCTGAGTCGCACTTTTTTATGTTATTTTATTTTACTTTTTAACTTTGCGCGCTGGTGACCTATCGTTTTTGAGTAAACCCAGTATTTTAGGAAGAAAAGAAGAAGAAGATGAAGAAAAAAGAAGAAAGAAATGATTATGTCCTGGGGAGGCGCCCATGTGACTTCCTGTTAAAAAAAAGAACCACCACATGCTAGCCAACCTTAGACACAGAGGTCCAGCTGCAACCAGAGAAAGCTGAGAGGGCTTTAAGGCTGCTCCCTGCCACTACCAGCAGAGGTGGGTGGAATAGCCAAAAGTTTTTCCCAAAGAAGGAAAGAGTTGGGAAAGAAATGAAATTTGCACCTGGTGGGCCAAGGGTTTTGGCCACATGGTTCTAGGTAGACTGAACAAAGACTGGTAGGCCTTTGTGCTAGAGTGTAGCAAGCCTTCATGCAACCTATTTTTCACCTGTGGACACTGGTATGAAATAGTTTATAGTAGAATGTGAAGTTTGGAAAGGATTCTGGTGTATGTTCTGAATTATGGTTTATTTAGAATGTGAGATTTTTTTTATTGTGTATTGTATTGGTAAGATCTTTGCTGATATTGCCCATGTGTATTTGATTGAATTAGGCAGGTTGCTCTCAAAGATACGGGATTTGTATTCATTGTTTTGTAAAAATTTTGTGGAAAAAACAATATAAATGTGCTAGAAAATTTAACGGGAGAAAAAAAAAGGAGAAATGCGATACCTTTTTGGGAAATTGATGACCATTGGGAAATTAATGTTGGAAGGGCGCAGGAGCGACAAAAATGGAGGGGATATGAGGGTGTTGTGAGAAACACACCCCGTATCAAAATTGTTGAGTACACTGTGACATGGAGATGTGACACAGTGTTGATAATAATTATTGAGCAGGAAATGCTCAGTTAGCATTCAGTGTACTTTGTTTGATTTTTCTCATGGGAAAAATCTTGTACAGGCAAAAGATAACACGGGATGACAAAGAAATTTATGACCATGCTGTTTTGCAAAATGGCAGGGTTGTGAAACATGTGGTCAGAGGACAAAGGGAAAATTTCCATGTGGGCATGGGTGACATGCACCCCACTGACTGGTTTCCCCACTGTAAAAGCAGAGGACTAGGGAAAGTCAGTTTTTTGGCATTTTATTTCACATTGTTTTCAGGTTACTTGTAACATGTGTTGTTGTTTTGTAAGTGTACTTTTATATGTTTAAGATGTTGTGGGGTTTTAGTTTAACTTTTCTTTTCAGCCTGGTTGTCTTTTCAGTATCATGTGTAGCCATTGATTTAATGGAAGAAATTAGTGTGGAGGGTCGACAGAAAAATCACTATGTTTGTGTTGTTTTTCAGACGAATTTTTTTTTTGGCCTTGAGACCCTTGGTTTTGTTTCTGGTTGTCGTACTGGTTTCTTATTTACCCTAAAGGCTCTTAAACCTTTATAAGATTTAAGATTTCTAAAATCACTTTTAAAAATTTGAAACTCTAAATTTTGTAAAATTCTAAAAAGTTCCCCCGGGATCTCAGCTGTTTAATTTTTCCCTGTGGTTGTGTATGGATAGGCCATACTGTTGGAAAGGAAATATTTTGGGCTGAACTGGGAAGAGTTTGCTTCTTTTGTTTTCCTTTATTATTTTTTTTGCTTAGTTAGTCCCAATTATTCAAATAAACACTTTTGTTTTGTTCTTACTCTATTTGTGGACTCCAGAGAATTAAATAGTGAGTTCAAGACCACCTATCTTATTTTGCACGAAACCCCCTTTTTCACATCCAAGTCACGCCATCTCATTATCAGTTTTGGCCAAAATTAACACCTGTTTTCCAAAAAAATTAACACGCCAAAAACTCTAAAATTTGACGTAATCAGCACATTGAACGGGGGTTTCCGTGCAGAATAATATGGGTGATCGTGAACTCATTTACATTCTCTCCAGGCACATAAAAAATTAAGTCCACGGGAATGGAGTCCTTGCTACTTTTCTAACATGTTCTTCAACTTCCAGCACCATTAATAAATTAGAAACAAACAACTGGCTTTCCATCTTGATTAACTATTTTACATCCAATGAATTTAAAGAACCCTCAATTAATTCTTTAAATTCACTGTCTCCGCCAAACCTATGTAACTGAAATCGCAAAACCCTACATTAGTTGGTGGCAATGCTCGTAGGACAGCAGATGGATAGCCATTTAAACAAATTAGTATCTGTTTTTAACTGTTGTAAATGGACATACAAAATTGGGTTTACGAGAAAATCAGATGGTCTACTACCTACATACTCATAAGACCGTTTTTTAAGTACATATGTGTTTTAATATGATATGTTTCACCACTATCATAAAAGCCTAAAATTCGAGCAAGGCTTCAGTTCTAGGAAAAACGTACTCCCTTTCTTCAATTTCTGGAAAAGTCATAGTAATTATAAGATTTGCCTCATTAATTTTTAACTCAATGCCAAAATTTCTAAATACTTCTCTTAAAGAAAAATATGTTGTAGTAACCATCAGGTATTTTTAAATGTTTTAATAGATTGCCTTGCCCGTCCTTAATATCCACCCAGTTATTCTTATCTTTTTCAGATATGTTAATCCATTTTATTTTAAAACCCAATTTCTCTAAGGGCAACCTACAATCACCGCGCCTATTTTCAATTGGGTAAGTTAAGAACACACGCTCGTTTTGCTTGGTTATATAGATGTACATCCTTTTTATAAGTATTTAAAAAAACTAATTTAAAAAATGGAACCTTTCAAATATAACGAAAGTGCCACTTACAATGTAGGAGCGTCTTATAATCCCAAATCTTTGGACTTCAGTTTACTAACCATTGCAGTAGATGAATCATATGGCTTCCAAGTTAAGGCTTGTAAACCCACTAACTAGATATTTAAATCCTCCAATAAAGAATGATAGAGTGCCATCAGCATGGTCATCCCGCCCTATGACGTTTTCCCAGAATCAGTTAGATTTTGCCGTTTTATGCGCAACTACTGGCTGCGGTGTTCATATGCAAACCTATTTAAACCATCCAAATCTTTTAGTAAGGTCAGTATATAACTTTCATGTTTATTACCAGTACAGACGCATAACTAACTGAACTACAAGTAGCCCTCCAAGCGACAGCGCATTTAATCCATTCAACAGCCCAATGGACAATAATGCATATGAAAGAATCTGCAACGAATTTAACATTAATCCTTCAACTGATTTTAGACAAAAGTTAGACCGCAATCATGGGTTAGGCACATTGTATTTGTGGGGCGCAAAAAGAGAATATAATTATGACTACTGGCCTGGCCACACCTCTTTTCAACCAGACAAACAAGTTCGATTAGGGTCAATTGAACAAAAACATCCTAATGCTTGGGCAACATTTATCTTAGTTGAAAGTGAAGGCTTAACAATGCCAAGAGTGCAAAGACTTAATGACTCCGTAAGGACATACGTTTGGTGTCTATTAGGAGCACAAGCACAGACTAAGTCTAGCATAGTAGATCAATCTACAGGCTTTGATGCTAGAAAACAATTCTAGCCAATTTAGAAGATGCTATTAACTCTGCTGTTGATTTGCCTGCCGCATACAAGGGTATCAAGACGTTCTTGCACATGCTAGGTCAAAGGTTGACTTTGTTGTAGGCCATGGATTATACATGCTACCCTCTGACCTTAGACTACAGACTGGCATGATACAGAATTATAACAATGAAATCCTCATAGCTGGAGACGACCAAAACTTAGGGCACAATCAAGGCTTAAACACAAGGCCTGCCCCATCCATTTTAAAGAAAGTACCTAGCCGTGAAGAAAGCGATCTTGTTATAAGCGCCCCACAGCCAGAAAGCAGCCAGAAAGCACTCCACCTGTTAATGTACCTTACACTGACAGTCACACTAGCGAAAAGACACCCCTTGGGTTGTGTTTTTAACTTTTACTGGATTAGCCATACTTTATTTCACTAAAAATTAATCCAGCAGCTAGCACTCCTAATGTCCACAGATGGTCAGCCATATAACCAGCAACTTTGCCTATAGTACACAAAACCCAACTAACAACATGCCTATTATGCCAGGCAGAGCATCAAGCGCTTTGGCAGCTAACTTCTTTAATAGGCTTGCTAGATGATGTAATTTGTTTTCTAATCCAACTTTTACCAGGCTGAGGCGTTGGAGGAGCTACTGGCCCTGTTGGCGCATACCTGTTTAAAGCATAAACGAGTGTAGAGATGGCAAACCCAACAGCTGTTAATATACTAACTATTGTAATCCCCTGTTCTCTGAACAGAGTCCTTATTCTTCAGCTAACGTAGTGTTTTCATAAAGTATTTTGTTTATAGTTTCTTTATTCTACTTGTTTGTGATGCTAGCTGCGCTCTGTTAGTAGACAACACTTCTAGCCTGGCCGCCTTTGTAGCCTTAAATCTTGTATTTTCTGCTGTATTCTAACCTTTTCTTCTCGCCCTAAATTGTTATCATCTGCATCAGCCAGTTTATTTTTTTCTTGTTCTATCTCCCTATCTAGCTCACCAAGTTTCGCTAAATTGTTTTCTAGTCCACCCCTTATTGACTTTAGACGATCATTAAGCCCCAGGATTTCACGCATAGGCAATGGAGAATCGTCAATTGTTTCTAATGTTTTTCTGACTGTTTCCTCATTAAAAACTCATCTCAACTTCTGTTGCTGCATCATTTATTCTTGGTCCTAAATCTTGAAAGGGAGTCATTTCTATTTCAGATTGTGTTGGCAACTCTTGCCCCAAGTTCTGTAAAAGACTACCAGCCTCAGGCCTTAAATTTAAATGTTTAATCGCTTTTGGTCGGCAACAGGAATCCTCTGTCTAATTGTGCTTAGTTTTAAAGCTTAGTTGGGTCTGGCTTTGTAGTAACTCTTACAAAATTTCCTCTGCTAGTTCTTATATGCAGATGGTTGCTTTTATCTATCATAAAATCAAAAAGGACTATGGCCTTCTGGCGGCTCTAGTCCTAAGCTTATGTAGAATGAGTTAATTCTATTTGTTAATAGTTTGACCGAGATGCGCTAACTGAAGGGGGTGTTTCTGCTTCTTCTAATGAAGGGTTTGAAGAGCCTTCTGCTGCTCTTTTAAGTTCTTCGCGCAATGAAGGAACTAATTCTGTTTCATCTTCGTCAAATGAAGGGCCTGGCAGATCTTTTCTTTTTCAATAGGATCAATTGCGTCAAAATCTTCATCCATATTTTTTATTTATATTCTTTTTTGTTTTATAAAAAATGAACTCATATTGGTTTGTGACCCCGATCCTTACAGAAAAGAGAAGGAACCCCATGGCGTAAAGGTATAAGGCAGACTGTAATTAGTGTAAATACTCCATCAACAGTTGAGTCGGACAAACTTTAACAGTCAAGTTCCCTGATCTTGGCGCTGATGATGTTTTAATGCCAGGCACTGCTAAACTATCATTCAAATAGATATTAAATCGACAGATCCTAATGCTAGTGTTGTTGCTAATTTAGGCAGGGCTATCGTTAAACATATAACAATTAAACTGGAAGGCAGAAACGTCTTTGTACTAGGCGAGGCAGACATTTTTGCCCTCTATTCTGATCTATGGCTGCCTAAAAAAAGAAAGGAAAGAGAAAGTTATTCAGGAATACAAAGCCCAAACGGTCTCAAGCACAGGCTTAAAGCGGAGATGCAATAGAATGATGTTTAAAGATGAGGCAGTAGCAGAAGCATTTGGCAACAGATTCTGCACCCCTCTAGATTTTGAGCTGTTAAAGACGCATATGCCATATTACCAAGGTGCACTAAAAGAAAAACTTACTTATGATCTGACATTTAATCCTAGCGATTTTGTTGTTCTGTCTGAAGATCCTTTAGCTAAATACACAGTTAGCGACCATTTCTCTTGAGTTTGATGTTGTTACTAACCCTGGACTGGCCAGAACAATCTTAACCCAGTATAAAAGTAAAACGGTTATTTATATATGAAAACGTTATACACGCCACTACAGAAAATAGAAACAAGCGAGACACTCTTTGGAACATATATCTAAATAAGTCTTTAAAGTCTGTCACGGACGTAAATACTTTTGTTGGAAGATAATTCATTTCTTCCCAAACCTGATGTACAATGGAGTGTTGCCAGTGACATCTTCACTACATTGGCCGGGTGTTGACCAGTTTGTTATTCGTGTCATCCTGGGTGCGCTACGTCCGTGCATTTTTGCTCCCATCCTCCAATACTTATCTTCATTTTTTTTTCTTTTAAGGCTTTCTTTTTCTATTTTATCGTTTTCCACGTGGTTCATCAGCTGATGTCAGGTGACACAGCTGAGCTGTTTTGTTACTGGTTGCCATCTTGTTTTTGGCGATGGTAGGGCACTCGCTTACGAACTTTGGAGTCGGAGAGTTCTCTATCTCTGCCAGCTGGAGCCTTCCTGTTTGAATCCACTTCGACGTGGGTTGCGTGGAACTGTCTTTCACCCTTCGGTGGGAGGAAAGAATTCCGCTTGTAACCTCTGGGATCCCTATCCCTGCCAGCTGGAAGAAGCACCTTAGGTCATCCCTGACCTGGAGTCCACTTCATTGGGGACTGTCACGGTTTTCGGCTGCCATCCTTCATCGGATTGGGGAGCGGACCGTTTTCTTACCTCGCCCACCCGCCATTCTGGTAACTATATGGTCTGTCTTAGACAGTGTCTTGGTTATTTAGGTTTTCTAACCTCTCAGTGGTTGCGGTTTTTCTTCTGCCTTAATATGCTGTTGGCTGGACACACCTTTTTTGTGTGTAACTGCTCCAAAGAGGGCGTGCCTGTTTGGAAGTGGTATCGAGATATGCAATTATGTGGTGGAATTGTAGGAACGCATTTCTTAATTGCGTTTCGGTCCTTAGTGGCTAGGTATTCGGTTACTTTGACTAAGTTGAAGGTCTCTAACTACCATTTTAGTCAATAGAAGCTGTATTTGTTGTTTCCCGAGTATGCAGGTCGAGTCAATGCTTGTATTGCTTAATATGTGATGTGGGCCGGAAGGATATCGTAAGTGTTAGTTTTGGTTTCCTTGTTGTTTCGTAGGTACGAGACGGATCGTGGGATGCATGAGCGTTCGAACGGCTCACACTTAGACCACGGAGTGTGGAATTCCGGCCGTATCGCCCCGCATGTGTGTTCCGTTCTTGTGTCCTTGTCCTATATGTTTGTGTGACAGACGTATGGATGGATTTTAGTTGGTTTTATTTATTGAGATTTTTGACTAAGGAAGTTATCCTTAGTACGGGGCATGTCATAGGTACAGGATGCAAGGAATGCCATGAGTACAGGTTAAAAGCAAAGGAAAAAGTGAAAGAAGTTATTATAGTTTATTTACCCTTTTGAAGTGACAGTGACATAGTTGACCTTTTTACGGCACTGTGACCCTTCACACTGACGCACTGCCGAACCCTAAGTTGCCACACATTGACAAAGACGATAAGAGATGACTTCTCTTCTGGAGACTGATCTCCGCCGTAGGGCGGGAAAAAATTGCCATTTGTTTCCGGCAGCTCCAGTCTGGGACTGGCTGAAGGACCAGCATCCCGGGACCTGGCAGACGCCATCCGGTATCCAGGCACCAGTCGCTGCACTGAGGACTGTTGAAGGTGTGCCTCACTCTTCACTGGGACACCTTCACCTCGGACTGGAAGACCAGCCCACTGCCTGCACTGAGGACTGTTGAAGGTGTGCTTCACCCTTCACTGGACATCTTCGCCTCGGACTGGGAGACCAGCCCACTGCGGGCTTCGCCCTTCTTAGGATCCACCTCCCACGGTGAACCTCCTCGGGCACAGGATCAGATGAGTCTTAAGTCGTGTGTGGTGTGGGTGTGGGTTTGGCGTGTGTGGGTGTGGCCTGAAGCCGGTCACTGATTCGTTTTCTTTTTCTTATTGTTTTGTTTAACCCTATTATTGTTTCTAGTACTGTCTTCTTCTGTTACGTAATGTCTTTGTAGCGGTTTAGCGGGTTAGGTTGGGACGGTAGCGGGATCCCTGGATATTGGCGGGTTTTTGGGGTCTATTTATTTACTTTGTCCCCTAGGTCAGTTAGTTCATGAATAGTGCTTTTCTCTTCTATGCCCCATGTTTTTTTTCTTTCTTTCTTTTCCTCTCTCGGCTGTTTTCCTCTCCTTGTTATGACCCAACCCCATCTGGACTGCTAGTGTGAGTGAATGGTTGTAATGTGAAGTAAAATATTGTTGAAACCTCTTTCTCTTGTGGTCTGGTGGTGTGAGGGATTGAGTGATCGCTCCGTTTCTGCCACTGCACATTACCTGTTTAAGAACCCCCCCTGTCAGGTGTACTCGCACGTGACAATTATGGTGGAGTGCGGGGTACAGGAATGTGTATGTGGTAGTATAATAAGCGACACTCTGAACTCACTACCGCCCGACCCTTGAGGGATCTGTCTATCTCTCTTGCGTGTATTTGACGGGTGGTTGGTTGGGTGGTTCTAGAGTCGGTAGGGAACCCATTGGAGCGGACCGGTTTTTGGGGTAGCTGTCGCAGGTGAGTTCCGTGCTCCGTGGTCGGACTCGGCGCATCCGTTCCGCGTTCGTCTCCGCGTTTGTTTTGTTTTGTCTAGTACCGCCGGCTATTGTTTCTAGAATTCCGTTCTCCGTTTCTCATACCTTAGTTTGAATAGGTACTTGGAAGGAGAAAGAAGGGGGTTTTGAACTCTAGATTAATAGGTCTTGCTTGTGCAGAGTCGTCGATGTCAGTGCTTGTACTGATATAGGATTTTGGTCTGCATTTGCCTGTACCCAGACGCCGACTGTGTTAGTAAGGTAAGTGTAGGCAGGCTTGCCAAGCATTTGGGGCTTTGTTTACAAGGCAAACTTTGACACTTAGTTCTGATACCGTGTTTGCGCGAAACTCGGTCTTGCGTAAGTTTACCTACTTCAGTTACAAAACAAGGAAGACTATTCTTGGTGGTGTTTATTTGTTATTACACACTAGGTTGTAGGATCTGTGTTGTTTAGTCTAAGGGGATTAGCCCTAAGTGATAGGCTTTCCTCTTCTGTCTAGCGCACATACAAGCAGTGTATTTGCTTTCCTATCTAGCTGCTGATGTTAGGGCTTTCTTAATTGTTCAACACTAATTTGTGTGACTGTGTTGTTTGGAATAATAAATTTGTCAGTTGTGTGTTGAGAATGAGCGTGTAGTGTCTGGATACACATTAGTGTCTTTTCCAAAGAGCCACTTGTGCCTTTTTCTGGTGCCCCCTCCCTTTTCATCCATCTCCCATTTAGTGACAGAGCAGTGATTTTAGCACGTGTTTCCCGTCTGTAGACTAGATCGTGTTGCGCGGAATTTCGACGCGCATCATCGGGCCACTGTTTTGATTGAGTCAGTTCTGTCCTGGTGTCCCGGTGACCGTGTTGGTGCACGTGTACTTCCGGGTTTACGTCAGTCGCCGGTAGAGCTTAGGTTAGTTGTTTGGCCTTGCGGTACGGGTCGTGTAAGTTCTATTGTCCGTCCCTGCCTTATGCGTGTTTGTTGATGTCTTGTTGCTTTTCTCTTGGGTAAGTTGGTTGGAGTAACGCGTTGAGTATTATAAATTCCAGTTGTATAGGTTTGTGATTTCTTTGGCCTCTTTGCTGGGGGTAAACGTCTTTTGAAGTCTTATTTTGAGAGATTAACATTTGATCCGGATATTGGTTTGTTACCCAGTGTGGTAATTTTGTTTGGGGTTCTTGGCACGCCGTGCACAAGGGTAGTTGTTGTTACCCATTGATGAGTTTGTGCTTTGTCGATTTATTGAGTAATTCCACATCGTGTTGGAATTGATTCATGTTTGGATATTGTTTTCCATACAGGGAAAACTGTTGAGCTTGGACCACGTTTTTCTGGTCAGAGGTTTTCTTTTGAAGATTGTTGTTCTCAACGCTGTGAAGTGTTGAAAACATAACTGGGTATCTTCTTCGTTGTAATTCAGGGAAATAACTCCAGCTCTGGCTAGTTATTGAGTTTGGATACTCGTGTTCATTTGGTGAGAAGAGGTTGTTTGCTTTACTCATTGACTTAGCCAGGGTTAAATCGATTCAGTTCGTTTGGGCTAGCTTGTGCGGCAGTGCTCTTGACTGTAATTTGGTTCGGGGAAGCATTCTTTCTCTTCGAGTTTGAACGGTTTTGTGGATTGACTACACTTAGTCATAAAGTCATACATGTTGACTTTGTTGTTCAAACTACTCTGTCTTGTGACAACATACCTTAGACTGTAACCTACGGTTGGAGATTTGTTGGTGTTGACTACACTTAGTCAAAAGTCGCACGTAGGACTTTGTCATTTCTCCTTCCCTGTGTTGGGATATTGGTACAGTTATTGACTACCCTTAGTCATAGTTACATTTGTGGAACGTTACTACTCCGTATTTCCTTCTCGTGGGAATACAGCTGCGATTTAGCGGATTGGGAGTTGCTGATACGTTGTGAGCTTATACAGTTTCGGTTCCTATTCTTGGACTTTAACCTTTGTGGTTCTACCTTGTAGGAACTTGGACTTTGGAGGAAATAGTGTTGGAAGAAATAGGGTGGTGGACCAACCTTGGTTCGTTGGATAAAAGCACTTCCTCGTGTTTGGTTAGGGTTGTCCATGCGTGTTTGATTTACATCAAACCTTGGTCATTTCTAATTCAGTATTTTTCAGTGAGTGTTGTCATTCTCGTGAAGTGGGTTAACCATCGTGTTGGTGTTACCCTATGACTCACTGATTTAAGATAGTGCGTTTTTCCCTTGGAAACTGGGATAGTTCTCTTCAACCCCAGTGACTATTCACAGAATCTTGGATTATATCCATTTAGTATCGACCGGAACTATTGGCTTGAGGTGGGTTCAAATACTTTGTGACCTTCGAAGTAGGCGACTGTGGTACTAAGTGCGAAGTGACACACACGTCGGAACCTTCGTGGGATTTCGTTAGTCAGGGTTCTGCGTGGTTGTGCAAATTCTGTGTATCTCTTAGTGATTCGGTGACTTCGTGTCTAGTGGTTATATTGTCAGTTATGGAACACGCGGACGACGAGCGCCGGATCACTCGCTCTCAGACTCGCGGTGCAGGAATTCTGCCAGGGATGGGAGCCCCATGACTCAGGCGATGACTGGCCCAACACCCAGGTCGTGTATTCTTCTGGTGGGATTCGTCCTCCAGTCACCGTGATGTCTACAATACAGGAGATAACCCCTCCTGGGTCACTCTCTCCGAGACGACCTCTGCCACTCCGGTCTCGGGACTTCGCCTCCGCCGTATCTTCGGGATGACTTCCGCTTTCGGCCTTCGCCTATGCCTCATCCTCCGGACCAGCGCCCATGGATCCTCTTATGTTGATGAGGATTGAGAGAGAAGAAAGAGAGGCCAAGGAGAAGAGGGAAAGGGAAGAAAGAGAAGCGAGAGAGAGAAGAGAGCGGGAGGAGAGGAGACTGGAGAGGGAGGGAAGGAAGCGGGGGAAAAAAGAGAGAGAAGGAGGAGAAGGAAGCGAGGGAAAAGAGAGAGAAGGAGGAGAAGGAAGCGAGGGAAAAGATAGAGAGAGAAGAGAGGAGACTGGAGAAGGAGGAGAGAGAAGCCAAAGAAGAGAGACGGTGGAAAATGGAAATGGGGGAAAAGAAGTTGGAGATGGAAGAGAGAAGGATGGAGAGAGAAGAGAAGGAACGGCGATGGAAAGAGGAGATGGAGGAAAGGAG
This sequence comes from Conus ventricosus, assembly GCA_018398815.1. Lineage (NCBI taxonomy): Eukaryota > Metazoa > Mollusca > Gastropoda > Neogastropoda > Conidae > Conus > Conus ventricosus. Next base: position 75,705,698 of record CM031614.1, read on the forward strand.
ACTGGAGCGAGAGTCTAGAGAACAGAGAGAACGGTTAGAAAGGAGGCTCAGAAACAGAAAGAGTTGGACTTTGAGGCTCGTTTGGTGGAGGAAAAAGAAAGACTCCGGACCGAACTGGTTCAACAGTTAGATGAACCCGAGGCACAGTCTGTGGTTGCTTCCGAGCATGGTTCTGACCATCGGGAAATAGCGGATTTTCACCAGGGCATGGTTATTCCGGTGGCTCCGCCAAGCTACATATGCCAGTGTACAGTGCTAGCGATAACATAGACACCTACATTGAGCACTTTGAGGCGGTTGCCGCTGCGTACCAACTAAACGACCAGAGTAAAGCCCTTTACCTCATCAGTAGCCTGACGGCAAGGCTAAGGAGGCGTTTGTCGATATTCCACCGGAGCTTCCTATACCGAGTTGAAAGCGGCTCTTCGCCGGAGACTGCACATGACTGCCGAGTCTTACAGAAAGCAGTTTCGCACAATGAGGAAACCTTCAGAGGAGACTTTTCACCAGTTCGGGGGAACGCCTCCGGCGTACCATGGAATACTGGATTGAGGCCTCAGAAATGGATGTGAAGGATTGTTTCCTCTTGGAGCAACTCATGAGTTCGGTATCTCAGGAACTGCAGTTCAAGTTGGGTGAGGAGAAACCAAAGACATTCGCCAGGGCAATCGAGGTGGCTGAAGCCTCGCAGATGCGCGTCGTCACTATCGCATGCCTGCACCAGGGACAAGTAGAAACCCGTCGATCGGGAGTCACGTGATCCCAAACCGTCGTCGCCCTCCCAGAACATTCTCTCCAGCGATTCCAGGAACGTCGGAGCCAGGCCCAAGCTTTGCTTCCTCTGTGGGGAAAAGGGGCATCTTGTTCGGGATTGTCCCAAGAGGAAGGACAAGGCTAAATCGATATCTCGCACTTAGGGTGGCATTTGGAGAGAGTGAGGTCACGACCCCAACATGTCCTACTTTCCCGTCGATAGTGTGTGGCAAGATAGTGGAGGCTATCAGGGACACAGGAGCCACAGCGATCTTCATTGACGAGCAGTTAGTCCCTTGTGATGCACCTCGAGGAGAAGAATGCCAAGTGTCAGGAATCGAGTCATCCTTCAGGGCAAAGCGATCTACAGTACTGGTAGAAGTCTCTACGCCATATTTTAAAGGGAAGGTGTGGGCAGTAGCCCTTCAACGACCTGCGTACTCCCTACTGATTGGCAATCAGTGTGCTTTGGGGACGGTCAACGTCGAGAGATTTCATCGGAGTTGCCAGCAGAAGTATTTGTGGCTGCCACCACGCGTTCCCCAGCACAGAGAGAGAAAGAGGCATTGAAACCCCTCCTGAAGCCCCGACTCAACATGACACCTTGACAATGGATCCCTCGACTGTTCACAGCTTGCAAACGAAGGACCCATCCCTCAACAAAATACGGAGTTTGGTTGGGAAGCCAGCAAGGACGTCTCGCAGCAGCGCAGTAGAGTTCGTGAGTCGCAAGGGATTGGTGCACAGACGTTATACGTCACTTACTTCGTCAGCCACTCAACTTGTCGTACCCGAAGCTCTCCGCAGCACGGTCATGCGCCTAGGTCACGATACCCCTATGGCAGGACATTTGGGGATGCGTCGAACCCGTGGAGAGAATCCAGCAAGACTTTTACTGGCCAGGGTAGTAAAGGATGTCAAAAGGTATTGCCGCAGCTGTGATGTGTGTCAGCGAACCACCCCGAAGGGCCGGAACACCAGAGTACCTTTGGGCACAGTTCCCTTGATCGGCACACCGTTCAGTAAGGTGGGGGTTGACCTGATAGGACCCATCATTCCTGCATCCGCCCGAGGTCACCGTTTTGTCCTCGTCATGGTAGACTATGCCACACGCTATCCTGAGGCTACCCCTCTGAGGAGAGTCGACGCGGTGACGGTAGCGGAGGCACTGTGGCAGATGTGGACAAGGACCGACATCCCTGACAAGGTATTGTCCGATCAGGGAACGCAGTTTCTCTCGAATGTGATGTCTGAGGTATACAAATTACTTCAAATCCACCGAGAGACTACTACTCCTACCATGCTCAGGCTAACGGCCTTGTCGAGAGATTCAATGGCACATTGAAGCAGATGATTCGGAACTGGCCCAAGAGCAACCCAAAGACTGGGACCGTTTTCTGCCGGGAGTACTGTTCGCATACCGGGAGGTGCCACAGGAGAGTTTGGGGTTTTCACCCTTTGAGCTCCTTTATGGTCGGACTGTCAAAGGACTATGGCCATCCTGAGAGATCATTGGACCCAGGAAGGAGCAGAGAACGAACAGAGGACACAGGCCGAGTACGTTCTGGAACTGAAGGAACGGATCGCCGCCACTTGTGAGTTGGCTCATAAGAATCTTTCCCAGGCTCAGAAGCGGTATAAAGCATACTATGACCGGAAGACACGCCAGAGATGGTTTGAGCCAGATGACGAGGTGCTATTGCTGTTGCCTTTACACCAGAACAAGCTGCAGCTGTCCTGGCAAGGACCATTCAAAGTAGCCAAGCGTGTAGGAGACTGGGATTACGCCATCAAGATGAGAGGCAAAGAAAAGCTTGTACACGCGAATTTACTGAAGAAGTACGACGAAGAGAAGTTTGCGGTGCAGGTTTTGCCCCGGTGGTCGTGGAAGAAGGGCGAGAGTTTGTCTGGAGACAGACCACCACCCCCTGGCGTATCTCCATCGAATTCGGCCTGTTAGCCGTCGTCTCATGGGATGGGCCATCGAACTGCAAAGTCTAGCGTTCATTTTAGACACATCCCGGAAAATACAACGTGGAGGCTGATTACCTCAGCCGGATGGAGTGCTGAGTCAAGGTTCAGGAATGAAGAAAGTCTACATGAGTGCAAGTGTGTACAGAACATACTGGAGGCTGTGATAGGCTGTGCCTCAGTGGCACAAGCCCTTTGGTTGGGGGTATTGTCACGGACGTAAATACTTTTGTTTGGAAGATAATTCATTTCTTCCCAAACCTGATGTAAAGTGGAGTGTTGCCAGTGACATCTTCACTACATTGGCCGGGTGTTGACCAGTTTGTTATTCGTGTCATCCTGGGTGCGCTACGTCCGTGCATTTGCTCCCATCCTCCAATACTACTTCATTTTTTTTTTCTTTTAAGGCTTTCTTTTTCTATTTTATCGTTTTCCACGTGGTTCATCAGCTGATGTCAGGTGACACAGCGAGCTGTTTTGTTACTGGTTGCCATCTTGTTTGGCGAGTGGTAGGGCACTCGCTTACGAACTTTGGAGTCGGAGAGTTCTCTATCTCTGCCAGCTGGAGCCTTCCTGTTTGAATCCACTTCGACGTGGGTTGCGTGGAACTGTCTTTCACCCTTCGGTGGGAAGGAAAGAATTCCGCTTGTAACCTCTGGGATCCCTATCCCAGCCAGCTGGAAGAAGCACCTTAGGTCATCCCTGACCTGGAGTCCACTCATTGGGGACTGTCACGGTTTTCGGCTGCCATCCTTCATCGGATTGGGGAGCGGGACCGTTTTCTTACCTCGCCACCCGCCATTCTGGTAACTATATGGTCTGTCTTAGACAGTGTCTTGGTTATTTAGGTTTTCTAACCTCTCAGTGGTTGCGGTTTTTCTTCTGCCTTAATATGCTGTTGGCTGGACACACCTTTTTTGTGTGTAACTGCTCCAAAGAGGGCGTGCCTGTTTGGAAGTGGTATCGAGATATGCATTATGTGGTGGAATTGTAGGAACGCATTTTCTTTAATTGCGTTTCGGTCCTTAGTGGCTAGGTATTCGGTTACTTTGGACTAAGTTGAAGGTCTCTAACTACCATTTTAGTCAATAGAAGCTGTATTTGTTGTTTCCCGAGTATGCAGGTCGAGTCAATGCTTGTATTGCTTAATATGTGATGTGGGCCGGAAGGATATCGTAAGTGTTAGTTTTGGTTTCCTTGTTGTTTCGTAGGTACGAGACGGATCGTGGGATGCATGAGCGTTCGAACGGCTCACACTTAGACCACGGAGTGTGGAATTCCGGCCGTATCGCCCCGCATGTGGTTCCGTTCTTGTGTCCTTGTCCTATAGTTTGTGTGACAGACGTATGGATGGATTTTAGTTGGTTTTTTATTGAGATTTTGACTAAGGAAGTTATCCTTAGTACGGGCATGTCATAGGTACAGGATGCAAGGAATGCCATGAGTACAGGTTAAAAGCAAAGGAAAAAGTGAAAGAAGTTATTATAGTTTATTTACCTTTTTGAAGTGACAGTGACATAGTTGACCTTTTTACGGCACTGTGACCCTTCACACTGACGCACTGCCGAACCCACTAAGTTGCCACACATTGACAAAGACGATAAAGAGATGACTCTCTTCTGGAGACTGATCTCCGCCGTAGGGCGGGAAAAATTGCCATTTGTTTCCGGCAGCTCCGGTCTGGGGACTGGCTGAAGGACCAGCATCCCGGGACCTGGCAGACGCCATCCGGTATCCAGGCACCAGTCGCTGCACTGAGGACTGTTGAAGGTGTGCCTCACCCTTCACTGGGACACCTTCACCTCGGACTGGAAGACCAGCCCACTGCCTGCACTGAGGACTGTTGAAGGTGTGCTTCACCCTTCACTGGGACATCTCGCCTCGGACTGGAAGACCAGCCCACTGCGGGCTTCGCCCTTCTTAGGATCCACCTCCCACGGTGAACCTCCTCGGGCACAGGATCAGATGAGTCTTAAGTCGTGTGTGGTGTGTGGGTGTGGGGTTTGGCGTGTGTGGGTGTGGGCCTGAAGCCGGTCACTGATTCGTTTTCTTTTTCTTATTGTTTTGTTTAACCCTGACTAGGTCCGTTTGATGTATTATTGTTTCTAGTACTGTCTTTCTTCTGTTACGTTAATGTCTTTGTAGCGGTTTAGCGGGTTAGGTTGGGACGGTAGCGGGATCCCAGGATATTGGCGGGTTTTGGGGTCTATTTAATTTACTTTGTCCCTAGGTCAGTTAGTTCTGATAGTGCTTTTTCTCTTCTATGCCCCATTGTTTTTTTTTCTTTCTTTCTTTTCCTCTCTCGGCTGTTTTTCCTCTCCTTTGTTATGACCCATACCCCATCTGGACTGCTATGTGAGTGAATGGTTGTAATGTGAAGTAAAAATATTGTTGAAACCTCTTCTCTCTTGTGGTCTGGTGGGTGAGGGATTGAGTGATCGCTCCGTTTTCTGCCACTGCACATTACCTGTTTAAGAACCCCCCCTGTCAGGTGTACTCGCACGTGACAAAGTCTTTAAAAGGAATTTTGTTCTTGTTTACTGAAGGAACAACTCCTTTCATAGAGAATCAAAGTGTTTTTATAATCCAAAAATTGAGAAGGTTGACTGTGGTAATAAATGGCAAATCTGATCAGTTGTATTCGGGCGCGGGCTTTTACCTCACCAACACTTGATGAAATAAGAAAGTTGTTCGCTGGAGGTAGGCAAAGAGATCCTGCAGTTGATCGTGTATGTAAAAAACTTCGCCTTTATGATGTAAGACTCGAAGACTACTTGATAACTAAATATGGGCTGTGGCTGGATTTTAGATCCACATTTGACAACAGATTGTTTGGAAGTGGAGAAAGGATAGGGCAAGATGGTTAAAAATAATATTCACAAGAAAGCAGACGAAACGGTCCAATAAAAATGCACATTTTTATGGTTTGTGATGCCCAGCTAAACATTGAAGAAAACAGGCTAAAAGACGCGGCTTTTAAATGCAGAAGAAATATTCTAATAAAAACAGATGGATGGCTTGAAGTTTCTGCTAAAAGATCCGCACTGTTCTTTTATCTGCGGATTACTGGTGTGGGAAAACTGTCTTCGTACTTGATTTGTTACAAACAATATACAGGTTTCATTACGAGCACATTGTTATATTCTGCACAACCATTAAGCACAACAAGTCTACAAAGAAAGGAAGTTTATTGGACAGACGAGAATATATTTCTAGTTGATCCAGCGACAAACTGAGCGACTGTTTAGAACATTACTATAGGCTATTTGAGGGAACTGAAACACTGTTTATTATTGACGACTGTTCAGCTGAACAAGACATTGTTAAAAAAAGAAAAGCTCTTTCAAAGCTACCTTTAGTGGTCGCCACGCCTTAGTTTCTGTGTGGCTCTTAACTCAAAAATATAATGCTGTCTTAAAAGACTTTCGATCGCAGTTAAAATCGTTGTATTATTTTACACTAAGGACAAAGATAGTTTTGAAGAATGTTTAAGTGAAAATTATATAATACGGGACAAAGATGAGTTAAAAAAAAAAAAGAGCAGTTAGAAAAATCTAAGCACGCTAAGCTATGCTTACGGACTGACCCCCAGTTCAATACGTTTGTTATTGTAGATTGTTTATTGTAGATGTTTATAACAATTTGTTTTATTATAATTTTAATATTATAAAAAGAATGTCTCGAGGGCCAGAATCAAAGCGCAGCTAGCTCCTAAATGCACTGCAGTAGAGCTAAAAGACCTAGCAGACACAACCGAGTTTGATCTAATAGGAGTGCCAGGAAATGTTATGGATTTGAATACACAGATGATGGGGTTTACAAACGAACAGCAATTGAAGACAAAAAACGACAGCAATATCCTACCCTAGAAGAGATAAGAAATTTAAGGGCAAACGATTTTGGCAAACACGAATACAAACTTCATAAAAGGGAGAATGCTTGGGCGTTGCTTCCTGAAATTGCTTGGAATTTAAAGTTGAACTACGAAGCCCCAATGTATACTTTGATAAGAAAAACAATTTTAGAAAAGCCTTAAATGAAGGACCCATTCTTGTTAGCCTGGTTCCAGGAACACAACAGAAAAAACAGATTGAAATAACTAGGCAGGGTTCTGAATATATGCTACAGCGAAAGAAGTCCTTAGCTGAAGTGGGGAATGACACCGTCGGCTTAGAATTTACCCCAAAAACTAGAATCACTACCTAGGCAAATGACAATGATTTTTCACTTATTTATTACTCCGAGGGAGGGCGATCCTAGTTTGCCAGAACATACGTTGATAGAGGCATACAAATAAGGCTGAAAACTTGGATGCTCCTCTTAAGCTCGTTATTGCAATTACTAAAAACGGAGATGAAATAAACACCCATGTATCGTCTGACAAGGTTACTGTGATGGTTGACATAGACAAACTAACAGTACTCGACTTATTTTAATTAAGTATGTTGATTTTATTGCGTTTTACTCTGTTAATGAAGTGCTGCTGGAAGGATTAATAAGAAGATATGTACAGATTAATTAAAAAAAATAATCTTATTTAAAAATGCATGTTCAACAGTTTAGATTAAAGCAAATAACTGAACTTCAAAAGGAAATAGAAAGCGACTTGGATAAGTATAGAGTTACTAGAAGAAATATGCTAAAGCTTTAAATACTCTTTCTATGTAATACTGGCTCATCACTGTAGCTAGCGTAAGTGCTGGGTCTAGCGTTGCCGTTTTAGCTACCGGGTTGGGGCGCCAGCCTCTTTAGCATTAGGGGGCCTTGGTTTAGGTTTAGGCGCTGTGTCCTATGATTGTAAGTGCTGTTTTAAAAAAATTAACTCCTAAAATTACAAAAGCACACCGCCATTGTTGCCCTAGCATCAGCAAAACTTTGTTCATTAAGATTAAGAATAAGCAAATCATTACAGGATAAAACATTACAGACGAAGAATTTGATAACTATGGCTGATGGTGAGGATTACAGGCGACAGAAAATTGAACTTCAAAGGAGTGGAGAAAGACTTTTACTTCACGGCAGGTAGACACTGCTGCGATTAAACAGAACATTGAAAACAAACACACGATCAGTTAAAACCCAAAATAGGCTAAAAAAATAAGTTTAGCAAAAAAATAAATACTATTTTTTTTGTTAACTCACTGTGTTTGGCGGGACAACTTGCAGCTCTTCACGAACAAATGATCTTTTAGGGGCAGGCCTTTTAGACATAGTAGCACCGCTAGAAGAGAGAGTTTCTTAAATAATATACGGGAGGGTCTGTTTTCATAATTCTTTCAACTTCATATACATCTACGCTCCATATAGGATCTGTGGCTTCAATTCTAACATCGCCTCTGCCTCTCCAGGAGCATACAAGTATCTACTTTTAGTCCAAACGGTAAGAGTTTTTGATTACCTTGGATGTCTTCAGTAATGCTAATTTTTTTTTAATTTGATGCGTTTACTGGTTTCAACCCTGTTGCTTTAAATTCTTCATTGTTCATGGCTCGTAAGACTGCTGGCAATCTCCTAACCCATTCTGTGTTGCGTGCTCTGTACTTCGTAGTGTCCATAATTTCTCTGTGATATTGATAGGTAAACAGGCGTTCAGCTAAATTCTTATTAAAGTTTTCTACTAGGGCTTGTAATCGATGGTTGCCTGGATCCCTTCTTAACTGTAACAGTTTTAAAAAAACTGGTTTACAGAACCTTTAAACTCTTTTCCATCATCAACCTGGATCATTCTAGGATACTTAATGGGCCTCGCATGTATATTTGTTAGTAAAGCCACAGCCACAGCAGTTGAGCTTTTATCTGTAAAGGTTCAGCGTCTTTGTATCTTGAAGCCATGTCAACAACTGTCAGAGCATACTTAAACTTTTCTTCTAACTTTATCATGTGGAAGATACAGCAAGTCCATTGGTGGGTGTCATTGGAAACTGAATTAACAAATCTAGGCCTTATATTTTTTTTTGGGGCAGGCAGATATATTTGCCAAATTGCTTGTTTGAAAGCCAGTCTTTCGCATTGATCAGACCTCTAGCAGCTTACTCAGTTTTTCAATAGCAGTCTTTCCTTTCCAATACCCTTTAGGAGAATAATATATTTTGTACTTTGTATTTCCATAAGAAGGACTGTATTTTAATTGTATTTTTAATGTTTTTGAGATGTTTGTGCAAGAATGTGTAGTTGCTCACCTAGCACCCAATAAACCCAATTTCTGCTATTTTCTGTTCTTCTGACGGCTCATAAACGTCAGACAGCTCTGGCGGTGGTGTTGTTAGAACTTCTTTCCTGTCACTAAGTAATACTAATTCATTGCTCATCAACGTCTGTAAATGTGTGCTCTGCATGTCCCTGTCCCTTAACATTTTATTAATAAAGTCTAAGTGAGCAATTCGTCTTTTCTCGATAAGCATCTCTTGCCTTAGCTAAATCTTCTATTGCCTTGCTAGGCGTTCTCTCTCTCAATCAGACCGCATTTACTAAACATATATATTGCTTCCAGAGAAGGCCAAGGCATAACAATAGCTCCCCCTACCATCATAACTACTCCTGCCATCTTTTTATAAATCAATATTTTCTAGATTAATCTTTCTATGAACTACATTTTTCTGGGATAATCCCCGCGATAACAAGAAAGTCTTTAGACGCAATCCCCGCGTAATTACAACTATAACCTTAACAATATCCTCAATGTCATAACCTTCCTAGGTCAGCCGGCTTCATTTTATAACATGTTTTTTGCTAACACGCTATAGCCTATCTACAGGCCGCTAATTACAGCAGAGTGGTAAATCGTATTGATAATCTTTTTTTCACTCATCTTTTTATTAACTAAAAAAATAATTAAAATAATCATAATACGAAAGGCTGTCTATGTGCTTTTTAATCAGATAATCTTTTGTTGTTAAAGCTAAAAATAAAGTTGCAACTAGTTTTGGCGAATCTTCTATCTTTCCCATGTTGGGCGGTTTTATCCCTAACAAACATTTTGCAAGGGTTGAATAAACTATAACACCAACAATAGGCACTGCATAATTAACCAGCGTTAAACTCATGGTTTTAAAAGTATTATATTATTTTTTATTGTTTCTAAAAATGGATTGTGACGAACTATTAAAGTGTGAGGGCAAGCAGACTATCCCGTAGACAACTGCCATAAAGAAAGATTTATTCTCTGGCTGCGTGTGGAAAAACTAAACAGTATTTAGGTGTTGAACTAAGTATTGAACAGATTCAGCAACTGCCTACATCAGACGTTGAGAAGTACTACGCTAGGTACGAAGCACTGCTAGGGTCAAAAATGGTTAGATCGGTGGGGCAGACAATGATTAGCCTATATGCTAAGTTAGTAAGTAAGATGGCGCCAGTTGATTCAGAAGAATATTTAAAATACGACTTATCACAAGATCCGGTTTTAAACAAGTCCCTAGAAACTCTAGCATGTGACATGTATTACAGATTTGGGACTATGTTATGTCCATTCATCATGGGATTAATTACTTTTAATCATATTAATTTTGATCATATTAAATTTAATCGCAATAAAAAAAATGAGCGATCAGAGAAGAAGACGCCGCAGGTCAGTCCGCAGGAGCAAAATGTGCCACAAGTGAATGTACCGCAAGTGAGTAATGTTACTAAGCCTAAAAATCCTGGACGTGTTGAGGCGGGGCGTAAACTAGCTGAATGGAACAAACTGAGAAAATCAAACCAATCAGCAAAACAAAAATTATTAGATAATAATACAACATCGCCACCGTCAACAACAACACAATTAACAACAACACAGTCACAAAAAAACGATAAGATGTATTATTATGTATTGCTGCTGTTGTTGCTGGGGGTGGTTTTTTAGCATACAAATACCTAACACCATACCTAACAACAAAGCCGCAGGCCCCCACAGTAAAAGAAGAAGAACCGCCTTCTGCAAAAAAAGAGCAACCTCCTGCAGTAGACCCATTTTCTATGAATAGTTTTTAAGAACTAGATAAAGTCAAGTTAAGAACTAAATAAGTACAAGTTAAGAACTAGATAAGTACAAGTTAAGTTAGTTACAGAAAGTACTTTTTAAGTAAGTGCAAGTAAATACAAGTAAGTGCAGTTAATCAAAAATAAGTTAATTAGTTCTTAGTTAAGTTCTTGTAGTTCTTAAGTAAGTACAGTAGTTCTTAAGTAGTCAACAATAGTCAAGTACTTTTTAAGTCACAATG
>CM031614.1:75721373-75779773 GCA_018398815.1 Conus ventricosus
CCTTCTCACTGTGGGATTGGAGGGAATGTCCAAGATCGGCAGCAGGCAGAACAGTTCAGGGCACCCGATGTCCTACTTACTTACTTAACTTAAATCTCTCTGTGCCAGGAGGCACATAAGGCTTGGACGTCTCTCCTCCACTGTGTTCGGTCTGCAGCTGCATGGCGTACAACACTCCATGTTTTCCAGCCTGCGCCGTTTCTCTCCTTCTCCACCATTCACCGCCATGTTGTTTTCGGTCGGCCTCTTTTCCTTCTTCCCTCCGATGTCCAACCAAGGGCCCAGCACAGTCGTCGTTCCTCTCCTTCCTCATTCAGTGAAGCTAAAACCATCCTGAGGAACAACTTCAGAAGAGCGTGGCGTCAACACCAGGACATTGGGACTGAGAGACTGCATCCACCATAAAATAACGCATGAGTAAAACACTGAAGAAAAACACGAGGATGTCCTGATTATTGGCTGCATCTGACAGGCTCACTCACTGCAAGTGAAATCGGAAGGTTCCACAACATAAGCTTCTTTGCACTGACAGGTGGCCGATATGCAGTCGGCGTTGGGGTCCGCACAATCCACCCGCGACACACAGCTGTGACCAATAAGTCTGGCTGTGGGCTCTGAGAAAACACACACAACACACACACACACACACACCACACAACACACAACACACACACACACACCACACACACTTTCAAAATTCATTCACAAACATAAACGTACACACACACAAAACACGTACATACACACACTGACATATACATATGCATGTGCATCACATGCGGGTACAGACCCATTGCAATGCAACGCAAGACACATGAAAACAAAATATTGCATAATTTCAAAGATATACAACAATTCACACATAGCATGTTTTCTCCCAAGTCAAATGACTATGAATCATGTCGTGCAAACTGCATGCTTGGTCCAGTAATCAAAAGGAGAAAACAAGAATACAGTGTATGTGCAACAAAAAAGAGTGTCTAAGCAATGAGAAAATAATGTATGTCCAATGAGAAAACAGTGTATGTGCAATGAGAAAATTAGTGGATATGTGCAATGAGAAAACAGTGTATGTGCAGTGAGAAAATAGTGTATGTGCAATGAGAAAATAGTGTATGTGCATTGAGAAAATAGTGTGTACAATAAAAAATGAATTTATATGCTAGAGAAAACAGTGTATGTGCAATAGAAAATAGTGTATGTGCTATGTGAAATTAGTGTATAAGCAATGAGAAATAGTGTACGTGCAATGAAAAATAGTGTAAGTCCAATGAGAAAATAGTGTATGTGCAATGAGAAATAGTGTATGTGCAATGAGAAAATGGTGTATGTATAATGAGAAAACAGCGTATGTGCAATGAGAAAATGGTGATGTGCAATGAGAAAATAGAGTATGTGCAAAGAGAAAACAGTGTATATGCCAAGAGAAAAGTGTATGTGCAATTAGAAAATAGTGTATGTACAAGGAGAAAATAGTGCATGTGCAATGAGAAAATAGTGAATGAGAAAATATTGTAATGTGCAATGAGAAAATACTGCATAACAATGAAAAATAGTGTATGTGCAATGAGAAACTAGTGTATAGTGCCATGAGAAATAGTGTATATGCATGAGAAATTAAATGTGTGAGTGTGCAACGAGAAAATGTGTTGTGAATGAGAAGACAGTGTAGTGCAATGAGAAACTAGTGTATGTGCACGAGAAACTAGTGTATGTGCATGAGAGATAGTGTATGTGCCCGAGTAGGAAAAAAGGGTGAGAGGGAACGTGTGAGGGAAGGAGGCAGGGCTAGGAATCTGAGGAGAATGGTGCTGAGAGAATGGGCAAAGACTGATGACAGACCGAGACCAGTTAGACATGGATCGTGCTCCCTGTCCAACCAGACAACGACCCCTACGGCATTCGTCGTTGTTTGTCTTCGTGCACAGTGCTGACTGGCAGGAAGGCTGGCCTGAAGCGCTGGCTGCACGTGGCACCTGCACACAGCATGATGCCATCGGCTGACACTTTGACCCAGCCTTCATACTGTACATCAATGTAAAACAAATTTTAAGAATAATTCTTCGTGAGTCCGGAATAAAAAAAAAAAGGACAAGCAAGTTACAAGACAAAATACAACGCGTTTCGACTTCTTTGGTCTCTTTCGGCAGTTTTTCTTGCCTGAAGAAGACCTAAGATCGAAATGCGTCGTGCTTGTCTTATGATTCGTTTGTCATGTTTGGCGGATAAAGTTGTTAAACTTTGAAAGATAAGGTAAACAACGTTCTGGGAAAAAAAACTAAGAGAATGACGCTCGTTCTACGTATTCACGTCCTGAACGTTGTTCATCTTCCCTGAGAAACCCCTAAGACGTCGAAACCGAAGTGTATTGTTTTGCAAATTTTTGTCCTTTTTTGGGCGAATTCAGGGAAATAATTCTTAAAATCTGTTTCGGTTTCCACCGCATGACGTCACTTTGAAACAACCTTAAACAAGTCGTTTTTTTAAAGGTGTGGGGTTGAGACTTGAAAAACGTTTTTGTCAGGGCACTTGGGCCCCATCTTTTTGTTTTGTTTTTGAGACGGAGTAAGATTAGCTGATATTAGTGAACGTCAGCAGTCCCCGCATCTTACAGTATCTGTTTTTGCCACTAGATTGTATGGATTTTGTGATAGAGGTTTGAAAACTTTTATTCACCCCTGAAAAGGTTTCACCCCCAAACAGTGAAGGTTTTAACGAACCAAGTCGCTTAAAAACATCTTTACGTCAAAAAAAAATTTGACCTTCCTCCGCAGTTTGAAATCTGTCCACGGGGTAAATTTTAAGAAAAAAATTTATTTGTGATCCCCCAAACACAGGTAAAACAAATTAAAAGACAAAACACGGGTTCGACCTCTTATGTCTTTCCGGGAAAAGATAAACAATTTTAGGACAATGAAAATGAAATGAGAATTCAGTCTGACCTTTATGTGAGACAAAAACCCCAAAATTTTCGACTTTGAGGGGAAAGAGTTGAACTGAAAGCGTGAGTTATGACAGACAAAATTTCGTTTAACAGGAAATGGAGTCGTTAATTATGCTTTTTTTATTTTTTTTTTTAGTCCCGGGACTACCAAACAAATGAGCGTTGTTTTCAGTTAAGTTTCAATTTTTATAATGAGTTTCCGCGTGGGAGGCTTTCCCTTTTTGCTCCCCAAATGCTAAATACAAAAGAAATAAAAAAATTACGAATTTGCAAGAGGGGCTTATGGGCAGGACATTCTTAACCAACACTTTGGCCCTTACTTTTAACCAACTTACTTTCGCCGTTAAGACCTGTGTGTGTGTGTGCGGGCGCGTGTTTTTTTGTGTTTTTGTGTGTGTGTGGTGTGTGTGGTGGGGGTTTGTTTGTGGTGGTGTGTGTGGGGTGGGGTGTGTGTGTGGGCAGAGAGGAGAAAAAGGACAGCAAATGGTTGTGCGTGGGTGGTTTTGTGTTTGTGTGGTGTGTATAGTTATTTTGTGCAAAGTTCAATGGGCGGTTTTCTGGCTTGCATGTTTTTGTAGGTGATTTCCAAATAAACGCATTTTTATATGCGGCGTGCGCGCACGCAAATCGTATGTATATTATGATGAATGTGTGTGAGTGGTGTGTGTGTTTTGGTGTGTGTGGTGTGTGTGTGGTGTGTGTGTTGTGTGTGTGTGTGTGGGGGATAGATAGATAGATAGATAGATAGAAAAATAGAAATTGATGATAGTGATGATAGTTAGATATACATGAAAGGTATGATGTTACATAAATAGTGTTTTTGGGGTGGTGTGTGTGTGTTGTTGTGTGTGTGGGTGTGTGGTTGTGTGTGTTGGTTGTGTGTGTGGTTGTGGTTGTGTGCGTGCGTGCGCGCGCATGCGCACATATAACATAATGCTGAACAATTCAGTAGGGGGGAAACAAAGGGAGGCTAACATTTTTCCATCGTATAGTAATGACGGGAAAGATTTTTTAACTTTAACCAAAAAATTGAAGATGAACAAAATGGGAACTAAAAAAAAGAAAAGTATTAAAATTAAAAAAAAATTTATTTGTGCCCGAGGGAAATCGTAACCCTCCCAAAGCAGATACTTTAAAATGCCCGTCTGGGGTTTCGTTGCTGGAAAAAGGGGTATTTAGGGGACAGGCTGTTTTTGTTGTGCCCTGGGGTCAATTAAAACACACTATATCCATAATTTTTGTAGTTTCCACCACCAAGGTTTCCAAAAAGAACCCACCCCCCAAAGCAGCCAGCGAAAGGGAGTAAAAAAAACAGAACGAAAGTGTGGACAGGAAAAAAATTTTTGAAAAACTAAAAACCGAGCAAACAGTAAAAAAGGGGACAACTTTGAGCCTATTTGAGGGGCCATTCAAGGATGCAAGGGAACAAAAGTAGGAACAGTCCTGAATGGGCGTCGCGCAATAACCCAAGCAAGAGACAGAGAACAGAGACAGAGCAGACAGATCACCAGAAGAAGAATGGAGAGAGTGAAAAATAGAGAATGAATGGACAGAGAGAGAGAAGAGGGGGGGGGGCAGAGACAGAGACAAGGGGTATACAAAAAAGAGCGAGAGAAAAAGAAGGGGAGAGAGAGGAGAGAGAGAGGAGAGAGAGAGAGAACAACAGCAGACAGACAGACAGCAAAAAAAAAGAGAGGCAGAAACAAGAGACAATAGACAGAAGAAGGAGAGATAGAGAGGGAGACAGAGAGAAAGAGAAGCCAAACGCAACAGAAAGACAACAGACAGAAAGTACTGACATCAAAGTAAAGGTCGTACCACCCTGATTTACTGATGTCGCCCTAAGCCACAGAAAACTTTTTAAAATTTTTCAGAGTCGAGAAATCATTGTGGTTTTTTTTTTTTCTCGGCTATCTAACTTTAATAAAATTATGAGTCAAGTCAACGATTATTCATTAAACAATGAGGATCAATAAAATGTCTTCGGAAGAGGTTCGACTTGAGCAGGTCTCAAAAATCGGAGAAACGTACTCGAAACTGCGAATAACTGATAACTTCCTCTAAGAATGGACGCAGAGTATTGAAACAATCAGAAACAACGAAACTATGAATAACTGATAACTTACTCACAGAATGGACGTAGAGTATTGAAACAATCAGAAACAACGAAACTATGAATAACTGATAACTTACTCATAGAATGGACACAGACTATTGAAACATTAAAAAACAACGAAACTATGAATACCTGATAACTTACTCAAAGAATGGACGTAGACTATTGAAACATTCAGAAACAACGAAACTGCGAATAACTGATAACTTCCTCAAAGAATAGACGTAGAGTATTGAAACATTCAGAAACAACGAAACTGCGAATAACTGATAACTTCCTCAAAGAATGGACGTAGAGTATTGAAACATTCAGAAACAACGAAACTGCGAATAACTGATAACTTCCTCAAAGAATGGACGTAGAGTATTGAAACATTCAGAAACAACGAAACTATGAATAACTGATAACTTCCTCAAAAACTGGACGTAGAGTATTGAAACAATCAGAAACAACGAAATTGCGAATAACTGATAACTTCCTCAAAGAATGGACGCAAAGTATTGAAACATTCAGAAACAACGAAACTATGAATAACTGATAACTTCCTCAAAGAATGGACGTAGAGTATTGAAACATTCAGAAACAACGAAACTGCGAATAACTGATAACTTCCTCAAAGAATGGACGTAGAGTATTGAAACAATCAGAAACAACGAAACTGCGAATAACTGATAACTTCCTCAAAGAATGGACGTAGAGTATTGAAACATTCAGAAACAACGAAACTATGAATAACTGATAACTTCCTCAAAGAATGGACGTAGAGTATTGAAACAATCAGAAACAACGAAACTGCGAATAACTGATAACTTCCTCAAAGAATGGACGCAAAGAATTGAAACATTCAGAAACAACAAAACTATGAATAACTGATAACGTCCTCAAAGAATGGACGTAGAGTATTGAAACATTCAGAAACAACGAAACTGCGAATAACTGATAACTTCCTCAAAGAATGGACGTAGAGTATTGAAACATTCAGAAACAACGAAACTGCGAATAACTGATAACTTCCTCAAAGAATGGACATAGAGTATTGAAACAATCAGAAACAACGAAACTATGAATAACTGATACCTTCCTCAAAAAATGGACGTAGAGTATTGAAACAATCAGAAACAACGAAACTATGAATAACTGATAACTTCCTCAAAGAATGGACGTAGAGTATTGAAACAATCAGAAAAAACGAAACTATGAATAACTGATAACTTCCTCAAAGAATGGACGTAGAGTATTGAAACATTCAGAAACAACGAAACTATGAATAACTGACAACTTCCTCAAAGAATGGACGTAGAGTATTGAAACAATCAGAAACAACGAAACTATGAATAACTGATAACTTCCTCAAAGAATGGACGTAGAGTATTGAAACAATTAGAAACAACGAAACTATGAATAACTGATAACTTCCTCATAGAATGGACACAGACTACTGAAACAATCAGAAACAACGAAACTATGAATAACTGATAACTTACTCACAGAATGGACGTAGAGTATTGAAACAATCAGAAACAACGAAACTATGAATAACTGATAACTTACTCAAAGAATGGACACAGACTATTGAAACATTAAAAAACAACGAAACTATGAATACCTGATAACTTACTCAAAGAATGGACGTAGACTATTGAAACATTCAGAAACAACGAAACTGCGAATAACTGATAACTTCCTCAAAGTATTGACGTAGAGTATTGAAACATTCAGAAACAACGAAACTGCGAATAACTGATAACTTCCTCAAAGAATGGACGTAGAGTATTGAAACATTCAGAAACAACGAAACTGCGAATAACTGATAACTTCCTCAAAGAATGGACGTACAGTATTGAAACATTCAGAAACAACGAAACTATGAATAACTGATAACTTCCTCAAAGAATGGACGTAGAGTATTGAAACAATCAGAAACAACGAAACTGCGAATAACTGATAACTTCCTCAAAGAATGGACGCAAAGTAATGAAACATTCAGAAACAACGAAACTATGAATAACTGATAACTTCCTCAAAGAATGGACGTAGAGTATTGAAACATTCAGAAACAACGAAACTGCGAATAACTGATAACTTCCTCAAGGAATGGACGTAGAGTATTGAAACATTCAGAAACAACGAAACTGCGAATAACTGATAACTTCCTCAAAGAATGGACGTAGAGTATTGAAACAATCAGAAACAACGAAACTGCGAATAACTGATAATTTCCTCAAAAAATGGACGTAGAGTATTGAAACAATCAGAAACAACGAAACTATGAATAACTGATAACTTACTCAAAGAATGGACACAGACTATTGAAATCACCAGAAACAAATGTCAAGAAAAGGATGTAAGAGTTTAATAGTTACTGATAGCTAATGAATTTTTCTTTCTTCCGAAAACGAGTTTCAGAATGGACGAAACAGTGTTGATGGGGTATTACCTACCACATTTCTGGAACAAATCACATGTTGCCCCCTCGATACAATATTGTTCTTTATTTTTGCAGTCGTCCAGTATTCCCAACTCTGCACAGACAAACATCAGTTGTGATCGACAACGCGAAATTACCGCAACGAAACCAGTAGTATAAATGCAGCATTATGAAAATGATTTTTGACTTTATTACTTCCGTTCTGTTTTTTTTTTTCCCTTCTATTGTAAATTTTCTGACCATCCTCAAAGATAGTTTGCAATGCAGCATCAGCTGAAATCTACAATCACTTTAGATTTTGATTTAAGAATCCTTTGTTCTCAGTTGCATAATTTCAACATTTCAACAGTAATATTATTATCTTACAATTTCTGAATAGAATAAACATAACTTGTGATTCCTTGTTATGAAGACGTTTCTGGGGTATTTCAAATTTATTGTTATACTTGAAGTAAATGTCCGAATATTTAAAACTAAAGATAGTTCCAATATCTCTTTGGGAGATTTTTACCCTTAAAAAAAAAGAACTATTTCTATTTTATCTAATATGATTCCTAAATCCCTTTTTTTCCTGTCACGACCGACCCCTGGAGGTCTGCCCTGACAGGATCGGTCTAGATGGGAGTGAAGGGAGTGGCTGACCTCACACGCCCCGCAAGAGCCCACACGAGAAAGATTACGATACAACACCCCATTTATTCACACCAACACACACAGTCATAAATAAGCATTCCAACACACACAACATGCACAATCACAATCAAGCATTCCAACGCACACAACATGCACAATCACAATCAAGCACTCCAACACACACAACATGCACGATTATAAATAAACATTTCACCATACGACGTACACAATCACAATTACAGCATTCCAGCACATATGACATATACACAATTATAAAGAAACATTTCCAGCATCCATCCCTTCCCACACCCTGGAGTGCCTCCACACCCCTGCCTCTGTCAAGTCTACTGGGAGCACCCTATCGCACTAGGTGCTCCGAACCGGGTCGGTTCTCGCAGGGAGTCGCTCAAAGCCGACACCCTCGACACACAAGCAGGCAGTGAAGAGCGCGTCCCGGAGGGGGGGGGGGGAACGTGGCGCTGTTACTGGAGGTCCTGGACGGGGGTCAGGGCCGGCCAGTCAAGACGGCGGGCTCCTCTACCAGTCCGCGGTCCCGACCAGAGCGTGGCCTCGACCAGCGCGTGGCACATCCAGTCCGCGGTCCCAGCCAGAGCGTGGACTCAACCAGCACGTGGCACCATCCAGTCCGTGGTCCCAGCCAGAGCGTGGCCTCAACCAGCACGTGGCACCATCCAGTCCCGGTCCCAGCCAGAGCGTGGCCTCAACCAGCACGTGGCACCATCCAGTCCGTGGTCCCAGCCAGAGCGTGGCCTCAACCAGCACGTGGCACCATCCAGTCCAGACTCCGGGTGAAGCCCCCGGGAGGGGGGGGGGGGGAAACGTAGCTGGGAGGAGAGAAGAAAGGGAGGGAAGGAAGAAGGAAGGAGGAAGGGTACTGGAACCCCGCCGTCAGTACAGTCTGACCCATGCTGTTAAATCTTAACAGCCACTCGCATGATGGGCGAGGGGAAGTCTACTAAGTGCAGCAGTAACCCCAGCTCAACACAGACCTGAGCATAACACAGTAAACCCATCGAATCAGGAATGTTCACTAGGGTCTTCTCACACGATGCAGGTAAAAGACTGCATTAAATCAACAGGTTATAAAACAAATATGAATTATCTTCACCCTTCTCTCACTCACATTTAACATTTGCCTTTCTTAGGAAATAACCAACACAGCGACCATCGCTTTATAACTGCCACCACATTTGCAAATAATAATTCAATGGCATAATTGTCACATTTTATAAACACATTTCAAAATAACACAAATCTCCAACCACGCATCCGAACGACAAATCATGCGTACGCACGCTCGCGAACATAAAACTCGTTCTCCTTGCACACACAAACAGACGGTGGCCGAAGGATAAGAGTCCGGCGAACGTGACAGGGGCGGACGAGTGAGACCAAGCAAGTTCCAACCCTGAATCACCAGGTTCTCTCCCTTCCCCACCGACTACCGCATCACCAGATGCATAAACAGGAGAAAGAATTTTGGAAATGATTTAGAATGGCCAGGTTAAAGATTGAATTAACCAGAGAAAAGGTCTCACACAATATTTCTCTTACAATTTCGAAACAAAAGAAAATTGCGCAAAAGAGAAGACCAAGCCGGCTAACAACAACAAACCAAAACAAACAAACCACGAAACTGATGCTTACCAGCTACCCGTGGGGGACCCAGAAGAGGCGGGTCAAACGACTCTCTCTGCCCTCTGTCCAGTCGAGAGGACAGAGGCACAGGTGCGGAAAAAGAAGAAGTGATGTCCCTCTCCTACAGGCCGACTGTAGGAATTGAAAGTACCGACTGTACTTTCGATGATACGGTGAAGAACCAAGACTGGAGCAGGCGCTCCCAGAGACATCTTCCGCTCGAGTGAAGAGCTAACCTCCCTCAGCAATGGCGGCCAACATGCCATGCTGCGTCACAGAGTGAGCATACTTCAAACTAAAAGAAATGAAGCACGTGCGACAGGTAAAAAGACAGGCGAGAGGCCGATAGACAGCAAGTTCGAGAGAAAGGTACCGGCCACCCGTGAACCTGCAGGATGAATAGCACGGGCGGTGGAATTAGAGAGAGGGAGAGAGAGAAAGCAAACCGAAGTTGAGCTGAACTACACCAAGGTGCAACCGCACCACAAGCCACACTAAGGGACGGATACACGACAACAGCAACGACAATAAATAAATGAGTAATTCCGCCACCCTAGGTGGGTCAAACGTCGTAGGCCTCGTGACAAACTCGTGACAAACCCCCCTTCTAAAAGCATCTGTTTCTCTGAGATACAGTGCTCCTTTGAACCTTGACGCATGTGCAAATTCACAACAATGGGACCGAACCCAACTCTCTGTGATCGACAGAGTACGACAAATCCAATACAAACATTCCACGATAGAATCACACCGAGGAATACATAATACTACATTTATCAAACAACTAAGCAAACCTTCCAACCATGAAAGTAACAATCCGAACCACTGGTGATTCACTACCGTTAACATCACTGAAGTGAAAACTGTCACTACACCTGATACAGAGACCAAAAGGGGATATAACCCTGGTTGAGGGGAAGTGTCCCTCTGACCGATTTTCCAATGTGCTGACTACGGAGCTCGGCTAAGATAGTCAGCATCCGTATTACAGGAACCCTTGATATGACGGAAGGTGAACGCATGACTCTGCAGCTCCACTGCCTAACTCATGAGTCGATGACTGACTGGCCGGATCCGGTCCAGGCACTGGAGAGGATGATGATCGCTCTCCAGTACAAACTTCGGCCGTACTTCTTCTTGGGCACGCCAGTGCGCGTCCAAATCTGCCTGAGAGATTCAGCAACAGTAGGGGCATCGATAGTCCTAAGCGGGACAGCCTCTGGGTATCGACTCGCAGATTCTACCACTACCGAAGTGTAGCGGTGACCGCGATCGGATGGAGGACTAATGGGTCCCACCAGGTCGACCCCAACCTTGCTGAATGGCTCCCCAACCCGTGGCACTGACCCTAGGGGAACACGCTTCAAGCGACCCTTAGGCGTTGTCCATTGGCAGACATCGCAACTGCGGCAGTACTGCCTAACCTGTGAGTTCATTCCGGGCCAAAAGAAGTCTTGTCTTACTCGCTCGAGAGTCCGCTTGGAGCCCATATGACCTGCCATGGGGGAATCGGGGGCCTGCCGGAGAACAGACTCTCTCAAGCTTTGGGGAACAACAAGCTGTTTGGCCACACGATCTGCCTGAGTGAAAACCCTAAAGAGGATCCCCTTGTGGAGCTTGAAGCTCACCTTGGCGTGTCGGGCCGACTGAGCGGGACGATCCACAAGTTGTCGTAGGCGTTGGACATCCAAGTCCCTGGTCTGAAGACGGATAATGCTAGCAGGATCGGCCCTTGCCAGAACCTCGTTAGAGATCGGCTGAAGAACGGGACGCAATTCCTGTTCCTGCTTCTTTTTTTTTTTTTTTTTTTTTTTTTTTTTTATCAGTCTTTTGTTTTACTCGTGAAATATTAACGGATGGACTCTCTCTCTCTCTCTCTCTCTCTCTCTCTCTCTCTCTCTCTCTCTCTCTCTTTTTTTTTTTTTTTTTCCAACATTTTTTTTTTTAATACTTTTTTTTTCTCCAACCAGTCCCTTACACACCATGCGTAGTCTGTATGTTCTCTTACAAATGGACATAGTCTTGATGATTTTAGTGTTCTGACGTCTGATACAAAAATGTCTGAGAATTGTTATTGTTCTAATGTGTGGTGTATTGGCACTCTCACACTGATTATGTGTTGCTTATACATAAAGAACAATAAAATTGAAGCACAACAAAAAACAACAAAAAAAAAACCCATATCTTTTAATTATTACCTTTTCCTTCAGTTTTTCCAGAAAGAGAGAGAGAGAGAGAGAGAGAGAGAGAGAGAGAGAGAGAGAGAGAGAGAGAGAGAGAGAAGAGAGAGAGAGAGAGAGAGAGAGAGTAGAGAGAGGAGAGAGAGAGAGAGAGAAACAGTTGTTACGAATCGTCCCACCAGTTGGCTATTCCCCAATGAGGCCAGCCTTATAGCGAAACGAAATGATCTACAAGGAAGGCATGAAGAAAGCCCAGAGGCGTGACAATAGGCGTGAGCTGTAATATTGCATTAAATGTGCAGGTGATTACATAATATGATATATAGTAGAAAGCCGTATAATGATATAAGGTTGAATACAAATTTTGTTGATTTCCTTTTTCTTCATTCCTTCCCCCTCCCGCACATTCCCCCCTCCCCCCCCCCCCCACACACACACACACATACACACACACACGCACACGCCCGCACACGCTACCCCCGGAATTATGGATATTGCACCCAAAGCCGTCCTGAAGAGAGAATGAAAACGAAAGTCACGGATGACGCCCGGTGAGAGCGAACCAAGTCCGGGAGAGGGAAAGAGGGGAAAAGAGGCGGGCCACGGAGGGTGGGGGCGGGCGGGGCGGGAGAGAGGCGGCGGCAATTCACTTGTCCCGCAAGTTGTACTGTTCCGTGTAAAAATCCACAAGGGAGACAAGAGGAAATCAAAGAAATGAGATGGCAACTGTTCCTGCTTCTTAGCTTTGGCGCGTGTGGTGACTCCCACACACGCCTGTACGGGCAAATCCGTAGACACGGACTGACTGCGTCCGTCTGCGAAGGTGATAGTATTCCCTATGATAAGGGAATACAGAGGTCGCTCCACCGCGATAGCCCATACTTCGCCACAGAAGTAGGGGGTGGAGATAGGAATAAGTACAGAAGGACGGGTGGAGGTAAAACCAGCCTCCAACCCGCACACATCATAACTAGCGCCCCGCCGGGCCTCAGGGGAAACCAAATTCTTATCCACAAAGATCGTTGATGCTCCCGAATCCCTGATGGTGTCGACCAAGGAGGAACCAACAACCGAGAGAAACACTGGGCACTCTGAATCACCAGAAGCTGGGATGGAACCCACGTTAGCCGAGGCACGAGGACGTGGGAAAGGACCAGCCCCACGACTACCAGCGGCTTTAGGACAATCTTTCCTAATGTGGCCAGGACGACCACAAAGAAAACACAGTCGGGGCGCTGAAATCCCCGATGAACTGCCTGCCTTGTTCACCCCGCTAGCAGTTGTCGGCGCCTTATTGCCACTAAATCCTGTGGAGGGCTTCCTCTCCGTATCTGGGCGATGCCCATAAGCCCTGCGAGCTTCAGCAAACACCTCAGCGGTGTGAATCGCAGCCACGAAATCCTGAGGTGCTGTCTCGCCTATCCGGATCCTCAACTCTGGGGACACAGTGTTGGTGAGCTGTTCAATGAGGATCAGATCCTCCAGCTCCAACTTAGCCAACTGACGCCAGTACTCTAGCGTTTTGCGCAGCCTATCACCAAACTGCACGAAGGTCTCGTCGTTATTCTTCTTCATGGACCTGAACTTCCTCCTGTACGTCTCTGGGGTAAGGTGGAAACGCTTACGCAGAGCCAACTGCATGTCTGCATAAGACGCACCTTCATTTAGAGTGAGCACACACTCCCTTGCAGCACCAGATAATCCAGAAAAAAGGTGCATAGCCTTTTGTTCCTCAGACAATTGGTATGAACTAGCAACCTTATCAAAATGCTCTAGGAACATATCAATGTCCTCACTAGGTCTGAACTCTGGAAGCTTTAACTTTGGGCCTCTAACTCTATCACCTGCCTGGTGATTAACCCCCTGACTTACAGATGCGGGAGACCGCGAAAGAAGTTGTTCCATCTCCTCCCTACGCAGAGCCTCCATCCTGTCTAGTTCTTCCCTACGGAGGGCAGCCTCTTCCCTACGCTGAGCCTCCTGTCTGGCAGCCTCTTCCCTACGCTGAGCAGCCTCTTCCCTACGAAGAATAGCCTCTTCCCTATGCAGAATCTCCTGTCTGTCAGTCTCCTCTCTGCGTAGAGCAGCCTCTTCCCTACGCTCTTCCCTACGGAGGGCCTCCTGCCTAACAGTCTCTTCCTACGGAGGGCCTCATCCTCACGTCGCTGTTGCTCTAAAAACATTAGGACAGAGGTGATGTCCTGGGAAGGATTCACCTCTCCCGACACGGGAGGACGACCGTCTGACCCGTCCCTTGGGTCTCGACCTTCCCATGAGGAAAGTCCCCTGGGGCATACTCCTTACGAGGGGAAGCATGGAGAATAGGGGGCTTTGGTTTCTGCGACTCAACAGAAGCCCACAGTTGCTTCGCTATACTCTGACGCTTCCGAGCGGAAGTGCCAGTCGGGGTCTCAGCAGGAAAATCCCCTAGCGAAGAAGAAGTGAAAGTACTCGCTGGACTATCGGCTACAGCACTGGAATAAGTGGAAGTCACTGTAGTCGAAGTGCTGGTACTAATAGTGGGGACTACATTTAGAAGACCCTTCTTCTTCGACGCCCGAGTAGCCATACTACCAGCACCGGACGTTGCCATGACAACTATATCCTACAGTTATCAAATACAGGGGAAAGACAATTCCACTTGAAAAACAAATATTTTAGGGGTGTGTGTATATGTGTGTTTGTGTGTGTGTGCGTGTGTGCGGACAAGTTCCGGCTGCTCCCACTCTGGCAACACCGCGCTCTACAACACGAGCAACAGTGCGGTGGGGCTCACCGAAAAAAAAAAAAAAAAAACTATGTCCGGCTGCCCCCACTCTGGCAACACCGCGCTCCACAGCACGAGCAACAGTGCGGTGGGGCTGGCCGGAAAAACAAACAGGCAGACGGAATCCGGAGAGAGGGAAAAAAAAAAAATGACACTAACGTCCGATACAACCCCCTGTACTCAATAACCCGGTAGAGAAAAAAACAAAAAAACAAGAACTGGCTAAATACAAAACAGGAATGGAAGACTGAGCGGCAACAGAAAGGCAAAGACTTACGGCCGTACCTGCGTGAGGTACCCGGCGGAAGGAGGTCTGGACGCGGTCGACTCCCCTCGGTCTCACCTCGACCCCCCGGTCACACCGGATGTTCCCTCAGGCCACAAAAAGACTCCCTTCACGCTAGAGTCACCCAGCCAACCACCCACAAACAAACACGACAAACTGACTAAACATATACAAAACAGACAAAACTAAACAGGTACTCCGCGAAACGAGAGAGACAGCCAGAGCCCTTCACATCCCGGACGAGCCCCTACAATTGTCACGACCGACCCTGGAGGTCTGCCCTGACAGGATCGGTCTAGATGGGAGTGAAGGGAGTGGCTGACCTCACACGCCCCGCAAGAGCCCACACGAGAAAGATTACGATACAACACCCCATTTATTCACACCAACACACACAGTCATAAATAAGCATTCCAACACACACAACATGCACAATCACAATCAAGCATTCCAACGCACACAACATGCACAATCACAATCAAGCACTCCAACACACACAACATGCACGATTATAAATAAACATTTCACCATACGACGTACACAATCACAATTACAGCATTCCAGCACATATGACATATACACAATTATAAAGAAACATTTCCAGCATCCATCCCTTCCCACACCCTGGAGTGCCTCCACACCCCTGCCTCTGTCAAGTCTACTAGGAGCACCCTATCGCACTAGGTGCTCCGAACCGGGTCGGTTCTCGCAGGGAGTCGCTCAAAGCCGACACCCTCGACACACAAGCAGGCAGTGAAGAGCGCGTCCCGGAGGGGGGGGGGGGGGAACGTGGCGCTGTTACTGAAGGTCCTGGACGGGGGTCAGGGCCGGCCAGTCAAGACGGCGGGCTCCTCTACCAGTCCGCGGTCCCGACCAGAGCGTGGCCTCGACCAGCGCGTGGCACCATCCAGTCCGCGGTCCCAGCCAGAGCGTGGCCTCAACCAGCACGTGGCACCATCCAGTCCGTGGTCCCAGCCAGAGCGTGGCCTCAACCAGCACGTGGCACCATCCAGTCCGCGGTCCCAGCCAGAGCGTGGCCTCAACCAGCACGTGGCACCATCCAGTCCGTGGTCCCAGCCAGAGCGTGGCCTCAACCAGCACGTGGCACCATCCAGTCCAGACTCCGGGTGAAGCCCCCGGAGGGGGGGGGGGGGGGGGGAAACGTAGCTGGGAGGAGAGAAGAAAGGGAGGGAAGGAAGAAGGAAGGAGGAAGGGTACTGGAACCCCGCCGTCAGTACAGTCTGACCCATGCTGTTAAATCTTAACAGCCACTCGCATGATGGGCGAGGGGAAGTCTACTAAGTGCACCAGTAACCCCAGCTCAACACAGACCTGAGCATAACACAGTAAACCCATCGAATCAGGAATGTTCACTAGGGTCTTCTCACACGATGCAGGTAAAAGACTGCATTAAATCAACAGGTTATAAAACAAATATGAATTATCTTCACCCTTCTCTCACTCACATTTAACATTTGCCTTTCTTAGGAAATAACCAACACAGCGACCATCGCTTTATAACTGCCACCACATTTGCAAATAATAATTCAATGGCATAATTGTCACATTTTATAAACACATTTCAAAATAACACAAATCTCCAACCACGCATCCGAACGACAAATCATGCGTACGCACGCTCGCGAACATAAAACTCGTTCTCCTTGCACACACAAACAGACGGTGGCCGAAGGATAAGAGTCCGGCGAACGTGACAGGGGCGGACGAGTGAGACCAAGCAAGTTCCAACCCTGAATCACCAGGTTCTCTCCCTTCCCCACCGACTACCGCATCACCAGATGCATAAACAGGAGAAAGAATTTTGGAAATGATTTAGAATGGCCAGGTTAAAGATTGAATTAACCAGAGAAAAGGTCTCACACAATATTTCTCTTACAATTTCGAAAACAAAAGAAAATTGCGCAAAAGAGAAGACTAAGCCGGCTAACAACAACAAGCCAAAACAAACAAACCACGAAACTGATGCTTACCAGCTACCCGTGGGGGACCCAGAAGAGGCGGGTCAAACGACTCTCTCTGCCCTCTGTCCAGTCGAGAGGACAGAGGCACAGGTGCGGAAAAAGAGAAGTGATGTCCCTCTCCTACAGGCCGACTGTAGGAATTGAAAGTACCGACTGTACTTTCGATGATACGGTGAAGAACCAAGACTGGAGCAGGCGCTCCCAGAGACATCTTCCGCTCGAGTGAAGAGCTAACCTCCCTCAGCAATGGCGGCCAACATGCCATGCTGCGTCACAGAGTGAGCATACTTCAAACTAAAAGAAATGAAGCACGTGCGACAGGTAAAAAGACAGGCGAGAGGCCGATAGACAGCAAGTTCGAGAGAAAGGTACCGGCCACCCGTGAACCTGCAGGATGAATAGCACGGGCGGTGGAATTAGAGAGAGAGAGAGAGAGAAAGCAAACCGAAGTTGAGCTGAACTACACCAAGGTGCAACCGCACCACAAGCCACACTAAGGGACGGATACACGACAACAGCAACGACAATAAATAAATAAGTAATTCCGCCACCCTAGGTGGGTCAAACGTCGTAGGCCTCGTGACAAACTCGTGACATTTCCAAAGTAATCAGACGAAGCATCCAACACATTCTGAAGCTGTTCTACCAATTCAGCACTAACCGTTTTGTGTCATTTCCATGCAACAATTAATGCATCTTTAGCATAATGTTTTGTTTATACTCCCAACAGCACAGAAATGAATCATGATCATGTTAGAACTATCCTCTCTGCCAGAACTGCTATAGTGTACGAAACATACCAAAAGTCTATCCTCCAACTCATTTTTCTTTCCAGTCGCAGCTAAAAACTTCCATACACGCAATCATCTCCCGGCTCTCGCATGTTCGATGAATAGAGTAAAAATCCTTCTCCTTACCAACTTTGTTTCATACAGGAAACGTATGCTCACCTACCTCCTTCTTCCGACCCTTACAACACAATACGTCTAAATATATGCTGAACCCTCCCCCCCCCCCCCCGCTTCCCCCTCTATTTTCGACCCTCAAAAAAAATGAAATGATCACTGACTTTCATGTACAAAGACTATAAATGATTTGATTGAACAATTCACCCGTACCCGTTACTTTAAAAAAGCATATATTCAGTCCATCGCCTTCTTTTCAAGTGAAGGATAATTAGATTCATACACATTATTGATAACGTAGAGAGGGTAAAAAACCATGATTGACTCACTGCACTGGTTGGAGGTCGAATCACACACAGATATCAAATTACACGCCTTGCCGATTCCACACTTCTCTCCAAGCTTCACCCTGTCAAGTCAGACATCATTTACCATGACTCACTGCACTGGTTGGAGGTCGAATCACACACAGACATCAAATTACACGCCTTGCCGATTCCACACTTTTCTCCAAGCTTCACCCCTGTCAAGTCAGACATTTTACCAAGTTCCGCACAATATCAACAAACTATCTCCTCACAGTCCTAGAGAAAGAATCGAGTCAAACGTGCTTTCTTACCTCCTAAACTTCATTCTTAAAAGACAGAAAACACGATATACATATTGAACCAAATGTCTCATTATTTTTCCAGATCCATTGAAAACACCACTTTAACCACCCATCTTGGGAAATTGAGCTGCAGGATTGAACATCACAAGAAAACGACTGATCGGTTGATTCATTCATTTCTCTTTTTTTTCTGCCTCTTTACACATGCTAATGATTTAAGACTCACATAATATTTTGAAACAGCATATTTCCGCCAAGGAGGCCATGTTTTCATCCACTGCTGTTATTTCTCAGCAAGACTATGCATAAACTACACAATCTATTTCAGTGAAACTTAGTGGATTTACGGAATGTGGTCCAGGTACGTATCCATTAATTTTTGCACACACACACACACACACCACACACACATACACACACACACACACACACACACACACACACACACACACACCACATTCTCTCTCTTTCTCACACGCGCGCACACCACACACACACACACGCACACACATGCATTCCGTCGTGTCATAGGCAGCCAGAAAAGACGATGTTGGTTGCCCCCTATACTTACGACACACGGCGTCCTCATCGCACAGCGCTGTTGAGACGCACTGCTCCCCGGCCCGTGTAGACATGGGGACCCGAACCCCATCCCTGCGCGGGAGAAAGAGGTCAAGCGATAAGAAATTGATTTTTTGAAAATTTGCCATCGCATACTAAGGTCTTATGCATTCTCATGCGCCCCGGGAAGGAAGAAAAGAAAAAGAAAAAATATATATTTGTGTGGCCTTTGAACTCGCATTGAAAGCTCACCTTCACAGGTGATTGATCCTCACTGGTCGTCTTTTTTCTGGCAGTGATTTGCGTTCTTGGGAGAGAAAAAAAAGAGATTGTCTGGCACTTTGGCGGAGGCAGCGGACAAATGAGCGTGCAAGAAAAGGAGAGGAAAGAATAAAAAAGTAGATCTTTTTTTAACTGATTCTAGGGGCGAGCACCCTGTACGAAAATCATGACAGCCCCTTCTCGGCCTTGGTGTGATGTCTGCTGCCAAGAAAATTTTGATTTTCTTTAAAAATGAAAAAAAAAAAAAAGATGGAAAGAACCCAAACTATTTTGGTGAATGGAAGGTAGGGTCTGTGAACCCAGAGTGATTTGTTTGTATGGGGCAAGTTCGATGTCTATGTAACTCAAGAGAAAAAGAAAATGGAGTGTGCATGGTGAATGTATGAAGTGAGAACAGTGTTAAATATAAATTTTTGCGGAACATTGTTGAATTATATTGGTCAAAGAAAAAAAATTCATTAAAATCCCCGCGCATCAGCAGAAGTGAGATACAGATAAAGAGAAAGACGGTTGTTTTTTTTTTCTTTTTAACCGGGTATTCTGATTTGTTTTGTTGTAAGAGGAATCAGATGTGGGGTGGCGTGCAGGGCGCATGATTGTCTTTGCATATGAGTGTGTATGTAGAGACCGTCGTGTGACATACATCCAAGCGAATCCATCAACATGTATATACCACCGATTTTTATGCACACACATTCATTCCTGTACCAGCAAGTGACAAAACTCATCTTTTATTGCTCGTTTAAACACGCTAATTAATATTGACAAAAAAATTTATTGTCATCACGTCAAATGATTTTTTTTCTGAAAAACAGTATAACTGCACATTAAAAGATATACTGCTGCCACCCCTGAGTTTAAAGCGAATACAAATAGTGATAAATATGACTGGCTGATTGTTTGTTTTTCGAAGCAGTGACGTTTTTTGCATAGCACATAAAATCTACGGGTTGACGCATATTTTCTCCTGAAAAAATACTATGCCATCACTTTAAATATTTTTTTCTGAAAAACAGTATACCCACTTATCCAAAGACATTTTTTGTTGCCCACTCACTGGATTCCAAGCAAACACAGTTATATAATGACCGGAGAGAATGTAAATATGCGGGTTCAAGCTCACCCATCTTATTTTGCACGAAAACCCCCTTTTCACAAACAAATCACGTCCTTCTCATGTCAGTTTTGGCCAAAATTAACACATGTTTTTAAACAAAATTAACATGCAAAAACCTCCAAAAATCGACGTAATCAGTACATTAAAATGGGGGCTTACGTGCAAGATAAGATTTGGTGATCGTGAACCCGCATATTTACATTCTCTCCAGGGGCATAAAAATCTAATGGTTTACAGTATGCTCTTCTACTTCAAGCACCATTAATAAATCAGAACAAACAACCGGCTCTCCATTTTGGTTAGTTATTTTTACATCTAATGAATTTATAGGCCCATTAAATAATTCTTTAAATTCACTGTTTTTTCCAACTGAGATTAATCGATAATCGCAAAACCCCGCCCTAGTTGATGGCAAAACCTTTAGAACTGTAGACGGATAGCCATCAAACAAATTAGCATCTGTTTTTAACTGTTGTAAATGAACATACAACATTGGGTTCACGAGGAAATCAGAAGGTTTATTACCTTCAAATTGATAAACATCTTCTCTTGTACTAAATCTATAAGCTCTGTCACTACTGTGAAAGCCTAAGATTTTAGCTAGGCCTTTAGGAAAAGTGTACTCTCTTCTTTCTTCTAGTGGGAAATGTATAGTAATTCTGAGGTTTGCTTCGTTAATTTT
Source organism: Conus ventricosus (assembly GCA_018398815.1). Classification (NCBI taxonomy): domain Eukaryota; kingdom Metazoa; phylum Mollusca; class Gastropoda; order Neogastropoda; family Conidae; genus Conus; species Conus ventricosus. The sequence goes on from CM031614.1 coordinate 75,742,526, forward strand.
TAACAATATGCCAAATTCGCTAAGTACTTTTAAAAAGCAAAAGTTGTAGTAACCATCAGGTATTTTTACATGAGTTATTTGATTGCCCACCTCGTTACTAATATTGATCCAGTTATTTTGAGCTCCTTCAGATATGTTAACCCACATAACTTTAAAGCCAATTTCTTTAAGGGCAATCCTACAACTCCCGCGCCAATTGACAATTGGATACGTTAAGAACACACGCTCGTTTTGCTTGGTTATATAGATGTACATTTTTTTTTATAACTATTTTAAAAACTATTTAAAAATGGAACCTTTTAAATATAACGAAAGTGCTACTTACGATGTAGGAGCGGCTTATAACCCCAAATCTTTGGACTTCAGTTTACTAACCATTGCAGTAGACGAATCATATGGCTTTCAAGTCAGGCTTGTAAACCCACTAACTAAATATTTAAATCCGCCTGTCACGAGTTTGTCACGAGGCCTATGACGATTGGCCCATCTAGGGTAGTAGAATTATTCATTTATTTATTGTCGTTGCTGTTGTCGTGTATCCGTCCCTTAATGTGGCTTGTGGTGCGTTTGCACCTTAATGTCGTTCAGCTCAGGTTAGGTTTACTTTCTCTCTCTCTCTCTCTCTCTCTAATTCCACTGTCCGTGCAATTCATCCTGCAGGTTCACGGGTGGCTGGTACCTTTCGCTTTAACTGGCTGTCTCTATCGGCCTCTCTCCTGTCTTTTTACCTGTCGCACGTGCATCATTCCTCTTAGGCTTGAGGTATGCTCACTGTGACGTAGCGTGGCATGTTGGCTGCCATCGTTTAGGCAGGTTTTCTCTTCACTCGAGCAGAAGATGTCTCTGAGAGCGCCTGCTCTGTTTTTGGTTCTACACCACTTCTTTTGCGCAATTTCTGTTGGTTTTCAAAATTATAAAAGAAATATTGTTTGAGACCACTTTTTCTGGTTAATTCAATCTTTAACCTGGCCAGTCAAAATTATATCCAAAAATCTTTCTCCTTTTTATGCATCTGGTGATGCGGTAGTCGGCGGGGAAGGGGGAGAACCTGGTGATTCAGGGTTGGTACTTGCTTGGTCTCGCTTGTCCGCCCCTGTCACAATCGCCGGTCTCTTATTCTTCGGCCACCGTCTGTTTGTGTGTGCAAGGGGAACGAGTTTTATGTTTGCGAGCGTGCGTACGCATGATTAGTCGTTTGGATGCGTGGTTGGAGAATTGTGTCATTTTGAAATGTTGTCATAAAATGTGTGGATAATTGTGCCATTGAATTATTATTTGCAAATGTGGTGGCAGTTATAGAGCAGCGGTTGCTGTATCTGTTCAGTTCCTAAGAAAGGAAAATGTTGAATGTGAGTGAGGGAAGGATGAAGATATAAATTGATATTTGTTTGTTTAGCCTGTTAATGTAACCTCTTACCTGCTTCGTGTGAGGAGACCTTTAGCGAACATTCCTCGTTTGGTTTGTTGACTGTTATGCTCAGGTCTGTGTTAAGCTGTTGTGAACAATTTATTCAGCAAACACCTCCCCTCACCCATCATGCGAGTGGCTGTTAGGATTAAGCAGCAAATATCAGACCGTACTGACTGCGGGGTTCCAGTACCCTTTCTCCTTTCCTTCCAGTTCCTTCCTTTATTCTCTCCTCCCGGGGGCTCCACCCGATGCTGGTGCTGTTGGGGCCGCGCACTGGTTGAGGAGCACGTGGACTTTGCTGGATGCTCCTGGCCCTGTCCGGGACTTTCCGCGGCGGCGCCTCGTCCCACCAGAGGCGTTCTCCACTGTCCACAGACCTCCTGCAGCACCCGTGACCGGTGTGGTTAGCACTGTATCGTGCCATTTGGGGTGTGTGTGTGTGTCAAGGGTGTCGGCCTTGAAAGACTATATTCAGGAACAGACCCGGTCTGGGGTGCCTGAATCGACCCGGTGCTCTCGGAGGACTGTGGAGAGACAGGGGTGTGGGGGAACCACATGAAGCGCGGAAAGAAATGCGTGTGTTGGGATGGTTGATTGTGTTTGTGACTATGTGTATGGTGTGCGTGTTGAAAAGCTTATTTGTGATTGTGCATGTTGTGTGTGTTGGAATGCTTATTCGTGACTATGTGTGTGCTGGTGTGAATAAATGGGGTGTTGCATCGTAATCTTTCTTGTGTGGTCTCTTGCGAGGCGTGTGAGGTCAGTCACTCCCTTCACTCCCATCTAGACCGAACCTGTCAGGGCAGACCTTCAGGGGTCGGTCGTGACACCGCCAATAAAGAGCGATAGAGTGCCATCAGCATGGTCATGCCGCCCTATGACGTTTTACGAGAATCAGTTAAATTTTTCCATTTACTGCGCAACTACTGGCTGTGGTGTTTCATATGCAAACCATTTAAAACCATCCTAATCTTTTAGTAAAGTCAGAATATAACTTTCATGTTTATTACCAGTACAGACGAATACTAGCTGAACTACAAGTGCCCCTCCCTAACGACAACGCCTTTAATCCATTTAAAAACCTAATGGACACTAATGCATATGAAAGAATCTGCAATGAATTTAACATTAAACCCTCAAGAGTCAACTGACTTTAAACAAAAGTTAGACCGTAAGCATGGATGGCACATTGTATTTGTGGGGCGAACGTAGAGAATATAATTATGACTACTGGCCTGGCCACACCTCTTTTCAACCAAACAAACAAGTTCGATTGGGATCCATAGAACAAAAACATCCTAATGCTTGGCAACATTTATCTTAGATGAAAGTAAAGGCCTAACAATGCCAGGAGTGCAAAGGCTTAATGACTCCATACGGACATACGTTTGGTGTCTATTAGGAGCACAAGCACAGACTAAGTCTAGCATAGTTGATCAATCTACAGGCTTTGATGCCAGAAAACAATTTCTAGCCAATTTAGAAGATGTAGTAACTCTGCTGTTGATTTGCCCTCCAGCATACAAAGGTATCAAGACGTTCTTGCACATGCTAGGTCAAAGGTTGACTTTGTTGTAGGCCATGGATTATACATGCTGCCCTCTGACCTTAGACTGCAGATTGGCATGATACAGATTATAACAATGAAATCCTCATTGCTGGAGACGACCAAAACTTAGGGCACAATCAAGGCTTAAACACAAGGCCCGCTCCATCCATTTTAAAGAAAGTACCTAGCCCTGAAGAAAGCGATCCAGTTATAAGCAGCCCACAGCTAGAAAGCACGCCACCTGTTAATGTGCCTCACACTGACAGTCACACTAGCGAAAAGACAGCCCTTGTTGTATTTTTTAACTTTTACTGGATTAGCCATACTTTATTTCACTAAAATTAATCCAGCAGCTAGCACTCCTAACGTCCACAGATGGTCAGCCATATAACCAGCAACTTTGCCTATAGTAGACAAAACCCAACTAACAACACTGCCTATTATGCCCGGCAAAGCATCAAGCGCTTTAGCTGCTAACTTCTTTAATAAGTTTGCTAGATGATGCAATTGTTTTCTAATCCAACTTTTACCGGGCTGGGGTGTTGGAGGTGCTACTGGCCCTGTTGGCGCACTGCCGGTTAAAGCATAAACGAGTGTAGAGATAGCAAACCCTACAGCTGTTATATACTAACTATTGTAATCCCCTGTTCCCTGAACAGAGTCCTTATTCTTTCAGCTAGCGTAGTGTTTTCATAAAGTATTCTGTTTATAGTTTCTCTTATTCTGCTTGTTTGTGATGCTAGCTGCGCTCTGTTAGTAGACAGCGCTTCTAACCTGGCCGCCCTTTCTAACATTAAATCCTGTATTTTCTGCTGTATTCTAGCCTTTTCTTCTCGCCCTAAGGAAAGACCGGAGGACACTGGGAAAGACCAGAACCAAGGGCTCTGTGGGCTGGCTCCCCACTTTGCCTTAAACATGTGGCTACAAAGAATAAAAGGAAAAGATGCTCCCAGGATTCACCGAAAGGGGGAGAGAATGATGAATCCATCGGTGCTCAACCAATCACGACTGCAAATCCCAAACGGACTATGAACATGGACCAAATGGAATATCCATGTGACTGTAGAAAGCGTTTCGCTACCACCATGGCATGAAGATCCACAGAACAAAGATGGGATGTGTGAAGACTCATCTGAATGAGGAGCAGCGCACTGCATCAGCAGATAAGACGTCGGAAGACCAAGGCCAGGATTTAAACCACAGTGCCAAGGACATCCACGCTGTTGGTTCGGATGAGGAATTTGCACAGGCCCTCGATGCCAGGCGCCTAAAACTCAACCTGCCACGAGCAAACGAAACTGAAGATTGGGAGAACCTGGATGCAAAAATCGTCCAAAGACTCGATGCACTGATAGGGAAAAGCACCCTGGAACACAAACTAGCCACATATGGGGACATTGTGTATGCCACATGTAGAGACGCCTATGGAGTAAAACTACCCAAAGAGAAAACACCTCCAAAGAAATCCAGACGCCAAGAAAAGATGGACAAGATCAGAGTCCAAAAGAACTACCTCAAGAAGCAAATGAAGACTGCACTGCCAGCTGAAAAACAAGGCTTGGAAAAACTGTGGGAAGACCTGAAAGAAAAACACAGCGCCCTCAGCAAAGCGGAATCTTCGAGGAAGAGGAAGAGCAAAAGAAGAAGACACAAGAGCGCTTCTTCAGAGACCCCTTCCAGTTTGCCAGAACACTGTTTGAGCAGCCAAAATCTGGGGACCCTAAGTGTGGACAAAGGAGTTCTTGAGCAGCATCTGAGGAAAACATACTCTGACTCACAGAGCAAAGCACCACTCGACATTCAAGGTCTGGTGTGGCCAACCAACCCTGAGGAACAGTTCAATGGCAAGCCTCCAACGTTGGCGGAAATCAAGAAAGTGGTCGACAAAGCCAGAGCCAAATCATCACCAGGGCCAAACGGAATACCTTACCAGCTTTACAAGAAATCTCCAAGGTGCTGGAGTGGCTCCACAGGCTGCTGCGATCGGCTTGGAGAAACCAGAAGATCCGCGGCCAGTGGATGACGGCAGATGGTGTGTACATCCCCAAAGAGCAAAACTCAAGTGACATCAGCCAGTTCAGGCCAGTATCACTACTGAACGTCGAAGGGAAAATCTTCTTCTCTGTCATGGCAGCAAGGCTGACCAAGTACCTGATGGAAAACAAGTACTTGGATGTGTCAGTCCAGAAAGGTGGCATCCCAGGCGTGGCTGGCTGTGTAGAACACGCCACATAGATCTGGGACGCAATCCAAAAAGCAAAAACAGAAAAGAGAGACTGGACGTAGTGTGGCTTGATCTGGCAAACGCATATGGATCTGTGCCCCATGAGATGATACAGTTGGCTCTTGAGATGTACCATGTGCCAAAGAACATCCGCGACATGCTCAAGAAGTACTTCAATGGCTTCTCAATGCGGTTCTCTACCAAGGAGTACACAACTGATTGGATCAACTTGGAAGTGGGCATTGCAATGGGCTGTGCAATTTCCCCAATACTGTTCGTGCTGGCAATGGAACTCATCTTGAAAGCAGCAACAAACAACGCGAGACAAACAGACCTTGGCGATGGATACAAGATGCCTCCTCTCAAGGCCTTCATGGATGACACCACAGTGATTTCATCCAGAGAAGACGAGACACGTCATGTGCTGGAGAGGCTGGACGACATAGTTGCCTCATCCAGAATGAAGTTCAAGCCAAATAAATCACGGAGTCTCTCACTGAGGAAAGGAAAAGTGGCCGAATCTGTGGTCTTCAGTGTTGCCAACCAGGCCAGTCACAGAAGAACCAGTCAAGAGCCTTGGAAGATGGTATGATGATACGCTGAAAGACACACAAAGAGCAAAAGAAACCAAGCAGATGGCGGAAGAAGGCTTGGAGACCATTGACCAGTGTGGGCTCCCTGGCAAATACAAGGTCTGGTGTCTGCAGTTCATGCTGATACCAAAGCTCCTATGGCATCTGATGATATACAACATCTGCACCAGCACAGTGGAGGCAACGGAAGCCAAAATCAACAAGTTCACAAGGAAATGGCTTGGTGTCCCACCTGTCTGACTGACATCGCGCTGTACTGTCGCCAAGCAAAGCTCAAACTACCACTGAAATCCATCCTGGAGGAATACAAAGCAGGGAAGATCAGACTTCAAAGCATGCTGGAGGACTCAGGAGACAAGGTGGTAGAAGCAATCAAGCCCCAGCTGAAGACAGGCAGAAAATGGAAAGTTCAAGAGGCGATGGATTCTGCAAAAGAAAGTCTCAAGATCAGAGAAATAACAGGACACACACAGACCAACAGACAAGGACTGGGGGTGACCAAAACTGAATGGTGGTCAAAGGCCAAAGGAAAAGCCAAAAGAGACATGATGATTCAGGAGATGAGAAAAGAAGAAGACCAAAAAAGACTCCAAAAAGCAGTCCAGCAGAGCCAGCAAGGGCAATGGACAATGTGGGAGAATGCACTCCAAAGAAGTCTCACTTGGAATGACATTTGGGACATGGCCCCTCTCAGGATCAGCTTCATTCTCAGAACTTCATATGACCTTCTGCCCTCAAATGCAAACCTGGTGAAGTGGGGAAAACAGACGATCCTGCATGCCCCCTCTGCCATGAAAAACAAACAGTGGAGCATGTTCTAAGCTCATGTAAAGTAGCCCTGGCTCAAGGAAGGTACACATGGAGGCACAATCAAGTGCTCAAAGAGATTGTACAAGTTAGTCTGGGCTAATACCAACACCACAAAAGGGCGAATCAGGACTCCAAAAGCACCCGCAACATTCTTCACGGCAGGAGGCAGCAAATCATGGCCAAGAACAACAGTGCCACTCGAAACATGCAGGCAGAGTCTGCTGGATGGGGCAGATGACTGGGAGTGCACTGCAGACCTCCCAGAATGGAAGAGTCACCCAGAGAGCATCACCAAGGTGGCATGAGACCAGACATAGTAGTCCACTCTAAGTCAACCAAGCAGCTGATCATGATCGAGCTCACGGTGCCATATGAGAACAGAATGGAGGCAGTTCCTATATACAAATGCCCGCCATCTTCCTCAAAATCGTTAGGATCAACTACTTCTGGTAGCTCTCGTCCTGTTTTTATAGAATGATTGAATTCTTTCTCGCAATAGTTCTTGACGTTGTCTAGGGAGTAAAGAACCCACTTCTTCAAACTCTTCTCGCAATGAAGGGCCCAGTTCTGTTTCATCTTCTTCTTCTTCAACAGGATCAATCGCGTCATAATCTTTAGACATATTTTTTATTTATATTCTTTTTTGTTTTATAAAAAAAATGAACTCATACGGTTGTGACCTCGATCCATACAGAAAAGAGAAGGAACCCCATGGCGTAAAAGGTATAAGGCAGACTGTAATTAGTGTAAATACTCCATCAACAGTTCAACCCGGACAAAGTTTTAATAGTTAAGTTTCCCTGATCTTGGCGCTGGCGATGTTATAATGCCAGGCACTGCTAAACTATCATTCAAAATAGGTATTAAATCGACAGATCCCAATGCTACTGTTGTTGCTAATTTGGGCAGGGCCATCGTTAAACATATGGTAATCAAACTGGATGGCAGAGAAGTCTTTGTACTAAGCGAGGCAGACATTTTTGCCCTCTATTCTGATCTATGGCTGCCTAAAAAAGAAAGAAAAGAGAAAGTTTATCAGGGATACAAGGCTCAAACGGCCTCAAGACAGGCTTAAAGCGGAGGATGCAAAGGATGATGTTAAAGATGAGGCAGTAGCAGAAGCATTTGGCAACAGATTCTGCATCCTCTAGATTTTGAACTGTTAAAGACCCCTATGCCATATTACCAAGGCGCACTAAAAGAAAAACTTACTTATGAACTGACATTTAATCCTAGCGGTTCTGTTGTTTTGTCTGAAGATCCTGAAGCTAAATACACAGTCAGCGACATTTCTCTTGAGTTTGATGTTGTTACTGACCCTGAACTGGCCAGAACAATCTTAACCCTGTATAAAAGTAAAACGGTTATTTATTATGAAAGAGTTCTGCACTCCACTACAGAAAATAGAAACAAGCGAGACACTCTCTGGAACATACATCTAAATCAGTCTCTGAAGTCTTTAAAAGGAATTTTGTTCTTGTTTACTGAAGAAACAACTCCTTTTCATAGAGAATCAGAAGCGTTTTATAATCCAAAAATTGAGAAGGTTGACTGCGCAATAAATGGCAAGTCTGATCAGTTGTATTCGGGTCGCGGACTTTTACCTCACCAACACTTTGATGAAATAAGAAAGTTGTTCGCCGGAGGTAGGCAAAGAGATCCTGCAGTTGATCGTGTATGTAAAAAACTTCGCCTTTATGATGTAAGACTCGAAGACTACTTAAGTTATTAAATATGGGCTGTGGCTGGATTTTAGATCCACATTTGACAACAGATTGTTTGGAAGTGGAGAAAGGGTAGGGCAAGATGGTATAAAAAATAAATATTCACAAGAAAGCAGACGGAAACACCCCAATACAAATGCATGTTTTTTATGGTTTGTGATGCTCAGCTAAACATTGAAGAAAACAGGTTAAAAGACGTGGCTTATTAAAATGCAGAAAAATATTCTAATAAAAACAGATGGATAGTTTGAAGTTTCTGCTAAAGATCCGCACTGTTCTCTTATCTGCGGGATTACTGGGTGTGGGAAAACTGTCTTCGTACTTGATTTGTTACAAACAATATACAGGTTTCATTACGAGCACATTGTTATATTCTGCACAACCATTAAGCACAACAAGTCTTACAAAGAAAGGAAGTTTATTTGGACAGACGAGAATATATTTCTAGTTGATCCTAGCGACAAACTGAGCGACTGTTTAGAACATTACTATAGACTATTTGAGGGAACTGAAACACTGTTTATTATTGATGACTGTTCAGCTGAACGAGACATTGTTAAAAAAAGAAAAGCTCTGTCAAAGCTAGCCTTTAGGGGCCGCCACGCCTTAGTTTCTGTGTGGCTCTTAACTCAAAAATATAATGCTGTCTTAAAAGACTTTAGATCGCAGTTAAAATCGGTCGTATTATTTTACACTAAGGACAAAGATAGTTTTGAAGAATGTGTCACACTGTCACTCTTGCACACATGCATTCATGACAGCCTTTACTCTATACGCACACGCAATCTTTCCAATCAACCAAAAGGCGCACTACCGAATGTTTTTCTTCTCCCCCTCTCCTTCAGGGAAAAAACACTTTACTAAATCACATCAAACAATTTATAAACAGATTTTATACATGCATCCTTGTAACCAATTTTCCCAGTTACATCAATACACGTTTCTGTAAAGTCATGGCCTTCACATAACACTGGCCCAAGATCCAGACTAGGAGAATAAATACTTCTTTCACTTGATGCTATGCCTGCATCAGAATTAAGACTCGTTTCATACTGTCATGATTCCCTGTCTCTCTCAGACAGCGTAACGCCCCTTTGATTCCTCCCGTCACTGGAGATATGAGTTCCCACTCCTCTCCCTTGAGTTCTCCTGTCACTGGAGAGGTGACGAGTTCCAACTCCGCTCCCTGGAGTCTTTAATTGCTGTGGCTGAACTACCGGTGTGTTCCCCACACCACAGCCATCTTTAACCACCTTACGGGGTGTGAAAGGTGAAGGGCGAAGGGCTGAAACACGAATAAGGTTCGTGTAAATAATCTGCTTCTTAAATTCAACATATGAATTCTTTCTTTCTCTTTTCTTTTTAAGTTTTCCCTGTAGCTTTCCCCAACTATCTATGGCTCACCTGGTAATGACTGGTCAGCAGTGAGGACCAGCGTCCTGACAGGTTCGAGTCTCTAGGCCATCTGCTGGGCTAAAACTGATTCTTTCCTCCCTCCTCCTAGTGAGTGCATACTCAGTGTTCAAAACACATGACCAGCACCTTACCAGCCCTTGTTAAACTATCTCTCAGTGGTCACTTTCACCCAATGACACACCTTCTTTATTTCATGAGTCATTCTCACCATTATTTGGGGACGCCCGCTACACTAGTCAAGCCACATGAATATTCTTCCTTTTTAGTAGTGGCATGGGGAAATGATTCATATCACTAACTACATGTGATGGAACGTCACATGCCTTGATGTGAGGCTACGTCACATGACAACCCCCATCCTGGGGTGAAAAAATTTTCTCCAGAAAATTTTTTAAAGGATATACAACTTCACTTAAAACCCATCTTCAGCCATGAATCTCAAAATGTGTATCCATCACACATGATTCACCAAATTAACAATCAACGTATAGAATCAATCATCGTGATCCACCATAAATAGCATATTTCAAACTTTCAGTCTTTCTAAAAAAACCGAAATTCATAATTGATCACCCCATCTCACAAAATACATTTCACAAATAATGGACAAAACAATTAGGGATATTAACAATTCAAAGTACAAATTGTGTTTATATATTAAGATGTGAAGCACTTTTTCCCCTTGATTTTGTCTCACATCATATGTTTCAAAACCCTCATGAAAATGAGAATATTTCTAAGTGAAAATGTTTCAATAGACATGTAAATCAAAATTAAACATATTTTAAAACATAGTTTTTGTTCCCCACATGTAATTTTATAGTCCATTGAAAAGTGATACTTTTTCCTTGGGTTGACAATTAAAACTAATGAAAACAATAGGTTGGTCTCACTGCACAATCAAAAATGTGTATATACATTTTAAAGAGTTATTTGCTAAATCAACATCATATATATTCATCTTCACAAGCAAGTTAGACATTAAATAGTACATGATGATTTTTTCATTGTTTACCAAGAAAAAAGCAAAGAATAATTATGTTTTACTAAACATCAAGTAGTTTTTGTAGGTTAAAACATTTAGTCACTTCAACAAGCAAATTAAGCATAAATACCACTTGATTTAAATAGTCAGTAGCATACAATGCACTGTCAACTGTGAGCACCCCGTAATGATAAAGAAAGACAAAAAACAGGAATAGTCTTTCCCTTGAAGACAGTTACATTTGTCCTGAATATTCATACACGTGACAATAAATCTGCCATGAATTTTGTTTTCCCAGGCACGGGTTTAAATAGTAAAACTGGAATTCCTTTAATAAAGTCTATTTCACAAAATAATTTCCTTCTGAGAGCTGACACAGTTCTTCAATGTCGGGGAAATGGGTCGGCATCGAACACAGTGATCTTATTTAATTTCCTGTAATTCGATGCAGAAACGCACCGGCCATCAGGTTTGTCCACCAATACAACTTAGAAGGTTTATGACCTTTAATCCAGCATTACTTTGATTTCTCTCTCGACAACCTCTTTTTTTTGCAAACGGGAGGGGGTATGGTCTGGTTCGCATGGTATTTCAGTAGTTAACTGAATACTATGGGGTTAAAACCCAGTCACTGTACCTGGGGGTATCTGTCAACACATCCTGAAAGTTTTTTCAAAATTTCTTTGAGCTGTTTTTTGACTTGCAGACAAATCATTCGACAGAACCACTTTCTTTCATAGGTTTCACCTTTGATAGACAGAATAGGAAGGGGTACAACATCATCTGCACTGGTAGATGTTAACACTCCTACATTTTTGCTGTTTTCACACCTTTTGGGACCTGTCCCTGTACGTTACCATTGGGTACAAAATCATCACTGAAAATATCTTTTCATGTTGACATCAGTTTCTGACATAGGACATATCATCAACTGATGGTTGATGGCAACATTTGTACGTTCAACATACTTCTTCAACATGTTTACATGGAATACCTTCTCAGTGTTTGCCATTTTGATCTTATAATTAACTGCAGAAAGTTTTTCGACCACCTGAAAAAGGGACCCCTTCCACATAACAAAAGCTTGTTATGTTCATCAGTGAGTAGTAAAAGGGGACTTTATCCCCACTGAAGGAACGTGCCTTGCTTTCCTGTCTGCAAAGACCTTGTACAACATCTGTTTTTTATCAGCTGATGTTGAGCAAGTCACATGCATCCTTCAAACGATTATGCAGTTCATAAACGTATTGAAAACGTTTTACTGTCAGGGTGTCCGTCTTTTCCGTCCATTGTTCATCAGTAAATCCAAAGGGACCCTTGGGTGAGTGGTCCGAAAAGAAGCTCGAATGGTGGAATCCCAGCGTTTCGTTCGGCATTTCCTGTTGCGAAAAGCAAAGCCGTATAAAACGATCCCATTCCTGGGGTTTTTTGCCTTGCAACCTTTCTCACAATGGACTTTAACGTTCCATTGAAACGTTCAACCATGCCATTCGATTGGGGATGATATGGCGTGGTTGAAATGGAAGAGATTGACAACAGTCTGTAAAATTTCTCTCATGAGATCGGAAATGAATTGCGTTCCACAATCCGAGGAATTTGTCTGGAAGACCCACTCTGGAAAAAAATCGCAAGTAAGGCTTCAGCGACAGACTTGTATCAATTTTTTTCAGTGGAATCGCTTCTGGATCCCTTGTCGCTGTATCCCCCAAAAGTTAAGTTATAGCGATATCCGGAAAGAAGACAGTGGTAAAGGCCCAACAAGATAATAGCCCCCTTTCCCGAAATGGAACGGAAATGAGAGGCATTTTGTGCAAAGGTGCCTTTGGGACGCGACCTTTTGAGTTGTTTTTGGCAGATGCACATGGGGCGGCAGTATTCTGTAACTTCCTTTGTGACACGGGCCCAAATTTAAAAAGAATCAAGAACTCTCTTAATGTTCTTTTGATTCCACAGTGACCAGCGAAAAATGCATCATGGCCGTGTTTTAGTTACTGTCTCTTAAGTGGCTTTGGAACGACAACTTGTTTGTTGTCCTGCCCAGGTACAATCTGTAGAGAATGTCAGAGGTCCAGTATGTACATTGGTTTGTCCGTTGGTATGTCAGTGACAGTTTTTTTGAGCAGAAAGTATTGTCGTCAGCTTTTCGTCTTTTCCCTGCATTTCTTTTAGATCATCTGGGGTAATCTGGATTTATCCAGTTTTGAGATTTTTAGCGGCTTTGTGCCTTTCCTGCTTATGATGTCGGGACCTGGTACTCACAAAACAAGGAATGAACGTTTCCTCCCCCAAACATGTACTGTAGGGGACACCTGGCAAATTGCAAGATCAAGTCGCAGAACTGGGTTATCGATAACACAGGCGGTAAGAAATCCGGAGTAGTCGGTTTTATCGCCCGAAATTTTCGCCAGCGGAAACGTTTCAATCTTGCCTCCAAAAACGACTTACACTTTTGGACAGTGTTGAGATACGGGTTTTTGGGAAGCACAAAAGATTTTTTTTACACCAGCGGTGGTGCCCCCAGTGTCTCGCAAAACCAAAGCCTGCAATCCGTTGATGGCTCCGTTTCTAACTTTCCAGTCCTCCAACCGATTGATCTGGTCCCAAAAACAAGGCCTTCTTCACATCAGTGGAGACTAATGCGGATTTTGAATCATTTGGTTTGAAAGGGCAATTCTTTTTCAAATGGAATTTAAACCTCACAAAAGAACATCGCATTGTTGATCGGCAGCTGACTGATTTTGTAACTTCTGTTTTGTCCACAAATGGCCCAAACGGTCTACGCGGTGGTCGTTGTCCACGACTTCGGAACGTTTGCTGAGGAGCAACGGGTTTTTCCGGCGGTGAGTACTGGTACTGACGAAAGTCACTCGAACCGCGGAAAGATCCCTGTCCGTTCCTAGGATAGGTATATCCTTGAGGACTCAGAATGACCCACGATTTCCTTTCCTGTAACTTCCCTGCCCCGATGGGATAGTACATGACGCATGAGACTCAAAGATGGAAAATTCTCCTTTCCTAGCCCCCCCTTTTTGGGGGTGAGCGATACAAATCTGATCAGCCATCTGACACATTTCCTCAACGCTTTCAAAATTTCCTTTCTTTAAAGGGAAAATGGCCAGATCTTTGCTCACGCTCTGGAAAAGTTGTTCTTAAGAAAGGGGATTCGCAGTGATTGGAACGTTTTGTTCGTTTTTGATAAATCGATCCATCGATTAAACAATGACTATACGAATTAGAAACGACGGAACGTTTTCCTTTGTCAGGGCGCACAGAAAGGAAAGTTCGCGGGAAAAAGATCGGCAGGGAAAATTGAAATTTCTTGAGGGTTCTTCTTTCAACTGATCCCAGTTAAAATTTTGTTTCGCCGCGAGTGTGTGGTACAGTGCCAAAACGCTACCCCTTAAAAAACGACGCAATATACAATGTCCACTTTTCCTTTGGCCGCCACAAGACGTTGCGTGACTTTCAAATCGGAAAAAAAAACTCTCGCGTCATCCGTTTTTTCCTCGAAAGGCGGTAACTTTGGAATATATGCCGATTTGATTGAGGCGCGCTTGTGGAACCGACTGGTGGAGCTGGTGGAGGTTCTCTCGATGCCTGTATTTTTTCTAATTTCAACATCAGTCTCTAATTCTAACTGCCTCAAATTAAATTTTAGTTCTTTATCTTCGCTTCCCTCTGTAGTCTTTTTTCTTCAGCTTCCCTTTGTAATCTTTTTTCTTCAACTTCAGCTTCCTCTGTAAACTTTTTTTTTAACTTCGCTTCCCTCGTAATCTTCTTTCTTGAACTTCAACTTCCCTCTGTAGTCTTTTTCTTCACTTTTAGTTTCCTTTGATTTTCTTCTCTTTTAGTTTCCTTTCTTCACTTTCTAGTTTCCTTTGATTTTTTTTCTCTTTCTAGTTTCCTTTTTTCACTTTCTAGTTTCCTTTTTATTTTCTTCTCTTTCTTTAGCCCGTCTGCCTATCTATGCATTGTTGCACATAGTTAGTAAGTTTTTCTCCATCAAAACCAAGCGTTCGCTTGTTGAACATATTTATCAAAATCATCCATTAATGAACCGTCAACAGATATAAACACAAAACAATTTCTAAGTATGAATAAAATAAGGCGATATATGATGGCGCTTTATGTTTCACAAAAAATGTAATTATAATATATACAAATCAGAATTTTAATTTCGGTATAAACAGAAGAAGGCTTTATAAAAGAAGGTAGATATGAAACACAAGGAATGTATTTTTCCAGAAGTTTTTGTTCTCGAAAAACAGGTATCAATTTGTAATTTTAAAAAAAAAAGACGTTCAATGCCAATCTGTTTTTTCCTAAGAAAGGAAAAAACACAATAAAGTTTTCTGAAAAAAAATTCTTTATAAAGTTTTAGTTCTTAAATGTTTTGTCGTCTTTCTTTCTTACTTAATTTCAAATGAATTCACAAAACCCAAAAGTATCGCCTTATTCGATAAATGAATATAAATTTACAAAACAAATGGAAGCCCAAAAAATTAAAAAGAGGGGGGAAACACAAACTTGCGGAAATCCTACCTAAAAGATGAAAAGTTGAAAGAAAACTAGATAGGAGCTTATTGATGAGAAGTTTTAGAGGTTTTGAAAAAGGGGTGAAAAGGAAATGTAAGGATACAAAAGGATCGGAATAGTAAGAAGGAAATCAAGGAAAAGCAAAAGAAGGCCCTCAGACGCACCCTAGTGGTCACTGTCTCCTGGAACTGGAGACGGGAAAAAACAAATCAGCACATATACACAACATACAGTAATAATACAAATGATTAACAATCAATAAATAAATGTACATTCACCCAAACGCAAAGAAAAAATCACAACACAAAACAAAACAATAGAAGAATTTATTAGGGGAGTCTTCCCTGCACTTGTCAACCTCTGTCCTGTTGAAAGGAGACAAGGTCGTTCAAATCTGGGAAAAAGGGGACTAATTGAAATGAACGATTTGGACAGAGAAAAAAAAAAACAACAAAAAAACTAATAAGGGCGATCACGGCTGCTCCACTCTTGAACTAAAACCCCTCAATGTAGCGAGAAGCGGGGGGGGCTCACCGATCGGGGGGGGAAAAGGAAAAATAGGGAATCACGGCTGCTCCCACTCTTGAACTAGTCGTCAATGTAGCGAAAAGCGGGGGGCTCACCTATCGGGGGAAAGAAAAAAAAAAGGAACTTACAAACAAACAAACCACTAGCAAAACTCAGAGTCAGAAATAAGAGGAAGTCTCACTCGCACACATAAAGGAAAAAAAAAAACAAAATGCAAATACCAGTAAACAATTAAAATTTCTTTTTTTTTTTTTTTTTTTTCCTTCCTCAAACCTTGAGGGTACAATAGAATTTTTTTTTTCAGGCCCGAGGGTATAAATACAAATCTTTCCTCTTTTTTTCTTCCTCAACCCCCTTGAGGGTACAAATCAAAATCTTTTTTTCTCAGGCCCAAGGGCACAAATAGAAATCTTACTTTTTTTTCCAGGGGGGGAAAACAACGGCAGTTCGTCGGGGTCACCACTTCACACTGTCACTCTTGCAACATGCATTCATGACAGCCTTTACTCCTTTCGACACGCAATCTTTCCAATCAACCCAAAAGGCGCAACTACCCAATGTTTTTCTTCTCCCCTCCTTAGGGAAAAAACTTTACTTAAATCATCAAACAAATTTTTAAACAGATTTTATACATGCATCTTTGTAACCAATTTTTCCGTTACATCAATACACGTTTCTGTAAAGTCATGGCTTCACATAACACTGGCCCAAGATCCAGACCCGGAGAATAAATACTTCTTTCATCCTTGATGCTATGCCTGCATTTAGATTTAAGACTCGTTTCATACTGTCATGATTCCTGTCTCTCTCAGACAGCGTAAGCCCTTTGTTTTCCCGTCTTGGAGATATGAGTTCCCCCTCCTCTTCCTTGAGTTCTCTGTCATGGGGAGGTGACGAGTTCCAACTCGCTCCCTTGAGTTCTCTGTCACTGGAGAGGTGCGAAGTTCCCCTCCGCTCCCCGGGTCTTTAATTTCTGTGGCTGAACTACCAGTGTGTTCCCCACACCATGGCATCTTTAATACCCCTCGGGGTGAAAGGTGAAGGGCGAAGGGCTGAAAAACGAATAGGTTCGTGTAAATAATCTGCTTCTTAATTCAACATTTTGAATTCTTTCTTTCTCTTTTCTTTAAGTTTTCCCTGTAGCTTTCCCCAACTATCTATGGCTACCCGGTAATGACTGGTCAGCGTGAGGACCAGCGTCTGAAGGTTCGAGTCTCTTAGGCCATCTGCTGGGTAAACCCGTTTTTTTCCTCCCTCTCCTAGTGAGTGCATTTTAGTGTTCAAAACACATGACAGCACCTTACCAGCCCTTGTTAAACTATCTTCAGTGGTTTACTTTCACCCAATGACCACCCCTTTTTTATTTCATGATCATTCTCACCATATTTGGGGACGCCCCCTACACTAGTCAAGCACTGAATATTTCTTCCTTTTTAGTAGTGGGATGGGGAAATGATCATATCATAACTACATGTGATGGAGCGTCACTGCCTTTTATGTGAGGCTACGTACATGAAAAGAATGTTTAAGTGAAAATTATTAATAAGGGACAAAGATGAGCTAAAAAAATATAAAGAGCAGTTTAGAAAAAATTAAGCACGCTAAGCTATGCTTGCGGATTTACCCCCAGTTCAATCGTTTGTTTATTATAATTTTAATATTAAAAGAAAGTCTCGAGGGGGCCCGAATCAAAGCGCAGCTAGCTCCTAAATGAGTTGCAGTAGGCTAAAGACCTAGCAGACAAGCCGAGTTTGATCTGATAGGGGTGATAGGAAATGTTTATGGATTTGAATTTACACAGATGATGGGGTTTACAAACGAACGAAATTGAAGACAAAAAACGACAGCATATCTAAACTAGAACAAATAAGAAATCTAGAAACAACTGATTACGGCAAATTTTAAATACAGGCTTTATAGACAAGACATAAACGGGGGTCTTGCGTCCTGAAATTAATGGGTTTTTTAAATTTGACTTACGAACCCCCATGTATACTTTGATAAAAAACACAATTTCAGAAAGGTTTGAATGCAGGTCCCTTTCTTATTTGTCTTTTTCCCGGAACACAGAAAAAGCAGATTGTAATAGATACTTTATAAACGTGAATATGTGCTGAGCAGAAGAAGTCCTTAGTTGAAGTGGGGGATGAACAGTAACCTAGAATTTATCCCCAAACCACCAATGCCTAACACTGCTACTTGATTTTTGTTTTATTAATTACTCCAGGAGAGTCTATTCTAGTTTGCCAGAACATGTGTGCAAGGGGAGTACAAATTTTTGTTGGAAACTTGGATGGTCTCTTAGCTTGTTTTGCCATTAATAAAAACGGGATGAAATAACACTTTCTCATCATTTGACAAGGTTACTGTGAATGTGACAAAGACAACTAACAGTACTCGACTTTTTTTTCATTAAGTATGTTGATTTTATTGCGTTTTACTCTTTTTGGGGAAGTGCTACCAGAAGGATTAATAAGATCATTTTTACAAAAAATTTAAATTTTATTAAAAATGGAGGTTCAACAGTTTAGATTAAAGCAAATAATGAACTTCAAAAGGAAATAGAAAGTGATTTGGATAAGTATAGGGTTACTAGAAAGAAATTGCTAAAGCTTTAAATACTCTTTCTTATGTAATTACTGGCTCCTCAGCTGTTTGCTAGCGTAAGTGTGGGTCTAGTGTTGCTGTTTTAGCTACTGGGGCTGGGGCGCCAGTCTCTTTGATTAGGGGGGCCCTTTGGGTTGGTTTAGGCGCCTTGTCTATGATTGTAAGTGCTTTTTTTAAAAAAAAAATAACCCCTAAAGTACAAAAGCAAAATGCCATTTTTTGCCCTAGCTGGGCCCAAAATTTTTGTTCTTTTAAGAAAAATTAAGAAAATCATTCAGGAGGGAAAAAATTAGGGGCGAAGAATTTCAAAAGGGCTTTTGGCCGATGGTGAGGATTATAGCGAAAAAAAATTGAACTTAAAAAGGGTGGTAAAAAAACTTTTACTTCACGAAGGTGGGACATGATGAAATTTTAAACGGGAAACATTAAAAAACAAAACAATGATCATTTAAAAAAAAAATTTTGGGCCCAAAAAAAAATAAGTTTAACAAAAAAAAGTTTAGCAAAAAAAAAATTTTACTTTTTTTTTTTAATAAATGTTTGGGGGAAAACTTGAAAACTCTTGCAAAAAAAACGATCTTTTGGGGAGCAGGTTTTTTTAAAAGAGAGTTTCTTTAAATAATACACGGGGGGGGTTTGGTTTTCAAAATTCTTTAAACTTCATATACTTCTACGCTCCTTTTTAGGTTTCTTTTAGTTTAAATTTCTAACATCCCCTTCTGCTCCCCAGGGGATACAAGTATTTTAAATTTTAGCCCAAAGGGCAAGATTTTTGAGTCCCTGCCCCTTTTCCCGTAATACAAATTTTTTTTTAATTTGATTGGTTTTCGGGTTTTAAAAGGCCTGTTGCTTTAAATTCTTAAATTGTTCATGGCCGTAAGACTGTGGAAATTCTCCAAAACCCTTTCTGTGTTGCGTTCTCTGTACTTCTTTGTGTCCTTTTTTTTCTCTGGGGATATTGATAGGTAAAAGACGTTCAGCAAAGATTTTTAAAAAAAAGTTTTCAAATTGGGTTTGGTTCGATGGTTACGGGGGAATCCCTCTTTAACTGAAACCCTCCCGTTTAAAAAACGTGGTTTACAGAACTTTAAAACTTTTTTCCATCATAACCCTGGATCTTCCTAGGTACTTTAATGGGGCTCGCATGTTTTTTTTTTGGAAACCCAAACAGCCCAGTTTTTGAGCTTTCACCCTTTAAAAGGGTTTTCAGCGTTTTTGGGATTTTTTAAAGGCCATGTCAACAACTGTCAAAAGCATCCCTTTAAACTTTTTTTCTTCTAACTTTGTCATGGGGAAAGATAAAAAAAAAGGCCCAATTTGGGGGGGTTTTTCTTTTGGAAGGGTTTTAACAAATCTAGGCCTTTTTATTTTTTTGGGGCGGGGCAATTTATTTCCCAAATTGCTTGTTTTGAAAGCCGGGTCTTTGCATTGTTTTCAGACCCCTTGCGTTTTCTCGGGTTTTTAAAAAGAAGTTTTTTCCCTTTCCCAATTTCCCTTTTGGAGAAAAATTTATTTTATCCATTTTTAAAATTTTGCATTTTATTTTACACAAAAAAGTGAGAAAAAGTAGCGGGAGGTATCCCCAAGAATTTAAAAAACTATCTCTGCAGTTTTTGTTTATGGTTCTTAAAATTCGGGCCCGTTCTGGCGGCGGTGATGTTAGTTTTTTTCCCGGTCACTAAGTATTACTCATTCATTGGTCTCAAGTCTGAAAAATGTGTGTTTCTGCTTGCCCGTTCTTTTAACTTTTTATAAAAAAGTTAAGTGGAAATTTTGGGCTTTTTCTTTAACGTTTTTTGCCTTAGCTAAATCTTCCATTGCCTTGTTAGGGAAAGTTCTCTCTCTTCTTCGGCCGCAATTTATTAAACTTTAAAATTTGCTTCCGGGAAAAGGGGCCCAAAATTTTTAAACAATTGCCCCTCCCCCTTCAAAACCCAACCCAGAATTCTTTTTTTAAATCAATTTTTTTTGTTTAAATTTTCCCCCAAGGGTTTAAATATTTTCTGGGATAATCCCGGTTAAAAAGAAAGTTTTGAGGAATCCCTGCGTAAAAAAAATTTAAAAATTAAACAACATCCTCAATGTCGAACCTTCCTGGGTTTCGGCGGGCCCTTTTTTTAATCTTGTTTTTTAAACACGTTTATGCCTATCAAAAGCCCGCTGAAGAAAAAAACCCCCAAAGGGGTGCTGGGGAGGGCCCAGAAAAAGCACTGTCTTCACCTGTTTAGAGCGTCCCGTACACCTTGGGGGCCGGGCGCTGTTTGCGAGGGGAAAAGGGCCCGCGAGGAAAACTCCTTTAAAAATATCAAGGGACTTTAACTGCCCTGAAAGGGAAAAATTGGGATTAAGGTGCGTTTTCGCCAAAATTGTAGCCCCCCATGGGGAAACCAAAGCCCGTTTTTCCCTGATGCAGGCCCCCCGGCGAAAAACCCCACCCCCCGCTGCCGGGCCACACCCCACGGGCCCAAACCCCCCCTGCCCGGAAAAGATGAAGCGTGAAACCCCAGCCCAAAAGCAAAGCTTTCGCCAAGGTTTTTTTTAATTTGGCCTCAAGAGAGAATCCAAATTTGTATTTCTTTCCCATGTCAACGGGGTTTTTCCCCTGTGGTCAGGGGGTTTTTCCAAACCGTCCTGGACCTTTCTCCAGGGTCGCCTAGTTAAGGCAAAGAAAAAAAAGAAACCCCCAAAGGGTTTTGGGGGAGGACCCAGTGAAGCCCCTGTTTCCCTGCCTTTAGGCAGCCCCGTACCCCCTTTGGGGCCCGGGCCCCTGTTTTTTGAGTGGGAAAAGGCAGGGAGGAACTCCTTTAAAGTTATAAAGGGGGAAAAAAAGGCTCCCTGAACAGAGGAAAATTTAAAAAGGGTGCAGTATAACACCCTTTAAAATAGCATCCCCGGGGTGTACCACCCCCGTTTTTCATGTGCAGAGCCCCCCGGGCGAAAAACACCACCCCCGCTGCCGACCACCCCCCCACAGCCCCAACCACCCCCCCCCGGGCAGATGAAGACGGCCCATCCAGACACACCCCAAGTTTTCGCCATAGGTCTTATGTCCCCAAGAAGAATCCAAATTTAGTCTTTCCCAGTCAACGGTTTTTCCCCTGGGGGGGTTTTTTAATTCCCCCCCCGGGGCAGAAAGGAAAAAAAAAAAGAAACTTAAAAAAAACATTTTATTTTAAACCCAAAAAATTTATTTAATTAAAAAAGGGGGAACTCCAAAAAATACGGGGAAATTTTGTTGAAAAGTAAAAAAACTTAAAACTAGTTCACTTAAAATTTTTTCCCCATGGGGCCCCCCGGTTTTCATCCCAAGCCAGGGAAAAAAAACCCCCCCCTTAACACCCCAAAAACCCCCCGGGCACGCAATTTTAAGTACCCCAGGAAAAAGTTTATATTTTATTTAAAGGGTTAAAATTGTAGCTTTATGTAAAACAACCCTGCAAACACGAAATTAAAAAAATTAAAAATTTTTTTCTACTTTTTAAAAACTAAAAAAAAATTAAAATAATATTAGAAAGATTTAGGCTTTTTAATCAAAAACTTTTGGAAACAAAAAATATTTGCAATTTTTGGGCAAATTTTATGTTGGGCGGACCAAACATTTCAAGTTGAATAAAAATTCCCAACAAAGGGATTTAAAAACTTAAACCATGGTTTTAAAAAAATTTTAAAATTTTTTTTTTGCTTTTTAAAAAGGTTTTGGGGAAAACAATTTTGGGGGGCCCATCAAAACATGATTAAAAATTTAACCTTTATTTGGGGAAAAATAAATTTACACAATAAAAAAAAGAATTTCCCAAAACGGAGAAAAAACGCGGTACAACCCAGGAAAAAATTTAACCAGTGTTACCAACAATTTTGAAAAAAAACCGGGCAGGATTTTAAAATTGTTCCCCAAGTCCAAAAAAAAAATCCAGGCTGTTTTTTTGGGACTAGTACCCCCTTTTTGGGGAAAATTTTTTTCAAAAGCCAAAATTTTAAACCAAAAAAAAAGGGATGGGAAAAAAACCGCCGCAACAACCAAAAAAACCAATAATTTTCCACAATATTCCCAAGTGAGTAATTTAAAGTTAAAACCGGGCGTTTTTTGGGGGTGGTTTTTAGCAAACCCCAAAAAACCAACCTACAAAAAAAAAAGAAAAAAAAATCGCCCCAAACAAAAAAAAAAAAACCCCAAAACCCCCTCAAAAAAAATTTTTTAATTTGTAGGGACCCTTTTTTGGTTTTTTTTAAAAAACAAAAATTTAAAAAAAAGTAACCCCCAAAAAAAGAAAAGAAAGTTAAAAAAAGTAAATTTTAAAATTTTTATAATATTTTTAAGCAAAAATACAATTTAATTTAAAAAATTAGTTATAAAAAGAAACTTTAAGTTAATAAGTAATTACAATTTAAGGTTTTAAAATTTTAAAAATAAGTTAGGTTTTTTTAATTTAATCTTTTAGGCTTAAGTAAGTTTATATTTAGGAATTAAAATTTTTTAAAATTTCCCCTGAAAGTTAAAAAACTGGGTTTTTCCGTACGTTTTTGTTATTTTTTGAAAGTGACGTTAAAACCAATTTTTTATTTTTTTTTTTTTTGTGTGAGAAATTTTTTGTTTTAAAAAGAGAGTGTTTTGTGTTGTCGGATTTAAATTTTTTTTTTTACAACTTCTTATTTTTGCCCTACCCTTTTCTTCATTACGAAGTCGGGCTGAAACGCATACACTTCGACCGCAAACCAAATATTTTTTTTATAACTGTCCCATTAATTTCCCCTTTCATCTTTCCAATCATTTTTGTTCACATTTGAATGTAAAGGGAATCTTTTGATAGTCGCATGGTGTACCACCCATCCTCCTTTAGCCATTTTTCTGTTTCTAAATCCTTATAGAATCTTCATTGGGCTTAGAAAAAAGATCAGTTCTGTGAAAAGGGACTTTTTCGGGTCAGTTTTTAAAAGTAGTCGTACAGAAATTTAACATCAAAACCTTTGACAACTCTAAAGGGTTTAAAGATAAACACCCTTTCCAATTTAAAACACCCTTTTTCTCATCATAATCCCAAACCCGGGCGTGTTAAATTTTCAAAGTCTTGATATTTTGGGTTTTTAAGCCAACTTAATTGCTTGGTTTTTTCTTTTGAATAATTTCACATTTTTACTTTTTTGGGGGGTTTTTTTCTAGTTTTGAAAAAACAGCTGTTTTCATTAACTTAAAAAAGTCTTTTTCTAAGCTCAGTGGTTGGGGTTCTAAGATCAGTATTTTCTTGATTAGGGCCCCATAAAGGCTCTTGATCAAGGGAATTTTATTCGTGAACAGCTGCATTTTTAATCCATGTTTTTAAGAAAAATTTTAGAGTCTTAAGGGCACACATATTTATTTTATGTCAAGTTGGGCACAAGTTTAGGGGTTCAGGGGACCCTTTAAATTTTTCGGGGTGGGGGGTAATCGTTGGAGAGTGTAAATTCTTTGGGATATTCAATCTATTTCCAAGATAGCCTTTTTTGGTTATCGGCGAAGTCTGAAGCATGCCAAACACAATATTAACTCATGAGGCCCTTTTACATGTAAAGTTTTCAGGGGGAAGTGGTTGATATGCCCACCCATAAGTTTGTTGGCTTAATACATTAATAGTTGGATGGTTTAGTGGATTGTCTCTAAATACTTGTTATCAGCTTTGCAGTAAGGATGTGGGCCCATCAATACACCCCTTAGGCCGTCTTCAATCATCTAAAATGTGGGTAGATCAAATTTAAAGTCAATCTGGATGTTTGTAACTTTAAAGAAGCATCCAAGAAGCCGGGCGAGATGTAATGTGATGGTCTAAGCCGTAATTTTTCATGGGGGTAGACTGAAATTTCTAAAAGACGTCTCCCAATAAACACACTACCCCATCAAATTTTGAGGAAAATCGCCCATTGTTTGACAGTTAATTCTGTCCGGGTTTTTCTGTGCTATTCATTTCGAGTCATTATGTCTTTGCCCAAAGACTAAAAAAGAAACGCCTTTAGGGGGAAGAGTTTCACAACCTTTTTCCCCACGATTCATGTTTAAAAAGGATAAACCCTTAGCACAAAAGATGGGTAAAAAATATTGTTTATGTTTGGGAAATCTTGTAGCGATCCGCAATTTTACCAAACTCCCCATCAATTTTGGGGCAATTTAAAAAGGAAAAACGTCAAGAGAAAAATCATTACTTTTCTGAAACTGTGAAATGCAGTAACCCTCTTATATTCAAAGTCCTGCTTGCATGATAAAATGAAACGTAGCCTCGTGGGTTATAAAAGAAGATAGGCTTTCCTTTTTTTTAGGTCAGCCTAACTAAAGATTACATTGCTTTTGTCCCCCCTCTAAATTTCCCAGAAATTTTATCTGGTCTTTTGTGTCGCCTAAAAATTCCTTTTACATATCCAACATGTGTAGTGATCAAGCGTTTTGGTTTCAGGAGTCATAAAAATGCCTAAAAGATTTATTGGTTGAGTATAATTCAAATTGTTTCATCTGTTTCTAAAAATTCTAGCTGCATTGGGGGCCTTTTAAATTTTGGGGCGTGTGTGGCCCCATCTGACCTAACAAAAAATAAATGTAAAACAGATCTGAGGGGGGTTAATGGGGTTTTTTTTTTTGTTCTTGGTTGGGGACCGTTTACTGTCGAAAGATTGATTCAAAGTCAGAAAAAACCACGTATGGATCACTGCTTTTTTGTGAAAATCTTAAAATGCCCCTTCCCCAGGTTTAGGTGTAGGATTTTTTTTCAAGTCTACAAAACTTTTTACAATGAGTTTATGGCTGGCAGCCGCTTCTATAGTAGGATTTGACCCAACACCTTCTACAAACCCTGTTTAGATTTATCTTTGAGTATATTTAAACAGTTGTTTTTTGTTCTAA
Organism: Conus ventricosus; assembly: GCA_018398815.1. Classification (NCBI taxonomy): domain Eukaryota; kingdom Metazoa; phylum Mollusca; class Gastropoda; order Neogastropoda; family Conidae; genus Conus; species Conus ventricosus. The sequence continues at coordinate 75,767,771 of CM031614.1, forward strand.
TTAAACATATGGCTCTTTTTACTACTGCAAAAAGTTAAAGCTGCAGATTCTTTAAATGAATCGCCAAATGGGGCATTGGGGGGAAACCTAAGGGGCTAGATTTCTACTACAGACCAGTGATACGTTAGGTTATTGGGTTTTTTTTTTGCTCTTTAAACTGAAAAATTTTCTATACTTAAAAAGTTTTTGTTACAAAGTTTTGTTTATTCTATATTTTTTTAATTTGGAGACTTTTCTGCGTTCTTTTAAAGGGTAAAGCGCTAAAACCCACCCCATAAAAACCCCATGCGTCAGAAATTTTTTGGGCGTTTAAGATGCTCGTTTTAAAATCTAACCTTTTTTGGGGAGGAAGGTAAGAATTGCCAACATAGGATAGAATTTGTTTGTCCAAAAATTTGAAGGGGCTGTTCCTTTTAGACCACCGAACCCCGCAATTTCGCTTCTTCACTTCTGGAAAAATGGTAACATTAACAGCCCATTCAGAAATTAAATCGCGATGCTAAAAACTTCTTTTTTGTTTTTTTGAACCCAAACAGTATACTTATCAGGGGTTATATTTCAACAGAAAAGGGCCCAAAAAACTTTGCTGGGGGTCTTTGAAAAGACTCTGGGTTTTTTGAGATGATGTGCACCTTTCCCGAACGTCGAGGGTTAATGATGTCCTGCTACTTCACTAAACATATTGCTTAATTTTTGTCATTTTCCTTTCACCAGTCGCTGGCTGGCAGTTTTTTCAAACTCAACACCTTTTTAGCCATTTTTTTTTTAATAAAAAAATTTACTAAATTAAAAAAAAAAAATGTAAATAAAATAAGTAAAACGGCTTTTATTTTCACCCCAAACGTTTGGGAAAACTTTAAACACGTTAACCTTACAATAACACCTGCAAAATTTTTAGCTTTTTCTGAAACACTACGTCAAGTTCACACTTAATGCTTTATCAATATTTACTATGATCTTTTATTATTTTTTACATCTTCTCAAACCAAATTCACTAAAAAAATGTTTAACACTTTTAAATTTTTTCGTCAAATATTCATTACAAATTTTTTAAAACAGATTTACTGAATTCGGGAGCCATTTTTTTAAAACTAAAATAAAATTAAAAAATAATTTTAAATTGCTTTTATTCTAGTTTTTCTAAAAGTAAAAAACCCGATCTTTATAAAGCGAAAAGTACTCCTTCGATCAGTAAAACAGCAGATTTAAATCTTTTAGAAGCCCAATTATCAACAAAAAGGCAAACAATTTTTCGCCGTTGGGGGAGAATCTGGGATTTTAGATGGGGCCCGCTTCACGCTTTCTCGCATATTTTTGCGTCAAAAAAAAAATTAAAATTTAATTCTTCAAACCGCCTTTTAACTCTCTATCAGCCTCCCTCCCAACTCCCAAAAATATTAATAAGCTCTGTAACTTCGAGCTTTTTTTAAAATCAAATAAAATTAAATTAAAAAATTTATTAAATTCTGTAAACCCTTAGATTTTTTTCCCCGGAGAGAATGTAAAATGGGGTTCACGTCACCAAACGACTTGCCCTAAGCCCCCCCCTTTTAATGTACTGTTACGTGATTTTTTGGGGGTTTTTGCATTAATTTTTTTTAAAAACAGGTTTAATTTTGGGCCAAAACGACATGAGAAGGAGTGATTTGTTTGTGAAAAGGGGGGGTTTTTTTGCAAAAAAATGGTGAGCTTGAACCCCATTTTCATTTTCTACCGGGTTTTCAGTTTTGAAAAAGCACTAACGTTTTTTTTCAAAGCCGACTATGGGGTTTCCAGACTTCTTTTCTTTTGTTACTTTTCTTTTGTTTCACTTGGCACGAAATGTCTCCAAGACTTTTCATATGGCCCCCACTTTATTCTCCTCTGCGGGCCCCGAAAAGGAATCCCAACGGGTTTACGTTGCAGTCCTCCTACCCCCCGGGGACCAGCGCATAGGAACTCAAACAAGCAATAAAGCACTTCCTTAAACGGGGAAGCTTCAATACTCAAAACCGAAGTTTTTTGAGTGAACTCGGACGAACAACGTAAAAAGTAATTACAGGGAATATGAACATACAAGACAAAAACGTTTTATGCGGGCATTTGGCAAGGTTGTTGAATCAGGGTCACACACCGGCCTTTAACGCACTCGCATCGGGAGTACAAGGCGGCCCACCCCCCACTCTGGGGGAAGAGAGCCACACAGACCCTTCATGGATCTTTCCCTCAGGGAAAAAGCAGTTAGGAAATCAGGAATTACCCCTTTAAAAAAAACTCAGGCATCTCCAAAAAAAAACATGTATTGAAAGTCGTAATAATTCACATCTCCAAAAAAAAGTGTGATGAATATCATAATAATTCAATCTCAAAAAAAATTTACGGAAAATCAGTGGAAATTTTTAAAACTAACACGACTATTCACCACAAGCACTTGACAAAACCTACACACCCCCCACAGTCGGTTTTTATTCCCCCGTCTTGGGTTTAACTCAAAAATAAATAAATCAGGGGCAATACCCGGGATAAAGGTAGATGAAGGAACACTATAAAGGGGGATGCGAAGAGAAAGCATCTCGAGTTTCCCCCCCCGCCTAGGAAATGCAAAAAAGTACATTAAATAAAAGAAACTTACTGAATCAGGGCCCTACCTCTTTTTAACTACATGACCTTTTTTACCCCCCAAAAGGGGAACTAACGAAAAAAGGGGGTTCATGTCCCTTTTCCCTCGAAACGAACCCAAAAACCTCAATTTAAAAGAATCAGATACCGTTTTTTTCCCTTGACAGAAAACGTTGGAAAATACATCAGGATTAACGACAATAAAAAAAAATAATTAAGATCAGAATTAATAAAGAGTAGAAAAACTCTGGTTAACTCAAAGTTCACTGTTATGTGATTAACAGAAAAGCTCATAAAGGCACATCAAAACAAATACTAGAAAGTGAACAAATACCGAATCATACGTTTTTTAAAAAAAACTTTTTTCCCCAAAAAATATGGTACGGCACAAAGACTAAATGATTTGTAGCAACAAAAAGATCTTAAAGATTCTCACCATCAAAAAGGGAATAGTTTTATGGGGAAAAAAGCTCAAAATTTTTTGGTTTTTAATTAATCTTACAGGTACAAGCATGATCGTTCGATTTTAAAAAGATGTACAAAAACCCAAAACCCCACCTTTGTAAGCAAATGACATTTTGGTTTCCTTTTTAAAATCAAAATAGTTTTTTAGATGAAATGACCAGTCCAAAGTATTGGGCATTGGGGACTATTGAAGAGATGAAAAGAAAGTCTCGTGTTTTCAGCAATTGGCCCAAAACCCTGTGTTTTTCTTTTGGAATAAATTTCCAGAACAGCCGACATACCAAACACTTTTGGGGGATTTTTCTACAAAAATTGAAACTTCCTATTGCACAAAGCACTTTGAAAACCCAAAGGGGGTGGAGAAACTACTTTAGGTGCATATGCTTATGAAAAAAATGAGACGATAGACATGATTTGAGTGCTCCCCATTATCACAATGGATACAGCAGACTTCCCTTTAAAAACCTGGGGAGAAAAAAAAAAAAACCGGGTCTATGCTATTTTTAAGGCCGTTAACCAAGCCAGATTTCCCAAACGGGCCTCACAGAACGTTCCCAAAAAGGGCTTACAAAACTTAATAAAGTCTATTTATCGACTTTTTCAGATTCAGGACATACTCATTTCCTAGACCGTAGTCAGGTGATGATAAGGGCTACATGAATCAAATTAACACACCTAAAACAAGCATAGAATACTATATCAGTGATAGGATCACAAACCAAGGTTTACTGGATACACTTCGTTCACAATGTGCTAATGTAAATCGGTTTTCCCCATGTATAAAAATGTATAAGGACTCGCTTAATGAGAAGTGATTAAAAGTAATGGACTGAACTACAGGAGAAAATACTCGCGTTCCGAAAACAAAAATTTTAGAAAGAAAAGAAAGTGTGTGGAATTGTTCCGAAGCTATTTCATTAACAAGTTGCAAACGCCAAAAGTCGTGCACCCAAACACTCTGCTTGACAAGCCCGAACAAAAAGGGAAATACAGACTGAAGTTATTTCGTGAGCAATTCAGTGTGACGAAACTTAAGTATATTTTAGCTTGTTTAAATGTCCACAATTACTTTGTTGGTTTTAGAACTCTCTCTCTCTCTCTCTCTCTCTCTCTCTCTCTCTCTCTCTCTCTCTCTCTCTCTCTCTCTCTCTCACACACACACACACACACACACACACACACACACACACACACGCGCGCGCGCGCGCGCGCACACACTGTAGTCACGCGTGCTCTCACATGCACTAACACCGAATCTGAAAAACCTAAGTTAAGTATTTTGTAGGCTTGGAAATGTCATGAATGCCAACTATCTGCATTTAATTATTACGTTGTATGTGTTTTTTTTGTGGTAGTATTCCTGTATGTCAACTTTATTGATTACGAGAAAGCCTTTGACAGCGTAGACCAAGACACCCTGTGGAAGCTTCTCCCACATTACGGTCTACGAGCCAAGATGACCACCATCGTCAGAAACTCGTACGAGGGTCTGACCTGCAGAGTCATCCATGGTGGGCAGCTCACGAAGGCCTTCGAAGTAAGGACTGGCGTCAGACAAAGTCGCCTGCTTTCACCATTTCTATTTCTACTGGCAATCGACTGGATCATGAAGACCTCAACAGATCAGAGAAGACGTGGGATCCAGTGCGCAACTCGACGATTTGGACTTCGCCGACGACCTGGCGCTACTCTCGCACACTCAACAGCAGATGCGAGAGAAGACAAGCAACGTAGCAGCCACATCAGCACAAGTAAGGCTCAACATCCATAAAGGCAAGAGCAAGACTCCCAAGGCAAACGCTGTCAGCACCATTTCGATCATGCTGGACAGTGAGATGCTAGAGGAGGTAGAAGCCTTTACCTACCTGGGCAGTGTCATCGACTAGCAGGCGGGCACAGATACCGACGTCAGAGCAAGGACTGGAAAGGCCAGGGCAGCGTTCGTACAGCTACGGAACATCTGGAGCTCCAAGGAGCTGTCAGTCAACACCAAAGTCAGGCTCTTCAACACCAACATCAAGGCAGTTCTATTGTATGGAGCGCAGACCTGGAGAACTACAGTCGCCACCACTCAGAAAGTGCAGGTGTTCATCAACAACTGCCTGTGCAAGATTCTCCGCATCCGATGGCCAGACACTATCAACAACAACGAGCTGTGGGACAGAACAAACCAACTGCCCGCAGAACAGGAAATCAAGAAACGACGTTGGGGCTGGATTGAACATACGCTGCAGAAGCCTACAAGCAACATCACCAGACAAGCCCTAACATGGAACCCCCAAGGAAAGCGAAAAAGAGGTCGGCCAAGGAACACCTGGCGCCGAGGCCTGAAAGCTGACATTGGAAACATGGGGATGACATGGAACCAGCTGGGAAAAAAGAGCCCACGTCAGAGATGCCTGGAGGTCCTTGGTCGGTGGCCTGTACCCCAGGAGGGGTAACAGGCGATGAATGAATGAATGAATGATTCCTGCATGTGAGCACGAACTTGCATCCACATCAGAGAGAGAAGAGAGAGAGAGAGAGAGAGAGAGAGAGAGAGAGAGAGAGAGAGAGAGAGAGAGAGAGAGAGAGAGGGGGGGGAGGGAGATCAGTACGAATAATGTAGCAAAGCAGAGCTAGATGGGAAAATAGAGAGAGAAAGAGAGAGAGACAGGCAGACAGAGACAAAGAGAGACAGAGAGATACAGACAGACAGACAGAGAGACAGACAGAAAGACAGAGGAAGAGAGTGGTCAATATGAATAATGTAGCAGAGCAGAGAGAGATGGGGAGCATAGGGTGAGGAGTAGATGGAGGGGTGGGGAGTGGGGTGGGGGGTGGGGAAGGGAAAGACAAAAGACAATGTCTTACTGCATGTCTTTCCGTCGTCGCACACCGCTCCTGTGAGGCACATTTCAATATTTCCGCTGCAGTCCAGTTTCAAAGAAATCTCTGCGACACACACACACACACACACACACACACACACACACATATATATATATATATATATATATATAGTTAAGACAAGTTAAAAGAGGAATCTTAAAACTATCTACAAATTTGTTTCAAGCGTGTTGCGCTGTCATCAGGATGGTTTTTGGTTTGCCCACCGCCGATGTTATATAGCGTGTGGTCCCCGTTTGCGGTTGTTTGCACGTGCGGTTGGCTGCACGTGTTTTTATGGGGGCTTTAAGGTTTTTGTTTTGGGTGTGTTCACTAACAACGATTTCCATTTATGCCTGCAGTTGTTTACTATTTCTGTTTTGGTGTTTAAAGTTGCTAAGTGGGGTTTGCATAGTATTAACCATTTTTCAGTTAAAAATAGGTTGCACCTTTTGAAACATTGCTGTATGGTGATGCTCTTTTTATGATTTTCCAGGATATATTGTAGCTTGTTTTTTTTTGCGTCTTTAAGTTTCCAGATATATTTGCTCAGTTTCTGTTTGGTTTTTATTTTTTTCTTTATTAAATGACTGTTTGTGGTTTGCATATCTGGTTTGAAGTGGTTTCAGTGATCCCTATGTATGTTTCTTTTTCATTTTCTGATGTCACAGTAGCCTGGTATACAATGTTGTTGTGAAGACATTTATTGTTTATGGGCACTGCTCCTTTCTGGTGCAATTGCAAGATTTCCTTTCTTCACCCTCCTCTGCTGTGTTGATTTTCATTTTGTTGGATGCTCAATTAGGTTTTTGAGGTTGGGCATACATGAGTACGATAGTTTGACAGTGTTTTTGTTAAATATTTTGGACAGTTTGTGTTCTTTTGGAAAAGAAGTTGTTAGGATTTTGAAGAATTCTTTCCCTATGTTTGTTTTGAGTTTCCCGTCGTATGGGGGTTATACCATATGATTTTCTTTTCCTTTTTTTCTTGCTTTTATTTGTGTTTTTTGTCTGGGTTGTATTGTAATTTGTAATTGTATCCACTTGTTGTAGTGCCTCCTGGTATTCTACTGCTGCATTGTTGAACACTCTCTCACTGCATGACAGGTTTGATAGTCTCTTGTTTATGCCATGGGGTATGGTCTTTAATAAGATGGTGGATGGTTACTTTTGGTGTGTACATAAAGAGGTGTATCGTTGGGTTTCTTGTATGGTTTATATATGTGATTGTTGAGATCCATGTTATGTCTAAGTAGTTCACAAACCTTTTTGTTTGCTTCAATGGTAATCTTTAAGTTGTGTTTTGGAAGATTTTGCATAGTTCTTTCTTCTTGTTTTCGATGGTTCTTGGATTGTTGGTTAGTGCAGCAAGGCCATCGTCTCGGTATAGTCCGACTTGTTTTCCGAGTTTTTTCTTGATGTTGGACAGCATGAATAGTCCGACCAGTTCACATGTTTCTGCACCATCATATGATCCCATGGTTACGTCGAATGTTGAGTTTTCTGTTGGTTTTCCTGATCCAGGTTTCATTTTGCTGTGTAGTAATGTTTCTTGGTGTGGAGAAATGTTTTTCCATTTCTGACCCTTAGTGTTATGTCTGTGTGGTTACTGGCAAAACTTCAGGGCTTTGATGAGTATTCCTCATCTATAGATGGTAAAAGTCTACTATGTCAAATGTGATGAATACTGTTTACTTTGTTTATTGATTTTTTGAACCATTGATAACTTCGTAGTGTTCTTCCAGAGGTTGTATTCAGAGTTTGATTTTCGTTTTTATTTTTTTTTTCCAGATTTTCTTGCTTATTTTCCCTAATTCAGATTTGGATGGGTTTATTATCTACATGTTGGATTGTTATGAAAATTGGGCTTGTGGTCTTTGAGTGTTATGAAAGCTTCTTTTGTTGCTGTCGCTTCTATCCTGTCACTTAGGTCTATGCGCTCTGCAAGTTCTTTTTCTTTAGTGCGGATACTGTCATGTATATTTTTGTCGGCTTTTTTGTAGTTTTTCTGGATGTTTTTGTCAAGGAGTTGAGAGTATTCTTTTGGTTCCATTTTGTAGTAATTGCTTGTTTTATCAGCCTTCACAAATATTTTTTTGTCATTTTGTACTTGTTTTATTTGTTTTTTTTAGTGTTGTTTGGAAACCGTTGTTAGATTTTTTGAATTCAATATTGGTTATCATTCTTTTCATTTGATCTTCAAAGGGTTTCATTTCGTCTATGGCTGGTGGTGATCGCCATGATTTGAAATCGTAGGTGTTTTTGTCCTCTTTTTTTGCATTTGGGTTCAGAAAGAAGAATGCTTTCCATCTCATATTATGTACAAACTTTTCTGTTTGTTCTATTAATTTTTTTATATATGATTGCGGATTTGAAAACGGTATATTTTTTGTTGACAGCCTAAAATTGGTTTCCTCCATTTTAAAATCCTTCAGGCCACAGTGCTCAACGTGAGGAGCGATTAAGATCAGTATATTTAAAATGCCTAAAACAATTTTTAAGTGCTCAACCCCTTGTATACCAGGCTACTGTGACATCAGAAAATGAAAAAGAAACATACATAGGGATCACTGAAAACCACTTCAAAACCAGATATGCAAACCACAAACAGTCATTTAATAAAGAAAAATATAAAAACCAAACAGAACTGAGCAAATATATCTGGAAACTTAAAGACGCAAAAACAAGCTACAATATATCCTGGAAAATCATAAAAAGAGCATCACCATACAGCAATGCTTCAAAAAGGTGCAACCTATGTTTAACTGAAAAATGGTTAATACTATGCAAACCACACTTAGCAACATTAAACACCAAAACAGAAATAGTAAACAACTGCAGGCATAAATGGAAATCGTTGTTAGTGAACACACCCAAAACAAAAACCTGAAAGCCCCCAAAAAACACGTGCAGCCAACCCGCACGTGCAAACAACCGCAAACGGGAGCCCACACGCTATATAACATCGGCGGTGGGCAAACCAAAAACCATCCTGATGACAGCGCAACACGCTTGAAACAAATTTGTAGATATACTGTTCAAAAAAAGAAACGCAAAATGAAATTTTGCCACCTGGGGTGGACCATACAGTTGAGAACACGCCAAAAACCGGCCCTGATGTATGTCTTGAACGTCGACGTGCTAGGATAACATTGATTCAGGTTGTCACTATGTGCACGTGCGTGTTGTGGGCCAGGTGCGACAGTGCAAACATTGGGTTGTGCTTCTGTTTTTTCGCCTGCAAAGCATGCCCAACTCAGTGGTGAACACACACACACACCATGGTCATAGTGCAGTATAAAAGCCGGGTCATTTTGGCAACCGGCAGGCACACCGTACCAAAAAACAGCATGCCACGTTTGAGCCCAGCAGAGAGAGAAAACGCCCTGGGTCGTTTGCAAGTTGGTCAGAGTGCAACTGATGTGGCCCATGCTTTGAATGTCTCCCCCAGTACCATATGCCGACTTTGGACTCGCTTCCAGAGGACAGGGTCATCAGCTGATGCCCCGAGGTCAGGCCGACCTCATATCACAACGCCAGCCCAGGACCGCTTTATACGGCTCAGACATCTCCGCAATCGCTTCCTGCCAGCCTCGTCCACTGTCCAGGCATGCGCTGGTGTCCGTCGCATCTCCGACCAGACTGTCCGGAACAGGCTGCATGCTGCTGGGCTGAGGGCTTACAGGCCCCTACGTGGCAACGTAATGACGGGGCGCCATCGACAGACCAGACTGCAATGGGCTACGCAACACAGACACTGGACACTGAGGAACCATTGGCGACACGTCTGGTTCTCGGATGAGTCACAGTTTCTGCTGCAGCGCCATGACAGGAGGCGAAGGGTTTACCGCCGGGTTAATGAACGCAACCAGCAGAACTGCGTCGACGAGGCACCTCCGCATGGTGGCGGCAATGTCATGGTATGGGGGGCCATCAGCAACACAGGCAGGAGCCAGCTGGTGCGCGTGGAAGGTCACCTGACAGCCCAGCAGTACGTCCAGGTCATTGTTCAGCCACACGTCCTGCCTCTAATGGCCACTCCCAGGGCCGTGTTCCAGCAGGACAACGCCAGGCCCCACACAGCACGCCTGACCACAGCCTTCTTTACCGCCAACAACATCAACACCCTGGCCTGGCCCTCTCTTTCCCCGGATTTGAATCCTATTGAGCACGTTTGGGACGTTTTGGACAGACGCCTGAGAGTGAGGGCCAACGCCCCAGCGACTCCAAATGAACTGTTCCGGGCATTGCAGGCCGAGTGGGCGGCCATCCCACAGCAGACAATCAGGAACATTATTGCTTCATTGCCCCGCAGATGCCAGGCTACCATTGCAGCCAGAGGGGGTCAAACCCGTTACTGACTTTGGAAGCGGCCTGGCGATTTCCCTGAGGGTCTGGGGCTGGTTCTTTACCACAGCATTACAGGGGAGACTTCTGTCCTACTGATGACCTGTTTTTGTCATTTTCACATTAAACGTGTTGTCACACTGAGCTTCAATAAATTGTGTTTCAAATCGGCAGCTTGGCATTTTGCGTTTCTTTCTTTGAACAGTAGTTTTAAGATTCCTCTTTTAACTTGTCTTAACTAATGTTGCTCCCCAAGGGGTTGAGCACTTAAAAATTGTTTTAGGCATTTTAAATATATGTATGACGGTCCATGGTAGAGCCAGGAAAAGGGTGGTGTGAGTGGTAGGTGTGAACTGTATGCGAGCATGCATACGAGTGTGTGTGTGTGTGTGTGTGTGTGTGTGTGTGTGTGTGTGTTGTGTGTGTGTGTGTGTGTGTATGTGTGTATTTGTATGTGTGCGTGCGCGCGCGCGCGTGTATGTGTGTGTGTGTGCAAGTGTGTGTGTGTGTGTGCGTGAGAGAGAGAGAGAGAGAGAGAGAGAGAGAGAGGAGAGAGAGAGAGAGAGAGAGAGAGAGAGAGAGAGAGAGAGAGAGAGAGAGAGCGAGAGAGAGCGTGTGTGTCCTTGTTGGTTTCATGTGTGTATGTGTTTTGTGTGTGTGTGTGTGTGTGTGTGTTTGTGTGTGTGTGTGTGTCTGTGTGTGTGTGTGTGTGTGTGTGTGTGTGTGTGTGTGTGTGTGTGTGTGTGTGTGTGTGTGTGTGTGTGCGCGCGTGCGTGCAACACACGGTGAGTGAGAGAAGCTAATTGAGAGAAGCCAAGTGAGAGAGGTTAACAGGAAGAAAGAGATGGCAGGGAAGGTGGTGTGTATTTGTGTGTATGTGTGTGTGCGTGCGTTCGTGAGTGTGTGCGTGCGTGCGTGCGCACGTGTGCGTGCGTGCGCACGTGTGTGTGTGTGTGTGTGTGCGTGTGTGTGTGTGTGTGTGTGTGTGTGTGTGTGTGTGTGTGTGTGTGTGTGCGTGCGTGTGTGTGTGTGTGTGTGTGTGTGTGTGTGTGTATGTGTGTGTGTGTGTGTGTGTGTGTGTGTGTGTGTGTGTGTGTGTTTGTGTGTATGTGTGTGTGCGTGCGTTCGTGAATGAGAGAAACTAAGTGAGAGAAGCTAACAGGATGAAGCAGACGGCAGGGAAGAAGATGGGGGAGAGGGAGGGGGCAGAAACACAGAGACAGACAGACAGACAGAAAGAGAGACAGACAGACAGAGAGAGAGAGAGAGAGAGAGAGAGAGAGAGAGAGAGAGAGAGAGAGAGGAGCAGAGAGACAGGCAGAGAGACAGAGAAACAGAGAGAGACAGAGACAGAGAGAGGCTGGCAGGTAGATGGACGGACAGACTAGCGGCGCGTTGGGGAAGTGTGGGGGTAAAGACATCACTCGCTTACTGCACGACAAGGAGTAATCGTCACACGTGGTCCCGGTGCTGCAATTGGCGAAGGTGCTCGGGCAGCCTCGTCCCAGATCCAGTGCTAGATGGACAACAAGACGTATTGTACACATGGCTTGGCCATGGTGAACTGGGTCCTACAAGTCTGCCCCCCCCCCCCCTACCCCCCTACATGTGGTGCGTTCCCTCCTTCCCCCTCTCCCCCACTCTTCGGCCAGATCTAGAAAAGCTCGCCTTGCCTGTGTCAGCCATTTTAAGACTGAAGGATCAACGTCGTTTTAGAGCATCAGAT
>CM031614.1:75780773-75830197 GCA_018398815.1 Conus ventricosus
CCCCAAACAACGATTGAATTAAATTGAAGAAATTTAATGACAATCTTGAGTATAAGCATTTCAAAATGGAAAATTTGAAGTCAGCTACACGAATGATGAAAAGAATTGTTTCAAGGCATCTGTGGACTTAAGCATGTATACTATTCTGTACCTATCAAACCTGAGTACAGAAAGTTTTTGAAATCCATGTGGAAAGACAACTATATCAATAAACTGTTTTGCTAATGGTTTAAGTAACTACCCCAGATACTTTACCAAGTTATTAAAACTAGTTTATGCTACACTTCGTAGCCAAGGTCACCTTTCTGCATCTTTTACTGATGACTGTTACTTGCAGGCACAGAATCCAAAGGAGTGTGCGCAAAATGTGAAAGACTTGGCTTGACTCGCAAACTATGACAGTGAAGCCGTCAGAGGATAAAGTTCAATGGATAAAGGCATCCTGTTTCAATCTTAACCAAAAGAAACGGTTCAGAATTCGTGAATGGGCTCAAGTTATTGACCAACTTGTTGAATCCTTTCCACTGTACTGGAAAGAGTGAAAATTAAATCCCTGAAACAAAACAAAGGAAATTTGGAAGCTCATATTGTTCTTTCTCGTGAGTCCAGATGTGAATTATCCTGGTTGATTGACAATGTTGCTCACTCTTACTATCCCATGGAAACCACTGAAACCAGAAGTCGAAACAAGGACAGATGCTTCTACTTCTGGTGGTTGGGTGCTATGTGTCAAAAACAGAAGACTGGGGGCTGTCACACTGTCACTTTTGCACACACGCATTCATGACAGCATTTACTCCATATGCACACGCATCTTTCCAATCAACCAAAAGGCGCACTACCGAATGTTTTTTCTTCTCCCCCTCTCCTTCAGGGAAAAACACTTTACTAAATCACATCAAACAATTTATGAACAGATTTTATACATGCATCCTTGTAACCAATTTTCCCATTTACATCAATACAAGTTTCTGTAAAGTCATGGCCTTCACATAACACTGGCCCAAGATCCAGACCAGAGAATAAATAATTCTTTCAATCATTGATGCTATGCCTGCATCAGATATAAGACTCGCTCCATATTGTCATGATTCCCTGTCTCTCTCAGACAGCTACGCCCCCTTGAATTCTCCCGTCACTGGAGATATGAGTTCCGACTCTTCTCCCTGGAGTCCTTATTTGCTGGGGCTGAACTACAGGTGTGTTCCCCACACCATGGCCATTTTAACCACCTCACGGGTGAAGAGTGAAAGGTGAAGGGCGAAGGGTGAAGGACTGAAACACGAATAAGTTCGTGTAAGTAACCTGCTTCCCAATTTAACATGAATCCTTCTCTTTCTCTTTTCTTTATGTTTTCCCCTGTAGCTTTCCCCAACTATCTATGGCTCACCTGGTAATGACTGGTCAGCAGTGAGACCAGCGTCCTGACAGGTTCGAGTTCTCTAGGCCATCTGCTGGGCTAAAACTGATTCTTTCCTCCCTCCTCCAAGTGATGCATACTCAGTGTTCAAAACACATGACCAGCACCTTACCAGCCCTTATTAAAACTATCTCTCATTGGTCACTTTCACCCAATGACCACCGTTGTTTATTTAACGAGTCATTCTCACAATTATTTGGGGACGCCCGCTACACTAGTCAAGCCACATAAATATTGTTCCTTTATAGAAATGATTCATATAACTAAACTACATGTGATGGAGCGTCACGTGCCTTGATGTGAGGCTACGTCACATGACACCCCCTACCTGGGGTGAAAAAATTTTCTCCAGAAAATTTTTTAAAAAGAAATACAACTTCACTTAAAACCCATCTTCAGCCATGAATCTCAAAATGTGTATCCATCACACATGATTCACCAAATTAACAATCACGTATAGAATCAATCATTGTGATCCACTATAAATAGCATATTTCAAACTTTCAGCTTTCTAAAGAAAAACGAAATTCATAATTGATCACCACATGTCACAAAATACATTTTCACAAATTACATGGCAAACAGTTAAGGATATTAACAATTCAAAGTACAAATTGTGTTTAATATTTAAGATGTGAAGCATATTTTTTCCCTTGATCTTTGTCTCACATCATATTGTCAAAACCTCATGAAAATGAGAATATTTCTAAGTGTAAATGTTTCTCAATAGACATGTAAAAAAATAAACATAGTTTAAACATATTTTTTCCACAAGTAATGTCATAGTCCATTGAAAAGTGAACCATATTTTCCATGGTTGACAATGGCTAATGAAAACAATAGTTTGTGTCACAACAAATCAGAAACATGTGTATATACATTTCTAAAGAGTTATTTGCTCATGACACATACATATATATTCACTTTCACAAGCAAGTTAGACATAAATAGTACATGATGATTTTTTCATGTTTACTAAAGAATAAAGCAAAGAATAGATATGTAATACATCAACATCAAGTAGTTTTTGCTTGTAAAACATATAGTCACTTCAACAAGCAAATTAAGAATAAATACCACTTGATTTAAATAGTCAGTAGCATACAATGCACTGTCAAATGTGAGCACACCGTAATCATAAAGAAAGACAAAAAACAGGAATAGTCTTTCCCTTGAAGACAGTTACATTTTGTCCATGAATATTCATACAGCTGACAATAAATCTGCCATGACATTTTGTGTTCCAGACACTGGTTCAATGATAAATTGGAATTCCTGCAATGCCAAAGACCACCTTAATAATCTGCTGTTCTTAGTCCTTTGACGATTGCAAGAAAGTCAATGGCCTGTGGTCAGTCCTGTAACCGAAACTTTCTTCCAGTCAAGAACCTGGCGAACTTCTCACATGCCCATACAATAGCCAAGCACTCTCACTCAATAGTGGAGTATTTCTCCTGTGTCTTGAGAACTTTTTACTGGCGTATTGCACGGATGTAACAAAGCACTTTTTCCTGCAACAGTACCGCTCCCATTCCTTTGGAACTGGCATCGTTTCTCAAAATAAAGTCTCTGAGAGGGAGGGTAACAAAACAGGAAATGAGTTGAGGGTGTTCTGAACACACTCCAAAGCCTTCTGGCACTCATCAGACCACACAATACTTTTGTTCTTCGTCCCTTTCGTCAGTTCAGTCAAAGGGGCCGTCAGTACGCAAAGTGGGGTACATATCGTCTATAGTAAGACAACAATCCGATGAGTGACCTGATCTGTTTCTTTGTAGTGGTTTGTGTAAAGATAAAATCGTTTCCACTTTCACTCCTTCTGGCATCATTTTCCCACTGAAATAGTGTGACCCCCAAACACGAGAGTTTGAAAACCGCACGAATTTTGGATGGTCTCGCAGTTAAACCAAAACTTCTGAGTCTGGAAAAAAAAGCTCGTAAGTTAGAAAGGAGGTCACTCCATGACTTTGCAGCCAACAAAATGTCATCCAAAAAACTGGCTGCACCACATTCATGGAGTTTCAGGGCTCGCATCATTCTGCAAAAGAAGCTGGAGCATTTGCAAACTGAATGGCATTTTCGTCCATTGGAAAAGACCAAAAGGTGTTTGAAATGCTGTCTTTTCCTTGTCAGCTTCAGCCATTGAATCTGCCAGTATCCTTTAGTCAAGTCTACTTTCACAAAATAATTTCCTTCTGAGAGCTGACACAGAAGTTCTTCAATGTCTGGGATAGGCTCGGCATCGAACACAGTGATCTTATTTAATTTCCTGTAATCGATGCAGAACCGCACCGAGCCATCAGGTTTGTCCACCAATACAACATGGTGAGCTGTACGGAGATGTTAAAGGTTCTATGACCTTTAAATCCAGCATCACTTTGATTTCTCTCTCGACAACCTTTTTTTTGCAAACGGAAGGGGGTATGGTCTGGTTCGCACGGTATTTCAGTAGTTAACTGAATACTATGGGTTCAATACCAGTCACTGTACCTGGGTATCCGTCAACACATCCTGAAAGTCTTTCAAAATTTCTTTGATCTGTTCTGTTTGACTGCAGACAAATCATTCGACAGAACCACATCATCATAGGTTTCACCTTGATAGACAGAGTAGGAGGGGTACAACATCATCTGCAGTGGTAGATTTAACACTCCTACATTTGCTGTTTTCACAACCTTTGACTTGTCCCTGTACGTTACATTGGGTACAAAATCATCACTGATAATGTCTGTCATGTTGACATCAGTTTCTGACATAGAACATATCCACTCAACTGACTGGTTGATGGCAACATTTGTACGTTCAACATACTCTTCAACATGTTCACGTGAATATACCTTCTCAGTGTTTTGCCATTTTGATCTTATAATTAACTGCAGAAAGTTTTCGACCACCTGAAAAGGACCCTTCCACATAACACGAAGCTTGTATGTTCATCAGTGAGTAGTACAAGGACTTATCCCCTACACTGAAGCAACGTGCCTTTTCTTTTCTGTCTGCAAAGACCTTGTACACATCTGTTTTTCTATCAGCTGACTGTTGAGCAAGCTCACATGCATCCTTCAAACGATTATGCAGTTCATAAACGTATTGGTAAACAGTTTTCCTGTCATGTATGTCCGTCTTTTTCGTCCATTGTGTCATCAGTAGATCCAAAGGACCCCTTGGTGAGTGTCCGAAAAGAAGCTCGAATGGTGAGAATATCCCAGCGTTTCGTTCGGCATTTCCCTGTATGCGAAAAGCAAAGCCGGTATGAAACGATCCCATTCATGGGGTTCCTGCCTTGCAACCTTTCTCAACATGGACTTTAACGTTCCATTGAAACGTTCAACCATGCCATTCGATGGGGATGATACGGCGTGGTTGAAATGGAAGAGATTGACAACAGTCTGTAAATTTCTCTCATGAGATCGGAAATGAATTGCGTTCCACAATCCGAGGGAATTTCGTCTGGAAGACCCACTCTGGAAAAAAAATCGCAAGTAAAGGCTTCAGCGACAGACACTGTAATCAATTTTCTTCAGTGGAATCGCTTCTGGATACCTTGTCGCTGTATCCACCAAAGTTAAGATATAGCGATATCCGGAAGAAGACAGTGATAAAGGCCCAACAAGATCAATAGCCACCTTCCGAAATGGGGACGGAAATGAGAGGCATTTTGTGCAAAGGTGCACATGGGACGCGACCTTTCCGAGATGTCTTTGGCAGATGTCACATGAACGGCAGTATTCTGTAACTTCCTTTGTGACACCTGGCGAATAAAAGAATCAAGAACTCTCTTTAATGTTCTTTTGATTCCACAGTGACCAGCGAACAATGCATCATGAGCCGTGTGTAGTACTGTCTCTCTAAGTGGCTTTGGAACGACAACTTGTTTGTTGTCCTGTCCATGTACACACCTGTAGAGAATGTCAGAGTCAAGTATGTACGTTGGTTTGTTCGTTGTATGTCAGTGACAGTCTGTTTAGCAGCAGAAAGTATTGTCGTCAGCGTCTCGTCTTTTCCCTGCATTTCTTTTAGATCATCTGGGGTAATCTGGAGTTCATCCAGTTTTGAGACTTTTAGCAGCTTTGTAGCCTTTCCCTGCTCTATGATGTCTGATCTGGTACTCACAAGACAAGGAACGAACGATCCTCCAGCACCACCATGTACTGTAGCGACACCTGGCAAATTGCCCAAGATCAAGTCGCAGACTGGTTATCGATAACACAGGCGGTAAGAAATCCGGAGTAGTACGGTGTGTCGACCGACATTTTCGCCAGCGGAAACGTTTCAATCTTGCCTCCAAACGACCTACACTTTTGGACAGTGTTGAGATACTGGTCTTGAAGCACGAAAGATTTTCTTACACCAGCAGTGGTGCACCCAGTGTCTCGCAAAACCAAGCCTGCAATCGTTGATGGCTCCGTTTTCTAACACCAGTCCATCAACCGATTGATGTGGTGCCAAAACAAGGCCTTCTTCACAATCAGTGGAGACTAATGCGGATTTTGAATCATTTGTTTGAAAGGGCAATTCTTTTTCAATGGAACTTGCCATCACAAAAGAAACATCACATTGTCTGATCGGCAGCTGACTGATTTTGTGAACTTCGGTTCTGTCCACGAACTGGCCCAAAAGGTCTAACGCGGTGGTCGTTGTCCACGACCTCGGAACGTTTGCTGAGGAGCAACGGGTTTTTCCGGCGGTGAGTACTGGTACTGACGAAAGTCACTCGAACCGCAGAAAGATCCCTGTCCGTTCCTAGGATAGGTATATCCTTGAGGACCCAGAAATGACCCACGATTTCCTTTCCTGTAACTTCCCTGTCCCGATGGGATTGCATATGATGCATGAGACTCAAATTTGAACATTCTCCTTTCCTAGCCACGCCCTTATCTGGGTGAGCGATACAATACTGATCAGCCATCTGACACATTTCCTCAACGCTTTCAAATTGCCTCTCTTAAGGAAAGTGGCCAGATCTTTGCTCACACTCTGGAAAAGTTGTTCTCTAAGAAGGAGATCTCGCAGTGATTGAAAAGTGTTGTTTGTTTTTGATAAATCGATCCATCGATCTAAACAATGACTCATACGAATTAGAAACGACGGAAAACGATTCTCCTGTGTCAGGGCGCACAGAACGGAAACGTTCGCGAAAACGATCAGCCGAACATTGAAATTTCTTGAGGAGTTCTTCTTTCAACTGATCCCAAATTAAATTTTGTTTCGCCGCAAGTGTGTGTACAGTGCCAAAGCGCTACCCTTGAACAACGACGCAATATAACAATATCCACTTTCCTTTGGCCAACCACAAGACGTTGCGTGACTTTCAAATTGAAAAGAAAACTATCGATGTCATCCGTTTTTTCCTCGAAAGGCGGTCACTTTGAATATATGCTGATTTTGACTGAGGCGCGCTTGCGAAACGACTGTGGAACTGGTGGAGGTTCTCTTGATGCCTGTAATCTTCTAATCTCAGCATCGGTCTCTAATTCTAACTGCCTTAACTAAATTGACGTTCTTTATCTTCAGCTTCCCTCTGTAGTTTTTTTTTCTTCAAACTCTAGTTTCCTTTGATTTTCTTCACTTTCTAGTTTCCTTTGATTTTCTTCTCTCTCTCTTAGCCTGTCTGCCCTATCTATGCATTGTTGCACATAGTTTTGTAAGTTTTTCTCCATCAAAACCCAAGCGTTCCGCTTGTTGAACATATTTATCAAAATCATCCATAATGAACCGTCAACAGATATAAACACAAAACAGTCTCCAAGTATGAATAAAAATAAGGCGATATTGATGATGTTTTATGTTTCACAAAAACGTAATATAGTATATACAAATAAAGAATTCAATTTCCGGTGTAAACAGAAACCAGCTTACTAAAACAGGGTAGATATGAAACACAAGGAATGTATTTTTCCAGAAGTATTTTGTTTTCGAAAACAGTATCAATTTGGAATTTAAAAAAAAATGACGTTCAATGCAAATCCGTTTTTTCCTAAGAAAGGAAAAAAACAAACAAACACAATATCAAAGCTTTCTGAAATAAATTCTTTATAAAGTTTTAATTCTTAAATGTTCTTGTTGTCAGCTTTCTTACTTAATTTCAAATGAATTTACAAAACAGATTATTGCTTAGCAAAAAATGAAATAAATTTACAAAACAAATGGAACACAAAAAATTAAAAAAGAGGGGAAAAACACAAACTAGCGGAAATCTACGTAAAAGATGAAAATTTGAAAAAAAAAAACTAGACGGGAGTTTTGAAAAGAAGTGTAAAATTTTTAAAAAAGGGGGGTGAAAAGGAAATAAAAAGGAAATACCGGGAACGGAATAGTGAAAAAAATAAGAAAAGCAAAAGAACCCCTCAGACAGCACCTAGTGAAACTGGAGATGGAAAAAATCATGCACATATCCAACACTACAGTAATAATACAAAAAAGATAAACAAAAAATAAATAAATCCATCACCCAAAAACCAAAAAAAACTCACCCCCCCCCCCCAAAAAAAAAAAAAAAAAAAAAAACAATAAAATTTTTTTAGGAGGGGTTTCCCCCTCATTTTCAACCTCTGTCCCGTTAAAGGGGACAAGGGCGGTTCAAAACCCGGGAAAAGGGGCTCTTGAAATGAAACGATAGGACAGAGAAAAAAAAAAACAACAAATAAAAACCCAATAAGGGGGATCAAGGCTGCTCCCCCACTTGAACTAACCGCTCAATGTAGCGAGAAGCGGTGGGGCTCACCGATCGTGGAAAAGGACAAAATAGGGAATCACGCTGCTCCCACTCTGAACTAGTCGCTCAAGGTAGCGATAGGCGGTGGGGCTCACCGACTCGGGGGAAAAAATAATTGAACTTACAAACAAACAAATCCACTAGCAAACTCAGAGTCAGAAATAAGAGAGAAGTCCTCACTCGCACGAAAATAAATTCACTCACACACCACAACAGAAAATAAAATAAATGCGACTATTATACTTAATAAATATTTGACGAACTTCTTTTTTCTTTTTTTCTCCCTCAAACCCTTGAGGTACAAATCAAAATTTTTTTTCAGGCCCCAGGGTACAATGCAAATCTTTCCTCTGGGGACAAATCAAAATTGTTTTTCAGGCCCCAAGGGCACAAATAGAAATCTTTTTTTTCCAGGGGGAAAACAACGGCAGCTACGTACGGGTCACCACTGTCCCACTGTCACTTTTGCACACAACGCATTCATGACACATTTACTCCATACGCACACGCAATCTTTCCAATTAACCAAAAGGCGCACTACCGAATGTTTTTCTTCTCCCCTCTCCTCAGGGAAAAACACTTTACTAAATCACATCAAACAATTTATAAACAGATTTTTATACATGCATCCTTGTAACCAATTTTCCCATTTACATCAATACAAGTTTCTGTAAAGTCATGGCCTTCACATAACACTGGCCCAAGATCCAGACCAGGAGAATAAATAATTCTTTCAATCATTGATGCTATGCCTGCATCAGATATAAGACTCGCTCCATACTGTCATGATTCCTGTCTCTCTCAGACAGCGTATCGCCCCTTGAATTCTCTAGTCACTGGAGATATGAGTTCCGACTCTCTCCCTGGAGTCCTTATTGCTGGGCTGAACTACCGGTGTGTTCCCCACACCATGGTCATCTTTAACCACCTCACGGGTGAAGAGTGAAAGGTGAAGGGCGAAGGGTGAAGAGCTGAAACACGAATAAGGTTCGTGTAAGTAACCTGCTTCCCAATTTAACATGAATCCTTTCTTTCTCTTTTCTTTATGTTTTCCCCTGTAGCTTTCCCCAACAATCTATGGCTCACCTGGTAATGACTGGTCAGCAGTGAGGACCAGCGTCCTGACAGGTTCGAGTCTGTAGGCCATCTGCTGGGCTAAAAACTGATCTTTCCTCCCTCCTCCAAGTGAGTGCATACTCAGTGTTCAAAACACATGACCAGCACCTTACCAGCCCTTATTAAACTATCTCTCAGTGGTCACTTTCACCAATGACCACCGTTGTTTATTTAATGAGTCATTCTCACAATTATTTGGGGACGCCCGCTACACTAGTCAAGCCACATAAATATTCTTCTTTTTTAGTTGTGGCATGGGGAAATTGATTCATATCACTAAACTACATGTGATGGAGCGTCACATGCCTTGATGGAGGCTACGTCACATGACAGGGGCAGATGGTCATGCCAAGAAAAAAGGGTTGACTGCCAGAACCCAGTATCTCTCTTATAATATCTATACTAGCTGGTGTACCGGCTTCGCTCGGGTTTATCTGTACAATAATTTTCAGGCACCCCTCTCTCTCACCACTTAAGAGACAATACAATAAAATTCAGCTTGGGTTTGTTTCGTTTTTCCCAAGCTGAACCAATTGCCCCAGCCTCCTCCTATCTACTTCACCCAATTTCATCGGACGCCCACTCCCTTCTTGCCTCTCAATCTGTTTTCCCCACGAATGTTTTTCGTAATACGATACACAGTCCATAGAGTTATGTCTGTACTTTGTGAACTTACCGATGCATTCTCAATTCCTTGATTGAAGTGCTCCAAAATGACAACTCTGTAGGGGCCGCCATAACCTAGTGGATAAGGCGCTGGACTCATGATCCAAAGGTCGTGGTTTCGAATCCCGGCTTGGTCTTGGAAATTTTCACGTGGAATGTTTCCAGATAAATGACCATGGTTCACCCCCAATGTCCACCCTGGCCCCGCAGGTGTCAGGCTAATGTGACGGACCAGCCATCTGCATATCCTTGATATGGGCACGGACGTTAAATCCAACTCAAACATGACAACTCTGTGAAAAGATTGCATTTTCACGATGTATCATGTCTATTGGAGGGCCTCTGGGTAGACAACATTTCTGGTCTCCCTGTTTGGCGCAAGTATAGTCAGTGTTTCTGCGTTTCCAGTTCGTGATGCTGCAACGTAGAACATTCCATGTGTAAAACTCGGAACGGTCAGGTCTGCCCCAAGGGATGAAAATGTCTGACCCTGGCTCTTGATGATTGTCAGAGCGAAAGCTGGTTTCGTGGGAAACTGAAGCCATCAGAACTGGAATGGCAGGGGGTGAGTCCATGGGTTCCAGAGAATTTTGGGGGGCAGCACCGGTTCACCTTTGTGGGGGCCACATGATATTTTCGCTTCTACAACGTTCCTGTGCAGTCTGGCGAAGACACATCGGGTGCCATTGATCACCTTTGGCGGGTCCAGTGAGTGGAGAATGATCATGGGGACTCCAGATTTCAGCAACAGTTCATGCGGTGGAAGTCCAGAAATCTCAATGGAGTTCAGGAGTTCTTGTGGATAAAGGACTCCATCATCATCATTCTGTCAACAGATCTGTACAGAGTTTCCTCTCCAGGAAGTCAGCTACGATTTTTCTGTTTAGCCTGTTGACAGTCTCGTTCAGGGAGGAGATTATGGCCCTTTCCGCTGACCAGTCTGAGTCTGCACAGTGAGCATGAAGATCCGGGTAGACTGCTTCTATCAGATCCTCCTGGCTATCATAAAACTGGCATAGTGCTGGTGGGACCAATATAGTATCTGGAAACATGACTCAATGGCACCATTGCCAATGTCAAGCAGAAGTTTGGCGAAGCTGGCTGTCTGGGGATTTCCAGACAGGTGGGCTCTCATATTTAACAATCATGCTCCGCCATTTCTTCAGACAGGCGTTGACAATGTTTGCTCTGGTGCCATTGAGGACAACAGGGAGGATCTGCCAGAAGTCCCCACAGAACAGCGTTGGAATGCCTACCATTGGCCTGTGCACTTGGGTGATGTCCTGCAGCGTAAGAGTCCATGGCCTCATAGACAGCTTTGTGGGTCATGTGAGCTTCATCAATTATGACGGTTGCAGCCTCTTTGATGACTTTGGCCAACGTTGACCCACGCTTGACGGGCAGGTTGGCGTTTCTTGCTTGTCGGCATCTAGAGGGACCTTGAAAGTGCTATGTACTGTCCGCCCACCCGGCAAAAGAGTATCGGCAATGCCACTGGAAGCAGTGGCTAGCACTATTTTGCCTGTGGAGCAGATCCTGTTCAGGATAAGATTCAGGATGGTCTTTCCTGTCCCTCATGGAGCATCAAAGAACATTATGTTGCTGCTTGCTGTGGGATCCTGCCTCTGCGCAACCAGTCATAAAGCTGTCATACACGTCTCTCTGACAGCTGATCATCAGCTGCAGCCCAGAGTGCAGTAGTGTCGTAATTGATCTCGCGGTAGTATTCTCGAGGCACAGTTTGTCGTTGTGTGACTGTTGGCATCCCATACTCCTCTGTAGACTTGCCTCCAAGAAGGAAGAGTTTGTGCTGAATCACAGTAAGAGCTTGGTTGTAGATGGCATCTGTGTACTGCGCTTCATAACAGACATCTCTTCGGACTTGGAAGAGGAAATCTTCAGCAAGATGGTCTCTGAAGTGGTTCCACAGGTTGCCTGGGTTACTGGGGTTGCAAGCCACCAGGATAATACAGAAGTCACGCAGCATTCGGGGTCTCTGAGAGATGGAGGCTTCCTCCAGGACAAGTTGTAGAAGGCGGTCATCTTCCAGTTTCGGTTCGTGTAAGTTGTATATCATTGTTCAGCGTTTAAAACTACACCTGTATACCACATTTCATCAAGAAAGGTCTAAATTTATAAAATAACGGATCTTAACGGTTTTTAACGCTCAATTTTAAGTTTCTGTTCGTGTAAATTGTATATCATTGTTCAGCGTGTAAAACTGCATCTGTATGCCGAATTTCATCAGGAACGGTCTAAATTTATATAATAACGGTCTTAAACAGTCAATTTTAAGTTTCGGTTCGTGTAAGTTCTATATCATTATTCAGCATTTAAAACTTCACTTGTATACCAAATTTAATCAAGAAAGGTCTAAATTTATAAAATAACGGATCTTAACGGTTTTTAACGCTCAATTTTAAGTTTCTGTTCGTGTAAATTGTATATCATTGTTCAGCGTGTAAAACTGCATCTGTATACCGAATTCATCAGGAACGGTCTAAATTTATATAATAACGGTTTTTAACGGTCAATTTTTAAGTTTCCGTTCGTGAAGGTTGTATATCATTGTTCAGCGTGTAAAACTGCATCTGTATACCGAATTTCATCAAGAATGGTCTAAATTTATATAATAACGGTTTTTAACGGTCAATTTTAAGTTTCGGTTCGTGTAACTTGTATATCATTATTCAGCATTTAAAACTTCACCTGTATACCAAATTTCATCAAGAAAGGTCTCTCTCTCTCTCACGTCTGAAACCAGCTTGATTCTCGGATATCTTACTATTATCTTCCAGCCATTCATACAATCGTTTATTTAAAACTGCAATATAACATTTACCAATAATACTAAGCAGTGATACACCTCTATAATTGTCCGTTCGCTCCATATCACCTTTTTTTATGAATTGGAACGACAATAGCATTTGCCCCCGTTTGTGGGTACAATCCCTTTAAAACTTTTATTGAAATATTCTGTTAGAAAATGTATTACTGATGCATCTGCCAGTTTCTGCATGTCTTCATTTATGTTGTCAAAACCACATGCTTTCCCTTTCTTTAAAGCCCTTCATTGCCGTTAGGACTTCTTCCCGAGTGATATTAAACAGAAGAAAATAAGAAAACGATGAAATATAATGAGAAGAAAGAAAAATGGCGAATATGAGAGAGAGAAGAGAGGAGAGAAGAGAGAGAGAGAGAGGAGAGAGAGAGAGAAGAGAGAGAGTCAGGAAAAAGGAGAGAGATTAGTTAGGGGAAGAAGAGGCGGAGACGAGAGGAGGAGTGAACTCTCAACTATTTTTTTTGTAGCTCGATATCATTGATCCGAGTGATTATGGGATTGTAACATTTGATACTTCAACAGCGCGAGTTTAGTACTTCCCCCCGGGAGATTGTCATAGTGAAGATCTTTGGCAAGAGTGTAAATGTTTCGGCGAAGTGACTCAGAAATGTTTGAACGGAAAAGCCAGAGACAGGAGTAAACCCACCAGGAACTGGGAAGCACAGTAATACACTATACTACAGTAATAATACAAAATGATAAACAATCAATCATAAATAAACACATTCACCCAAACGCAAAGAAAAAATCACAACACCAAAAAAAAATCAATAGAAGAATTTATTAGGAGGATCTTTCCGCACGTTGTCAACCTCTGTCCTGTTGAAGAGTACAAGGTCGGTTCAAACTCTGGAATAGGGGACATTTGAAATGAACGATAGGACAGAGAAAGAAAAAATAAAATAAAAACCAATAAAGGCAATCACGCTGGCTCCCACTCTGAACTAATCGCTCAATGTAGCGAGAAGCGGTGGAGGGCTCACCGATCGGGATAAGGACAAAATAGGGAATCATCGGCTTGCTCCCACTCTTGAACTAGTCGCTCAAGGTAGCGAAAAGCGTGGGCACACCGGATCGGGGGAAAAAAATTAGGAACTTACAACAAACAAAACCACTAGCAAAACTCAGAGTCAGAAAATAAGAGAGAAGTCCTCACTCGCACTGAAAATAAACTACACTCACACCATAAACAGAAAAAAAAAACAGAATGCAAATACACAAAAATAATTAATCTTTGGGGGGGCGAATTCCTCCTTGAACACTTGAGGGTACAAATCAAAATCTTTTTCTTCTAAAAGATATTTCTTTTTTTTTCTCTTTTTTGTCCCAGGCCCCGAGGCAAAATAGAAATCTTTCTTCTCATTTTTTTCCAGGGAAACCAAAACGGCAGCTACGTCGGGGCACCACGCACACACTGTCACTTTTGCACACATGCATTCATGACAGAATTTACTCATACGCTCATCGCAATCTTTCCATCAAACCAAAAGAAAAGGCCGCACTACCGAATGTTGTTCTTCTCCCCCTCTCCTTCAGGAAAAACACTTACTAAGAATCACATCCAAACAATTTATAAACATATTTATACATGCATCCTTGTAACCAATTTCCCAGTTACATCAATAACGTTTTCTGTAAAGTCATTGCCTTTCACATAACACTGCCCAAGATCCAGACCAGGAGAATAATTAATTTCCTTCAATCATTGATGCCTATGGCCTGCATCAGATGTAAGACACTCGTTTCCAATACTGTCAGGATTCCCTTCTCTCTCCAGACATCGTAGTTCGCCCCCCTTGAATTCTCCAGTCACTGAGATATGAGTCCGATTCCTCTCCCTCGTACTTCTTCTGTTACTGAAGATGATTTCCAATTCCTCTCCCTCGACTTCTCCTGTCAATGGAGAGATACGAATTCCAACTCCTCTCCCTGGAGTCTTTAAATTGTTGGGGCTGAACTACCGGTGTGTGCCCCACACCATGGCCATCTTTAACCACTCACGGTGAAAGGGCGAAGGCGAAGGAGAAGGCTGAAAACACGATAAGGTTCGTGTAAAGGTACCTGCTTCCCAATTTAATAATTATGAAATTCTTTCTTTCTCTTTTCTTTAGAGATTTCCTTCCCCTGTAGTTCCCCAACTATCTATGGCTTCTCCTGGTAATGACTGGTCAGCAGGTGAGGACCAGCGACCTGACAGGCTTTCGATTCCTCAGGCATCTGCTGGGCTAAAACTGATTCTTTCCTCCTCCTCCTAGTTGAGCAACCAGGTTCAAAACACATGACCCGCACCTTACCATCCCTTATTAAACTATCTCTCAGTGGTCACTGACCACTTTTGTTAATCAATGAGTATATCTCACAATTATTTGGGGACCCCTCTACACTATGTCAAGCCACAGAAATATTCTTCCTTTAGGTTGTTGCAAGGGGGAATGAATCATATCACTAACTACATGTGATGGAGCGTCATCATGCCTTGATGTGACTACGTCACAAGACACCAGAATTTTTGGCCTCACAAGGACTTGAAGAGTTGGACAAAGGTTTTCTGGTGTAAGGTGATCAAAGGCCCTTCTGATAACCCCAAGGATTCTATTGCCTTGGCCGTGCTTGTGCACCTGGTTTTTGAAAACTAAGGTCCCTGTCTACCAACACTCCCCAAGTCCCGCTCTACTTCATCTCTTCCAGACCAAATAGGTAACAATCCTCACGCCTCAGAGTTTTTAGCTGTTCATACAGTATGTTGCCTCTGTCCTGGGGTTACCAAGCCTAATCACACTGGAATTTTTGGAGGGTGGAACGTTAGTTGCCATCAGTTGACCACCTCTGGAGTTCGTTAAGATCTTCTTGGAGAGTTTACTGTGCATCATTTATTGTCCCCCCCCACCCGTTTTTGGGCAAAGATTTTTGTATCAGCAGTTAAAATCTCAAACATGACTCTGACGTGTTGGGCGAATCGTTGATGTACAATAGAAAAAGAACAGGTCCTAACACACTGCCCTGTGGGATGCCACTGTCCACATCTGCTTGCCTGACCTTGTCCGTTGATATTGACCACTGACATCTCTTTGGTCCAGGAAATCATGGATCCACTGTAGAACTTTAACCCTACATTCCATGGCTTTCAACTTTAGCTATCAATCGGCGATGCGTACGCAGTCAAAAAGCCTTCATGAAATCCATGTTTATGGCATCTATGCCACCTCCACATCCAAGGTCTCTGTCCCATATATCTAGGGTTTCCAGAAGCTGGTTATGCATGAGCGTCCTTTGGTGAAACCGTGATGCCGTCTACTGATTAGGTTGTTGTCTAGTAGTGCGCCATCAACTTCTCACGAACAGCTTTTCCCATCGTCTTACACAGCACACAGGTGAAGACCATAGGTCTGTAGTTGTTACTTTGAGCCGACTAGCACGGCGGGAAAATGGGGGTGACCGTTGCTGTTCTCCAATCC
This sequence comes from Conus ventricosus, assembly GCA_018398815.1. Lineage (NCBI taxonomy): Eukaryota > Metazoa > Mollusca > Gastropoda > Neogastropoda > Conidae > Conus > Conus ventricosus. The sequence goes on from CM031614.1 coordinate 75,796,988, forward strand.
TCTGGTATCTTACCCGTCTCTAGGGACTTCCTGAAAAAGATGGCCACGGGAACGGCTAGGACGCTTACAACTCGACAAGCATGCGCGTGCTGAACCATCTGGTCCCTGATTAGCCTTAGAAGCATTTTAAAGCTCGAGAGGAGTTTCTTAACTTCTTCTGTGGTGAAAGTAAGACCGCACAGTTTTTTCTTCATAACTGTACTGGGTATCTCTGGTAATTCGCCTCTGTCTCATTTGTAAAGACACTAACTCCAGAAGAAGCTATTAGGAGGTCATGGCATTTTCCTTGTCGTTTGTTTTCTGGTTCCATCTTCTTTTTCCAGTCACCTACTCCTATTTTGAAGTTTGATTTGAAGCTGGTCGGAGTAATGAAAATGAGTATTTCATGGGAAAGAGTCAGATTACATAAAAAAAAAAACAAGATGAGACTAAAAGAAACTGAAAGGAAAACGATTTAGGCGTCGTAGTGGATATTAAACTCTCGTTCAAAGAGCCGGTTTTGCTCAGACGGGTGCTCCTCGATAGCTGTCCCCGACCACCAATAGATCCCTAACCAACCTATCCCTTTGCGTGGGATTATCTACCGTGCGGGAGCTCATCGTGCGGGGATCTATCGGTTCGGTGCGGGGATCTATCGGTGTGGGGATCCAATCGGGATGACCCCTGGGATGGACCCCGCTCAGACTACGTCAAAAGCAACAGAAAGGTTGGGGACTTATATCGCCGATCTTTTGATGATCTGTCCTGAAAGAACTTTTGTATTTTTGTTCAGAGCATGGTCAGGCCACTTTGAATATGGTCACAGTGTCTGGGGCAACCGCATGCCAAAGCATATGTAGTGACAATTGAAGGATTTGCAACGTCGTGCAACTAAAACACTGAGGCCATCTCCAAGACAAACCGTACCCCGAGAGATTGAAAATTCTGAGCTTCCGTGTCTTAGCACCGCCGTCTACGGGGGAAGATCGAAACTATAGTCCTCAATGAATGTACAACACCCAGAAACCTAAGTTTGAGAAGGGACATCGAAAGCCAGTTACGAGGAAACTCATAAGCTGAAGAAGAGTAGCAAAATTTGCAGAGCGAACTTTTCTCGAACAGGATCATAATTCTTGGAACAATATCCCACTCAGTGGTTTCTGCAGCATCAGTGGATCTTACAAGAGACGGCTTGATGACATTGTAGAATCTACCGCTTTGTACAACCACTTATTTTGCCTAGAATAATACTTTTGAAAACTGTGCTTGCACCAATGCTAAAAATCAAAGTTTAAATTAGATAGACGTAAAACTATTCTTTAAAGAAACTAATGCTGCAAAATTATTTAGCGTGATTATAGATAGTCGTCTCAAATGGAAAGAAACATTACAATTTAGTATGTAAGAAAGCAAATAACATCTAGCTTTAGCTTTAACATCTTAGCATAAGAGCAGCACGGATTCGTAACAAGGGAACCACATCAAGAAAAGGGGAATACTAGGAAGAACATGAGGAAATTAGAATGGAAGACCCTTAGAAAGAGAAAAGACTTTTATCAACTTAACTCATCTTCAAAGGCAGAGCTAAAGTAATGATATTCCAAAGGAACGCTAGTAATGAATAAAAGAGCACCAGGAGTGCGTCATGTTAACCAGTGATGGTGGAGGGATAAGGGTGTGCAGGTGAAGAAGGCAAGATGGTGAGAGTGGCATGGAACCAAGGGACAGCAGCCAGTCAAAAGACGCAGTGGCGAAAGCAGAGTTTTCCCTTTTATTGCCTTCCATGCCAGTCGCTCACAGCAGGGAACACTGACCATTCTCACACAGCGCGCCCACTTATATACCACCCTGACCGTACCGTCAAAGCGCGATACGGTGCGCAGACACGAACCGGGACCTCGCGCGCGGAAGCCCAACAGAATTTTGTGTTTTCTATGGCAGCTTCCCCGTGTTGTCTGGCTCGCTTGTCCGATCAAAACTATCAACACATATTTACTATCGATGAAACCTTTCAGAACACAAAGGAAAAATGCAGTAAGTCACATTAGACAATTTTGTCCTGTACTAAATCATTGCTGATTAAAGTCCCAAGTGAAGCCACTTTTAACAAGCTTACGTCCATATTTTCCTTTATTTCGATAAAAATCCCACAGCGTGAAATAATTTTGTAATGAATAAAAAGCTGTCATCTCGCTCTTTTCATACATATAAACTTCATTTACATTTTCCGCACAGTGTACCTAAGTGGAGGAATTTCTGTTATTAAAAATTACGAGAAAACACAGCTGACATTTTCCCTTCGTCGGGCCGTCGGCGCACAATTTTCACAACTGAAAAATACCTGTTGAAACGGTCTGTTAAATAAAAAATTCTACACATTTCAGTTGTATTCTAACAAAAATGGAAGTCATTACAAGATTTCGATCGGGAATCCGAATTTTATGAAACACAATTCCAGTATCAAAACTCCGACAGAAACAAGAAGGCGACTCGCTAAAGGGAACCGGCGCTGACCAGTCATTTCGTAAAGTCGCAAGCTCTGACAGAAAAGATCATAGGCATGCGATATAAGAATGAAAGCTTATTGACTTTACTTTTATCATGCATCTTCAAGATTCTTCGGTTTTCCTCTGACTTTTTGTAAAATCAAGATTATTCTATTCATTTCGACAGACCAATTGAAAGGCGCCAAGATTGCTCGTGCGAAATAACCAGTTTCTAGAGAAAATATGGGCTTCTCAACCCAGTACGGTGTAATTAATCACATACATTATTATTGTTGACTTCAGCGACGTACATCATACAACTATGTAGGTTCGAGGTATTCATGATTTAAGAATTTAAACAATAAAAAAAAGAGATTCGACCAAGGGAGGTAAGGGGAATATAAGCTCTCGAACAAAACATTTTCATCCACGAAGGTAACCGATTGAAGTAAATACCCTGTCTAGCCCCGCTACATCCCCTCCCCTACTCTGTTTACAACAGCGTCTCGCTGGCACAAAAATGACCATGAAAATAACAAAAGTTATTCCGAGTAGTAGTGCAAAAATCAATCAATGAAAAAAAAAATGAAGCTCATCTCTCGAGTCTTTAAGGGGTACATGGCTACCTTCCCAAATCAAACCACTTACAACAATGCATCAAAACATCAAAACGTCAAAAACATCTTGTTTCTCTCCTCTCATCTTTGCATCCACTTTACCTGACTACCAACAAGGCTGTTCGTTAACAAGGTGCCTGACAGTCGCAGATTCACACTGACTAAGGATGGACTTGTATTTAACAAAATTCAAAAGTCAAATACAAAATGACTACAAGGTATTCCTTTCATGAACAAAAACCCGGACTTTGGGTACATAAGTGACTAGAACTGGACTTGATACTTAAAACAAAAATTCCATGAGGTCAGAAGAAATCATTAGGCAAAATGTGTTAAAACCCAAAAGCACTGGTTATACCAAGTTACAATAATGTGGACTTTAGCATTTGAATAAAATTCCAAAATGTCGGATACCAAAATGACTTGAAAGAAATTGTTACTTAAACAAAAATTTCAAAAGTCAGATGCCAGAAATGACGGGAAGAGAAATTCATGAAGACCAAATCAGGTACCAAGTGACAGAGTGGACTAGTTTTATTTAAACAAAATTCCAAGATGTCAGGTACTAAAAAAGAGACTTTGCAAGGACTTGTTATTTTAAACATCCAAGAAGGTCAGGTACAGAATATACCTGGGAGCTTTATCAAACTCCAAAACACGGGTGCCACGTGACAACAATGGACTTGCGATTTGAACAAAATCCATAAAGTCAGAATAGCAACGATAAAAGTGAAGAAAAAAAAGGCTTTATCAAAACTCAAAACACTGGGGTGCCAACGTGACAATAATGGACTTGCAATTAGACAAAATCCATGAATCAGACATAACATGATAAAAGGGAAAAAAAGGATTTTGTTATCAAACCCTTTGAGTTAAGTCCCCAGGTTATGAATTTCGGACATGTTATAGCACTTTGAGGCAGAATCGCAGCAAAAGTCACTTCAACTAAATCCTCTTATTATGACTTCTCTGGTGGCTAAAAGAGGGTTCCCCATTCATTATCAACATGAAACAACAACTTACTGGGTGCTGAAAACAGCTAACCATAGACAGCTGTGAAAAACATAATGAACACATGAACTGTCTGCCCCGCAACGGTCCTGTCAACACCGCTCTTCCTAAAAAGGTGGTTCAAGCTATCAAGCATGGGTATACACAATCTATACCTGTCCTATGAATGCCTGACCAAGTCAGTTACCATTAAAAAGTCACCCATTAAGATTTTGTCCCAGGCGGGCACTGAGGGAATACCTTTTTGCAGGCTTTCTGCAAAGACGCGAAGCCGCCGTGGGGCTGGGCATGGGTCGGCCAACAAAGCACATGCCGCAGGGGAACAGAGGGGGTGCAGGGTGACCAACCGACCTTGGAGCCGGTTGGGGTGCTGTCAGTCTGGGCAATACAGCATTGTAGAGGACTGGTCATCCTCGCTGTCCACTCGAATCGGGAGGTGGGTGGAGATGGCGTCACCTCCGCCTGGTCGTCTTGTCGAGGGGGCAGGTCCAGAGGGGCACTTGCAGGCAGCAGATCTTTTCGGTTGATGTTTGTTCTGGACCACCAGCCAGGGGATGGACTGTGTAGGCGTGTAGACCATCAGATGGTCGGGAGGGACGTCACAGGGTACAAGATCCAGGTTTCCAATAGGTCCTGATCTTTTTGGCGACCGATGAGGCGGTTCGGGTGAACATAGTCGCCTATTTCAGGGCATGGTCAGCACCCTTTGTGTCCGTAAGCTGTCCCATTTTGCTGCACTTTTCTTTTAACTGGTTGTACGCCTTCAGGTGGCCTCCTGGAGGGCGGAGACGGGGCTGGCGACCCAGTCAACCTGCACCAGCAGCAGCTGTGTAGGGCACCCCAGAAGGTCATCGACAGGGAGCCTTGGTTGCTGGCCAAAGAAAGCAGAAGTGTGGGCCAAAACCTGTGGGAGGCGTGAGGTGGTGTTTGTTATAACGCCTGCAAAAGTTCTGGCAAGTTACAGGCCATGGTCTTCTCCCTCTGGGGTAGAGTGCGCAGAAGCCCTGCATGGAGCGGTGAAGCCTCACATTGCCATTTTCCTTGTGGATGGTATGGCGTGGTGTTGACTTCTCACCCATAGATCGAGCACAGCTCCCGGATCAGGCGCGACTCGAAGTCTCGGCCCTGGTTCGCTGTGGTAATTCTCTTCTCTCTGGGACCCCGTAAACGCTGGAACCAGTCCGTGCACCAGGCCTTTGCGACGGTCAATAGCCTACCTGGTTTCCTTGTTTGTTACTGCCTGGTAATTTCGTGAAAACGTCCGTCAAACAAGACGTTCTCATCTGCATCACTAGCCTGGGTCTAGGCTTGGTGGAAGTCGAGGGCCATCATGACTAACCAGTGTCGGGATGCCCAGCAGCTGACCGGACGTGGTGTTTATGAACGGTCGGCCGAACCCCCAGGTGCACCGGTGCAAGGGTCCGATGTACGCCTTCGTGTCCTGGGGGCATGCCTGGCCATAGACCCCGGATTGTAGAGACCAAGCGTACCGTTCTATTCTAAACCTTTGTGCCCAACTGTTATGAAGCATGCTAAAACGTCGGTCTCATGTACGCTCGCAACACCAACTGCCCACTTGGTCCTTGCTGATGTGCTGGATGCGACGGTGTAAGACACATCTCTCAGGCAAAGCGAGGTGTTGGTCGCAAAGTGCCTTCAATTTTCGGTTCCTGCCTGCAGGGGCTTTGCTGGCCAGTGGTCCTGGACTGGGCCGATGATGGATCTTGTTCTGAGCTTGCAGAAGTCTGGTAGGGACTTTAAGAGTAGGTAGGGTCAGGCTGCATCTTGGACCTGGTTCCTTCTGAGATGATGGGATCAGGGTCAACTAAGGACTGTTTCTGACAATGGGCTTCTGTGCCATACAAGCAGGGAGTTAGGGCTGTAGGAGCTGGTCCAGGAGTGCCTGGGAGGCCTGGAAAGGGCATCTGCAGGGTTGTTTCTTCCCTGGGCGGTATTGTACATCAAAGTTGAATTGGCAGTTGTGAAGCCCTCTCTGCTCTAGTTGTGCCCCAGTGCAGCATGGCGAAGTGGGGACCAGGGGTTGTTGTCAGTGAGGACGGGTGAATTTCCGCGCCCAGAGATAGTCCCTGAACTTCTCAGAGATGGCCCACTTCATCAACGCCGAGGAATTCACCTCGGCATACTGAGTAGTTGGCTTCGTTCTTCTCCGTGGGGCGAAGTCGCGACTTGCATAGGCCAGGACCCTACGTTGTCCATTTTGCTCTTGGAGAGATGGCACCGAGGCCATCGTGCTTGCGTCTGTTTCCAGACGTAATGGTGACTTGAAATCGGCAAACCCCAGAGCCGTGCAGTTTCATGCGTTTTCAGATTGTCAAAGGCCACTTGGTGTGTTGTCCCAATCATAGATATGTCTAACTAACCGTCTTCTTTCGTTTTGTTTGCTGCCAGCTTTGCCACCAGGTCAATGGAGAGTCCGGCGATACTGGCGAAGTTTCGAATGAAACCGCCGGTAGTATCTAGCAAACCCCGGAAAACTTCTCAGATCTGTCGTGGTCCTCGGGACGGGCCATTCTTGAACAGCTTCTACCTTGCGGCTTCGCAGCTGACGCCTCAGCGATATTTGTATGTCCCAGGTAGGACTTGGCGACGTAGGAACTGGCACTTTGTCTGCTCTTAACTTCAGGCCAGTGTCGATTATCCTCTGCAGAAGGCGGTCAAGACTCTCCCAGGTGTTCCTCGAAGGGTCTTCGAATACACCAGCAGATCGTCCAGGTAACCAGCATAACTGAACACATGAAGTCCGTCATAGGTGGTCAGCATCAGTCTCTGGAACTAGCAGGTGCGTGAGAGACCCATGGGCATCCTAGTGTATTCAAAGAAGGCCCAAATGGGGTGGTGAAAGCCGTCTTGTGCGTTCATCAGGATGCATAGCGATCTGGTGAAAGCCTGCGGCCAGTCAAGGGTGGAGAATTACTGGAGCCGAACAGGCATCGAAAGATTCCTGGATCCTCGGCAGCGGGAAGGCATCTCCTACAGACTTGGCGTTGAAACGCTGTAATCACGCAGAGCGGATGCTGCCGTCTTTTTTATTCACAATGACCACCGTGCTGCATATGGGCTGTGCTCTTGTGATGATTCCTATGACAGGAGAACCCTTGGATGTGCTCTTGCACCTCTTGAGTTGTGAGGAGGATTCGGCGGTATGGCTGGGCACTGTACGTCCTTCCCCGTGTCTTCAGGCGATGGAGAACCGCAATCAGAGTAAGCCAAGATTTCATCATCTGTCCCAAGGAGTGAAGGCTTGTGACCTTAGGTGACAGGAGTTCCCTGCAGCTGACGTTGTGACTGGTGGTGCCATCCGAACTCTGGACAGGGGACTTTTGGCTGGTGAGGACAGGATTTACAGTTTCTTCGGAGATGATCAGCTCGTTGATGTGCCAATGGTAACCTGTGGCCCGTGGTTCTCTTCATCCATTCTGCTTCGATGACTTCCAGGACAGCAATAGGAGTTCGTCCTGGCAGGAAATATGTCTTCCCGGCGAGAGGTGCTAACCTACATAGCGTTCACAATGACTTCAGCTGACGCAATGTAGGGATCATCATCAGGCCATGGGGAGAGGTCTGGACAGGGGCGAGGGCCAGGAGGTGTGCGACGAAGGCCATTGGATACACGACTCTTTGACAGTTGGCTATGTGTAGGCTGGATCCGTTGGTCGGGTCGTGGCAACGGGCTACTTTGTCCTGCTGGCCGTTTCCCTATCACTTGGCGATGGCTTGCAGGGAGGGGGGAGTGCTGAAGGGGACTTGCTTAGCTTTGGCCTGGACGTTCATACCCATCATAACCCTGCAGTCGCCTTTGGGGTCTTGCATAAACGGGTCTGTGTTCCTTGACGACAGAGCAGGGACACTGAGGCAGCGGGGTGCCGAAGACCCACCATGTCGACGAGGTAGAGCCAGAGTAGGGTACCTCAGCCCCGATTACTGCACGGCAGTTTGACAGGACAGTCTTCTCGCCTCAGGTTCCTTCCTCAAGTGTTGGCTTGCCCAGGTCTCCGTTATGGTGGTGACTTCACTGCAGTGTCCAAGGAGGGCGGAAGACTGGCATTCATTGACATTTGATGGCAGCTGTTCGGGCATTCCCTGCATAGCTGGTGCTGTTCCTGCCCCCCTCTGCCTGCATATTGGTGGCAAACGGGGTTTAGAAGTTTCCCGCCACTGCGCTCATGGTGCTGTTTTGGCTGGCGGTTGACTGGGCCGGGATCTGTTCCGGCGGTTGTACTGCTGCATGCCCGGCAGTCTGCCTCTCTGTGGCCCGGCGTTGCACCACCAGGCAGATGTTGGCCCCTTCTGCCTTCTGGCTGGCGATGACTGGGTTTGGTGTTCGGGTTTCCATCTTCCGGTCTGAGGCTGCGACCACAGCAGACTGATTTCTAGCTCTCCTGACTTGTTGCCTTCAGAGATTCCGTCTCAACTGGAGAGGCGGCAATTCTGGGTCTCTAGCCGGTAGAAGGCCATCAGCGTTGGCAGCATGCAGGCGACTTGCAGCACGAGGGTTCGGGTGTGTTGTCTTCCCCGCATCCCCGCTGGGCCTCTCTGCGTTGCGTCCAAAAAGTGTCGTTGGTTTCTCCCCTCAGGAACCTTTCATGTCCCCTCCTAAGGATGGAGAATGCAGCCCGATGACAAAGGAATCCCTCAGCATGGCCGTGAGAGGGTGTTGGCTGTAGCTGCGTTGGTCTTTGTCCAGAGGACCCGCATGCAGCGGCATATTCTCCACCGACTCTGTCCAGACCTTGTTGGGCGTTTGTAGAAATGCTCCAGCAAGGGCATGGAGTCCCTGTGCTCACCCCATGCTGCTAAAACCAGGATGGCAAAGATTTTTCGCAGGCGAGACTATCTCCTCTGCCTCCATTCGTCAGGACTTGCTGCGTGCTCTGCCCACCTAGGCCTCAGGAGCCAACCAGCAGTGTGAGATCCGCAAGGTTTGAAGCCTCAGCATCAAGGTGGCTTCCCTGATGAATCCTCTGGCACCTTCCCTCTCCCCAGTTAAACTTGCGTAGCTTGTGGGCGTAGGACCTGAAGCTGAGCTGCAAGGGTGCTGGCCGTCCTTGCCCAACCATACCTGCAGCCTGGTGCCCTTCGTTGTCTCCGTGGTCTTCTGGTTTCCCGTACCATCTGCCTGAATTTTCATGGCTGTGTCCCATGGTCCCGCTTGTCTTCAATCCTGCTCGCAGCGCCAGTTGTGATGGTGTGGAGGGATAAGGGGCGTGGCAGGTGAAGACAGGCAGATGGTGAGGAGTGCAGGAACCAAGGAACAGCAGCCATCTAGAAGACGCAGTGGACGAAGCAGAGTTTCTTCTTTTATTTGCCTTCCATGCCAGTCGCTCACATCAGGGAACACTGACCATATCTTCACACAGCGCGCCCACTTATATACACCCTGACCGGACCGCAAAGCCACGATACTGTGCCAGACGACGAACCGGCCTCGCGGCGGCCGGAACCAACAGAATTTTTATTGTTTTCTATGGCAGCTTCCGTGTTGTCCGGCTCGCTGTCCCGTGATCAAACTATCAACACATATTTACTATCGATGAAAAACCTCAGAACACAAAGGAATAAAATGCAGTAATCAACATTTGACAATTTGTTCTGTACTAAATCATTGCTGAATAAATGTCCCAGAGTGAAGCCACTTTTAACAAGCTTACGTCATATTTTCCTTTATTATTTAGATGAAAATAACAAAACAGCGTGAAATAATTTGTAATGAATAAAAAGCTGGCCATCTCGCTCTTTTCATACATATAAACTTCAGTTTTCCGAGACAGTGTCCTAAGTGGAGATTTCTGTTATTAAAATTACTAGAAAACACGCTGACTTTTCACTTCGTCGGGCCGTCGCGCACAATTTCAACGAAAAATACTCTGTTGAAACGTCTGGTTAAATAATAAATTCTACACATTTTCGTTGTAATCCTAACAAAAATGGAGTCATTAGCAAGATTTCGAACGGGAAGTCCGTATTTCATGAAACGCCAATGTCAGATCAAAACTCCGACAGTAAACAAAGAAGGCGACTCGCGTAAAGGGACCGCGCTGTCATTTCATTTCGTATAGTCGCAAGCTTGTACAGAAAAGATCATAGGCATGCATAAACGAAATGAAAGCTTATGGACTTTACTTTATCAATGCATCTTCAGATCTTCGGTTTTCCCTCTTACTTTTTGTAAAATCAGAATTATTCCAATATTCATTCGACACGACAATTGAAAATGGCGCCCCAAATGCTCGTGCGAAATACCAGTTTAGGAGAATATATGGGCTTCTCAACCAGTACGGTTGTAATGAATCAAATACATTATTTTTGTGCCACTTCAGCGACGTACATACAACTATGTAGGTTCAGATGTATTCATGATTTAAAAGAATTTACACAATAAAAAAAGGAGATTCGACCAAGGGAGTAGGGAAGATAACTCTCGAACAAACATTTTCCATCCACGAAAGGTAACGAATGAAGTATAAATACACTGTAGCACCGGCTACATACCAACATGCATCAAATATTGACATGCCACACATCATTTTATCCTAGTTCTGTGCGGCTGTGGGAACTTCCACTGCCGGTGCCATCAATTGCACAAATGCAATCTCATTTAAAAAACAAATTGATACGAAGTTTTGAGATCTGCATATAGACGATTTTCTATTTAACTTCCCCAAATATTTTACTGTTACCTGGGCCCTGAATTTGGCCCATTGCTTTTAATAACTTTGAATATCGAGTGCGACCCCTGTTGCCAAAAAAAATAAAAAAATTTGCTACCAGGGGGCCAACAAGTCCTGAGTTGCAACTATTTTATTTTATTTTATTTTACTTTTTTTAACATCGCGCATGGTGACCTACCGTTTTGAGTGAAACCATATTTTTAAAGAAGCAGAAGAGAAGACGACGGAAGGGGGCTCGTTAAAAATAGCGCCTCAGTCCGCTCTTAATACTATTTCTATACTATATTTAGTGAGTAGTAGTAGTAGTAGTAGTAGTAGTAAGGGACAGACTGATATACCAAGCCCTAGGCCTCCGCGGCCTTTCTTGAATCTCCCATCCATGTATTGTTTAGTATTCTGAATTGGTTTGTTGTCATATGCGCATATTGGTTTTTAATCAATTAAAATAACAATTTAGTGAATTTATGATCCCTTGCAAGAATTTTTAAATGATTAAGTAATTGTGCAAACTGAATGTAGTTGGTAGAACATTCCCAAAGATGTGTTACTCTCTTTTCCAAAAACCATTTTAACGTTTATTAGTCTGACAGTGTTCATGAAGATTTTCCCCACTGGCTTCCTTGTAAACACTATCAGTATATATGTGGAAGAAATCTCTATTTGAGTACATCCAACCATATCATAAATTTTTTATATACTTCGATCAGGTCTCCGCGGGATACGTTCTTCCTTTTATAATTGTCTTCGACGACACTTAATACATATGGCCTTTTTTTTTCCGAAAATATAGTGACTGGATGCTATGGTGGAATGGCGTGAAGTCAAGTTTTGACGAAGTTTAATTGATAGTTTTCGCTCATTTCGGTAAATAGGAGTCCCACCCCCACCCCACCCCCTTCCCTCCCCTTGTTTTCCCCATCTCATTCTCTCTCTTCCGCCTCAACACTGCTTCCTTTCCGTTTTTTTCGCAAAGGCCCCGAACTCGGAGACACACGTGGTTCGAGCTAGCGTTTACGTGATATTAGTGATACATCGATTCAAGATTCGCATTGCGCAGCTAAATGAACAACAAACAAAAGTATCCAGGAGTTTGGAAATGGAGATGATGCGGACATGTTTTAACAATGAGTTAATCTTCATTGTGATGCAATCTGCGTGTTAAAATTGTATGACCTCCTGTACCGCGACACCCCGACTATCGTCATGATCACGATCTTCGACAGCCTTTCGGAAAAATTGCATCCTCTCTAACCTTTCTGATTGGGTTTATAAAGATGGAATTTTACTCGGCGTAGCCACAAAAAATGCATGTTTTTGCCCGCCACCTCACCCACGCATCCCCCTTTGTGCAAATGTGAGTTGTGTGAGTGTGTTGTGTGTGATTCAGGAGTGTAAACAACTTACAATAGTCCGTGAATTAGTGTGTTGTACAGATAGATTCAGGTGTAAGCAAGAGTCCGTGATTAATATGGTGTGTTTGTGTATATGCTTTTCAGTGTCTGTGGTACAACTTGATGTTTGGATTTTTTTTACAGTAGGGCCTATACCAAAAGCATGAGCGAAATCAACTATTATGACTGAATTATAAATATTGATGTCATCCCGTGCATTCCTGAAGTGTAATAATTAAGTTTCACTGCACTTCATATTCACTTGAAATCTCAGATCAGATGTTTAAAAAGCTTTTGAGAGCACCTTGCTCTTAAAGGAAAAAAAATCCTCACTAAGATAGGGAAACAAGTGCGAGCGTGCATCACTGCATGCGCTCACACACCCGCATACATGTACCACGCACGCACACACTTAACACACACACACAACACACACACACACATGCCGCATTCTCAAACACAGTGAAACAGCATAGAATAAAGCAAATATTAAAAAAATGCTTCCCATTCTATCATGTGACTGATGGACACAAGTTGCATATAAACTGCTGTTTAATCAAGATTATGAATGACTAAGTTCACCTTCGTCAATAAATTTTCAAGCATGAAATACAAAGTGGTCAATAATATCTCATAAATAAACTTTGGGAAAACCAGCAAACAGCATTCAACATGATAATTGTTTGGCAAAAGTTTGATCAGTGGGTGGTGTCCTACAATTGAACAACTCAAAAACAAGCCAGTTTTCTATTCCTTTGAGCCTGCTTTGTATCTGAACAGTGTATCTCTTTAGTGTGGACCAGATGTTTTTAACTCCGAGTGACAAATACAAAAGATCTCAATGTCTCCAGAATAAATAAAGTAATTTGTATTTTAACCATTTGCACTTCATTTAGACACACATGCACTGTCATTTAGGTTTTCTCCTCTGGGTTTCTCTACCTACTATAAGATAATCCATTGAAATTTAAATGGGGGGGGTTGTGTCGTAGTCCATGCATTTTTAGATTGCTGAATGATTCTCTGATGAGCCGCACGAATGGTTTTCAGTTTGGCCTAAGGCCTTTTGATGTATTTCTGAGCTCCTTACATGTGTGCAATAAATCTTAAATGTTAGCGAAAACCGCCAAGAGAAACATGGACAAACAGTCACAAGAACAACACGACGTTATCGACGACCGTTCTTAGGTCTTCATCAGGGCAAGACACAAACAAATAGGACAATGAAAATGAACGAGTTTGTCACTTAGCTTAGCGCTTGAAACTAAGTGACAAACTCGTTCATTTTCATTGTCCTAACCTACTCTCAAAGCTAAAGTGATAAACTCATTATTTCATTTGTACTATTTTCTTGTGTCTTTGCCTGAAGAAGACCTAAGAGGTCGAAACGCGTCATGTTTTGTCTTGTGGACTTGTTTTGTCCATGTTCTCTTGGCGGTTCGCTAACATTTATTTAAGATTGTTTAGATTTTCTGCTTGCAGTCGTCTCACTTTGCAACTAGATTGTGTGCAAGGTCAAAAGGAATCTGTTCAGCTAGTGATGACTCAAGTGCCCTGGTTTCAAATTCAAAGCAGGAGGCCGAGTTGATGTTTGTTGTAAATTTGTGAAAGGCATTGGACACAATGTATTAGCAGCTGACTTTTTTTGTCAAAGATTTTGGCTCTCGTTCATGTAGACGGTAGAGAAACAAAAATGAAAATTGAAATGAAAGACCGTTATTTCCATCAGACATTCTCATCAGTGGACATCAGGTGATTCTACTAACTTAACAGCAAAAAACTATGATTATGTGCACAAATGTGGTGATTAAAAAGTGGGCGAAATGAGTGAGTTTAAGAAAAAAAGCAGTAATGTGAATTTGAACCATGAATTATTACCTCAAAATTTGCTAAGGAATTTTTTAACAAACCACAAGTGAAGACGAGGAACAGCCACATGGGGGGAGAAGGGGGGTGATAAGAAGCAAGCATTTGGTTGCACAACGCATTTACAGTTCAGAAGCCTGTGACAGAAAATGTGTTTAATGCCGTGGCCCTTCTCCTTATCTTCACCCCCTTGTGGTTTGACTTTAAACAACATGAATCGATTCTCTCTTCTTGTCATAAATTTACATTATCATCTGTTTCCACTTTCTTTTTGATATAGATTCCCAAAAATACTTTTGTGATTTTTAGAGGTATACATTAAGCACATGAACTTGCACAACTTTTTCATCTTTATTCTTACCTTGCAGATTTCCGTATGTGAAATTCAGGATTTGCCAACCCGGGAGGAGATAACTCCCTTAGAATAATGCCCCATTTCTTTGTGCAATCTCGACATGAGGGCACATAGACCGTATGGCTAAGCTATGGCTGGTGTCTGGAGTGCGCTGTCTTCGACTGTCCGAGGGCAGGGGTGGTTTGGGTCTGTGGGGTGTGCTACGCAGCTGAGGGTGGTGTTTTTTTTTGCCGTGGGCTCTGCAGTCAGATATAGACGGGCTGGTACACCCTGGGGATGCTACTATAAGGTCTGTATGAGCTCATCCTGTAGTCTATTCCTCTGTCCAGGAGCAGTTATGTCCCTTGAAATCTATCTTAAGGAGTGTACCCTGTGCGTGCCTGTACCCATTGTCAACAACAGCGACAGGCCTCCAAGGTGGTACAGGACTGCCTAAAGCAGCGATAGACAGTGCTACACAGGATCCTCCCCAGCACCTTCGGGTGTTTCTTTTTCTTCTTTGCCTTAACTAGGCTGACACTGAGAAAGTCCAGTGACGTGAGGAAAGACCCACTGACCACAGGAAAGTCCGTTTGACAGTGAAAGACCTCCAACATTTGGAATCTCTCTTGAGGGCACATAAGACCGTATGGCGAAAGCTTGGCTGAGTCTGGAGTGCGCTGTCGTCTCGAGTCCGTGGCAGGGGTGGTTGGGTCTGTGGGGTGTGTCTTGGCACCTGAGGGTGGTGTTTTTTCGCCGTGGCTCTGCATCATGAAATACGGGGCTGGTACACCATGGTGATTGCTACTTTAAGCTGTTATGAGCTGGCATCCTGTATATCTAAATTTACCTCTGTTCAGGAGCAGTTTATGTCCCTTGATATCTTAATGGAGTGTCCTGTGCGTGCTGTACCCAATCGTCAACACAGCGCAGGCCTCCAAGGGTGGTATCAGGACTGCTCTAAAGGCAGCGAAGACAGTGCTTCTCTGGGTCCTCCCCGCACCCTTCGGGTGTTTCTTTTTCTCTGAAGTGGGTAATTTTATGGACCAATGGTTGCCAGTCACACTTTTGTTATGTTGTGGATTTTTTTTATAATGCAGATAAGTCAGTTACACATGATGCGCACAGGGCACTTTGCTTTTCAAACGTTTGATCGGCTAAATCGGCAAACAAATTTTATTCCTAAAAAGCTTCTGATTTTCACCCGACTATAACAGAGAGTAGTAGCAATGCAGTGAAGACAGATTTGTCTCTATCATATGATCTCTGTAAGATGTCCCATTTTTCATGTTTGGCAGAATTCCCACCTCCTGTCAGAAGAAATGTATACCACCCAAGTACCGAGAGCAGAACTGACCAAAGGGAAGCATGTGTATAGACCGTTGTGTGGCCAAGTTCTCGTGATCCTTGACCGCAACGGCAAAAACTGACGTCCTTGATCCATGGCCGACGAAGAAGCCATGGAAGAAGATGCAGGCACAAATACAACAAAAAGTAGTGTCGTGGACATAGTCACAGATCCCTTTTTTCTCAAGAACAGTAAATTTGGATTTCTGTCAGCGTTGTTATTACATTTGGTTACTGTGATGAGAGTATTGAGAAAGTGAATGGAGGGAAAACTTGCCATTATGGAGCGTGCACATGCTTCATGAGAGATGATGATGAGGTTGTTAGTAGAGGAGGCACCTTGTAAGGATATATTTGCATGTAAGCAGGTTGTGTATAAGAATGTAAAATGTGTGTGTGTTATGTGTGTCAGCAGTGCATGCATATATCAATGTGTGCATGCTTACGTGTGCCTGCATGCGTGTGTGCCTCATCACTCCTCATTTTACTACTGCTGTAATGATTCAGTCCCAGTAGTTATTCAGGATTACTTTTTAAACCTAAAAGAGAATTCTGTCTTAATTTACACAAAAAATTGTTTAGAAAAAGAAATGTCAGCATCAATGTGTATTTTTTAGCAGGGTAGGTTTGTTTTGTTTCATATTCAAAATAAATATTGAATGTTATAGCATGGAAATGGTGAATGTCCAAACTTTGCTGTGGTGCCACAGTCCAAACTGGTCGATCCAGGATTCCAAATCATCTTTTCCTGCAGTTAAGCAGCCCTGGTTTCTCTTCAATTTCACTTCAAAATTGTGTATATTTTTTGTGTGTGTGATGTGTGTGGGTGTGTGTGTCAGTGTTCTTCAGTCGGTTTGGATTTTTCTGTCACTGAAACCGAAGTAAAAATACAGATGTGTTAGATGTAACAATATTAGTATTGTTCATGTGAAACATTAACTTGAGACTGTTAGATGGCATTCAATTCCAGAAGCGTTATTGTGCTTGTGTATTGTGTTCTATGTATATGTGTGTGTGTGTGATTGTTGAGTTTAAAGTAATTAAAGGCTACGTGTTGCTTGGCACCAATATGCTGGCGATGGACAGTCAGGACGTAAGGGAATGGAGTAGAATGAGTCAATCCCATGATACCCTGATGACCATCAAAAGGAACAGTTGCACAGTGCCTTGCCCTCTGACATCCTGCAGATGGCTTATTAATATCTCATGATCACCATGTCCAGTAAGTAACATATTGATAACAAAAGGATCCTGCAGCCAATGAACACATCAGTAGAACTAGAAGCTATGACTATTAACAAAGCATTTAGGCCTTCATTTTGTGCAGATCAAGTCCTTGTTGAGCAGTCCATTGTATTTCTGATCAGGGATACTTTTGGCACACGAGAGTACAAAGTTCTACTGATCCCCAGAAGCATATTAGCATCAAAATGCTATATATGACAGAGCAATGGATATAATGACAGGAGACATTATGGTTGGATGGATGTGTACGTGTGGCGAAGATATGCACATTAATACATACCAACCAAGGTGAATGCCTGTGCCAGTATCACAGGAATGAACAATGCTAAGTCCAATCTGTGGAACAAGCTTGTCATTTGAGAGAGGCATTGTTCGAGCCGTTGTTCAGAGTTGAAACTTTTTCCTCATAAAAGACTTTGAATAATGTTAAAGGTGACAGGATAAAAGCGTCAATAATAACTACGCGAAGTCAAGAGTAAGAAGCAAACAATTTCAGAGGAAAAAACCCCTGAAAAATTGCTTCGTTGAATCACTACCAAATAACCATAAACAAGAAACTTTTGAGCAATCAACCGTGTGCATTTTTTTCAGCTGTTTTCCGGTTAAAGCTGATTTACACAGACCCTTCCACTGTTTAAAAAAAAAAAAAAAAAAAAAGCACAGGTAGAACATGGATGGATATAAAAATGATGATTGGTTTGGTGTTTTGTATATTGAGCAGTTTAATTTTGAGCAGTGAAAATCGTTTATTTATTGCTTATTAAAGGCGAATTATAAGGCAAAATACCCTTTAGCAGGCCATTGTGTTGTGCATGTGTGCTTTCATTCACATAGTTTAGTCAACTTATGCATGGTGTGTGATGAGTACATGGTGTACAAAGTGACAAGAAAGGTGTGAAATGGAGAAACATTGAAAACAGTATTATGATCTTGATCAAAATCTTTAGATGTATAACCATATCACTTACAATGATCAAAATGCTAGAAACGAAAACATCAAAAGAGACAGTACTTTTCTTTTTTTTTATGTGGAATACTAGTGTCATTTACAACTGAATATGCGTGTTTGACTCCTAATATTGCATTGTATGTGAACTTCCCACATGAGACAAAAAAGGATGCTTAGACAGATTTGGTGATTACTATTGATCTTTATTTTAATCAGAACACTTTTTGAGTAGCAAAACTAATGACAGAATTATGCTACTGAACAAGACTAAATCCTTATTTGGAGAATTCTTTGCTGTAATTACAATTTAATTGAAATAAACACAAAACTGCAAGAACACTGAGGGAATCAGCACAAACATACTAAGAACAAAATGTCAATTAATTAGTTGTTCACCGCCTGAAATTTAACCAACAGTGTGCCTGATGCTTATAAAGCTGTAAAAACGAAAGGTCTGCATCTCAGTTAAACATCTCTTGTAATGTATTTATGTGTGTGATATGTGACCAAAGTCTGACAAAGTTATGGTTAGTGCTCTGAATTGAGCAATGTGTTTAATAAATTGATGTGGGCACAGTCATGATTAATGTGTAAGTCTTTGTTCATTCTTGACAGTGAGTTTGAATGGTATTTTAGTACTTTTTGAAAAAAAAATGCTATTCAGAGAAGGTGCATTGGTTTCTCTCTCTCGCGTCTCTCTCTCCTCTCTCTCTCTCTCTTCTCTCTGTCTCTCGGCTCACACACACAACTCACACGCACACACAAACTCATGCACGCACGCACGGTCCACAAGCGCGCATGTGCGAGTGCGCGCACACACACTCGCACACATTCATTCTCTCTTTCACTACGCACGCTAAATATTTCTTCCCTTCTTTTTTTTTAAATTTCGAAGTTTAATTTTCAAAAAAAGTGTATGAACTCAAACAACAACAAACACTTCACACAAGGCGCAATAAGTTATGATAATCAAAAGAAGTATACAAACTTGGGAACAATCAACAAATTTGGTATAAATCTTCATTTATATAGAGAACAGATGCTTGATGAATTAATGTTTAATGAAGAGAGACTGGGTAGTTGTAACAATCATGCTCTCTTAGGCGCCAGGCTCCGGGACCATGTATAATTCTTTTCATGTCATAAATCTTGTTTGGGTGTTATGTTGTTGTTGTGTCAGACCCTGCTGAAAGACACCATGGATCATCCGAACAGCCCAAGTACTTGAAACACAAAGGAACAAATGCATCAACTGGGATGAGACCATTACGTGTGTGACCGTAGTTCGATTACACCGTCACGTGGGCAGCCACACTCTGACTTCAGGGGATTTTTGGGTGTAATTCCCACCTTTTTTTTTTCCCCAAATGTTTCTTCGAGGTACAGAAATTTTTTCTACAAAAGATAGTTTCTTCGGGTGATAGCTCAGGTCCTACCCATGCTGAAGAAGCTGTATCTTCAAGAGAATTTGCACAAACATACGAGAGTTGCACATGATACCACCTCTAAGGCCCCCCCCACCCCCCGCCCCCCCCCCCCTCCCCCACATCATAGTGAACTCTCTTCTAGAGGGTGATGCCATGTCTATCAAGAAGACATTCCCCATGAAATTTACCACTCCTGGTGGCCCCTTCAGAATCAAACCAAGCCATAGATAAGGAGAAGCAATCAAACAGCTGAGGTCCACCTTGTGAGTGGGGCATGACAGGCCACGAGAATTTTGAGGCATTTATTCAATGCTGATCATAAGGATGAAAAAGATAATTCTATGGATTTCTTCTTGTCGAGACTGCATGAGCAGGGCTTCACTCTACGCATACATTTCATAATTAACATATCCCAGCGTCGACCAGTCCCCAGAAATACAGACTACTGCTGTGTTGGCAGGAAATTTGAGGCAATACTTCTCAGAGATACAACCATTAAGTAGGATGAACCCACCGCGAGATTTCATCTTCCCAATGAGCCCAAAGCCAAACTCCAATTCTGGACAGCAGCTGGTCGAAGGCAGAAAGTTCTGACAAATAAAAGACTCTGATTAGAAATGAACCATGAACACCGAGCCAAAAGTCCACTTCACCGGGGCAGTTGTAAGCTGGTTATATTCCCTATTTCTTCAATCTTACATGTTGAACCCATTCACTCTGTATCCTCTTTCCTTTTATACAGTATATGTGATATTTTTTTTTTTTTTTCGCAACCCCACACACATTTCACACTATGGACAACTCGCCCTTGATGAGCCACTGGTACTTGAATCCTTTCTGTAGCTAATTGGATGGGTCACTGTTTTGTACTACAGTCCGTTTAAAGTTTCATACCCTTTCCGTGATTGTTTTGGTTTGTTGAAAGAAGAAATGTAGTTCACACTGCATATTTGATTATGGCAATTAAATGCATGGATGAAATAGATGAATAAGCCACAAAGCCCGTTCAAAACTTTCAGCAGGCAGCATCATGGCGTAAAGTGTAACTCTTCCAGAGGTGGTTTACAACTGCAACAGAGAAACATTGAAGATTACATCACATGTTCATTTTTGGGAAAGTGCACAGATGGACAAGTAAATGAATAACAAGCTTGTTCAAACTTTCAGCAGCCTGCATCAAGGGTGCGAATGTCCTATTCCAGAGATGTTCTGCTTCCAGAAAGTGGGGAAAAGGGGGGAGGGGGTCCCAATTCCGTTCTAGAAGTCACAGAAACCCAAAAACATTTTCAGGACCACAAAGTCGGTGCATAGTCTGCCATGCTGACCTGGCTATATAAATTTTGTTTTTGTTTATACCTTTTTTTCCTGCGCCCTCATAATGCCCTTTTTCAAGACACTTTCACAGAAAGGGTGGTTCAATTCACCCAGGACAGAAAACCTGGCATGCTATTCATCATGGTGCCTGTAACATCCCATGAATTAGAAAAGCTAGGTCCATTTCTAGATTTAGTTGCTAAAGGCTTAAGTTCAGAGTGTTGATTTTCTCTGTATCCAGTGCAATGAATGTGTCTCTCACACAGTTTAACTACTTGTTTAATCTTGTATATCTATAGGCTTGTAGAGTTGGGAGGTCCCATCTATTCGTCCCACTCCCTGTCTCCTACCAGAGATACTCCCTGCGTGTAATTTCCACTTGGTCGACCTTTGCCTCAGCAACTCTAAAAATGAAGTGTTTTCCCTACACTCAAGAGAGTCGTTTATATACTAGCACTTCTGCACTTGTCTCACATACACTACCTTACCTGGTCAGTCCAACCTCTGGCTTGGGAGTTATGTCAGATTCTTTCGCAACCCTTCCACTGCATGAACTACCAAGTAAGGTCTGCACATCACACACAGTCCCTGGCGACGCACTCTGTCCAAGCCGAGCTTTGCAGCTTTTCCTCAGAGGGTCAGCATCTGGTACGACTGTTCTTTCTGTCAGTGTCCCCTCCGGGCCCCAGCAGTGGTACTGTCAGAACCGTCCTTGCGTTGTGTCCTGTCGACGGCTGCACTGTCCAGTTGCTAGGGCAAAGACTGACTCCCTCCTGGTTAACGGGAGGGCCCAAGCACTGGTCCTGTCACTAGTGTAGAGTACTGTCACTGTGGTACGAAGTAGCTCCCTTAGCTAACTACAAGTTAAAAGGCTTAGTTATCCGCTCTCCTTAAGGCGAGTGTCGAGCTCCCTAGCTAACTACAAGTTAGCTAGTCCGCTCTCTCCTCAAGGTCCGAGAGTCCGCTATTACTAACAGCAAGTTAGGCAGAAACCGCACTCTTCAAGCTCCCCTGTCGTACAGCCGAAAGTTCGTCTGCCTTGTTTTACCTGGGTTCAGTGAACACTTCTCACCAGTGCACTTCCGCTGAGCTTGCCTACGTGCGCAGAAAACCGTGCATCACTACACTCACCTCCCCGACTTTATGATGAAAGCTTTTTGTCCAGGGGTTGCAGTGAGGAAGGGAGCTCTCACCTTGCCCTTGAGCCCTTGTCTGTTTAGTGTCGATATGCAGTCCTCTGAGAGTGCTTTCCCTGTTTAGCAGCCGGAGAATGCTGAAAGCACCGAGTCCAACAGGCCCATGGAAACTGATCCATTGCCAGTCTGCGACCTCGTCCTGTAAGGCTATTCAGCCACTTCGGAGGTCAGAAAAAAACAGACACCAAAGGTATCACTTGCTTGGCAGACTCCCAGCCCTCATCGCTGGATAGGTTCCCCCAGTTCTTTCCCTGTTGGACCATCCACGCCACCAGAACGCAGCAATGACCTTTCAATCAACCAGGACGGCTGCCGCCCTCAGACGGGCACGATTCAGGAAGCTACCCTGAACCAGCCCCACCCGCTTACTGGCAAAAAGTGCACTCCGCTTCCCTCTGCCCATCCCGGATGCGAACTCCACCCAGGGGGCGGACAAAGAACACTGCATTCAGTGGAACGGACAATCATTCCAGCTATTCCACACCGTGACACGACAAACCAATTCCATGGCCCAGCCACAATGCCCTGCACACCCCCAGCATACCATCACAGTCGCTCTCTCAGCACCCTAACAGCAAGCAGAAGGCCAGGTATTCCATTCCACTGGTGCTGGTACTTCCTCCGCCAGCACTCCGCCTCTCTGGGGCTCATACTACCGGTCAACACCAACAGTGCCTTCCATGGAATGAGAGCCGGCACAGACTTCAGATGAAATTGTGGTTTCCTTCTGGACTGGCTCTCCCACATGCTGGGCTAAAAGCCTTCATGTCCTCCTATCTGGCAGTTGGGAAGACTGTATTGCCCAAGCTGGGGCAGTGCCGCCTGCTAAAGAAGTCTACCAGCCTTTCCCGTTTCCAACATGGCCCCAGTAGCCATGCCATTGCCTGTCCTAAGTGCCTGTTGTCCGATCCCGGCAAAACAACCTTTGATGAAGATGGCAACCTTTCATCAAATATGCTAGCAGATGGCGGATGAAGGCATGAGCATTAGGTTAACATGGTAGCCTCGCCACATCCAGGAATCAAACACATCTTGCGCCCTCTTTTGGTTTCCTCGCGTGTGGAACCGGCCTCCTTGCCTCCTGGATCTGTGCGATGTACAGACATGTGCTTGGGAGAAGTTCTGGCATCCTGGATCTCAGCAGTAGCGTGAGTCATTGTGGGCCTTTTGTCAGAGGATTCCCTGTCCTTGTTGGGATCCTCCTGACGCTGGCTAGACTGCCAATAACCCCTATGCCCTGAGTAATGCCTGCTGACACTTTCCCAGTGCAACTTGATTGCCACTTACCTGAAACCTACTTCTGGCATCCTGACCTGTTCTCCTTCAAGGTCACTATCACCGTCGAACCAGCCCTGACCCCTAGCAATTCGAATAACCTAAGCCCTGCTTGAGGCGATTCCTTCAAATTCTTGCAAGGGGTACTGACTGCCTGGGGCTGGGTTTGGTCTTTTAAGTGGTGAAGCACTAGGCATATGTGCGGATATTGCCAGTACACCCACTACCTTGACCGACCGAGGCTGCCCTTGGAAACCTGCCATGGGAGATGTCCCTAACTGCATTCCAGCGCATGCAGTAACTGGAGCACTTGATTGGAGAGTTGGGGTCCCTTTCTTCCTTCCCTCTCCTTATGCTCATACTGAACTGCAGCCACTTCTGTACCGCCTGCAATCTTTTTACCCTTTGCCCAACCTGCTTGCAGTAAAAGCAACTGAATTTGGAAATCCCGGATTGGTCAGGAGCTTGTTTTCCCTTACTCTGCTATAAGCTGCAGATGATAGGTCAGTTTATCCACAATCAGCTTAAAGCTGTCCCGAATCTGCTTGGAAAAACCCAGAACTGACCTGGTGGCTCCTCCTGAACTTTCCTTGGTGCCTCATCCATGACCAGGGAGACGTGCTGGACCACTTGACCTTATGACGGCTTCTTCCGATGGGTTCTGGGTCTCTCCAAATAGCATATTTTCCCCTGCCTCTTGTCCCTTGACTTGCCAGTGCAAAATCGTTGATCCGCCTCGCCCTGTACATATCTATCTGCAGTCTCTGAAGGCTGAAACAGCAAGCACTGTGACCCGATCTGCCCCCCCCAGTCCTCATAGGACTCCCTGGTTCTGGCTGGCTTGCTGGAATTCTTGAGCTTGGCCGTTTCAGTCAGCTCTCTGGCCCCGAAGCGTGCTTCAACTTCCTCCTCATCATCTGCGATATGACACATGACTGCCCAGAATGGTGGCTATGGTGAAGAAGTCCAAGGCATTTGTTATCCTTCCAGACACCATCCATGTAATCCTGACTCTCCATTTTCTGACCAGTTCAGGGCTGTTCTAATAGCTGTCCACAAACCCCTGTACTAGAATGACACCAGTTTGTGTTCCCGTCCTACTGTAGATTTTGTGGTAATTTTCGTGGGTCCTCCTCTTGTCCCAGAATGAGAATGCCTATCAGGGACTGTGTTCCCCTGATGCTGTCTGAGGTGTCAGAATACAATTCCGCGACTCACTCTCAGTGCATCGAGATATCCATGGCAGTAAAACCTGTTTCTGTGTACCTACTTTTGGTGCCTGCTCCAAGTTACTCTCCGAGCAGGGACAGTCTCGACGGGTCCCGTGTTCGTCCGTCATGCCTCCTGCCATTCTATACAGGCCCCTCCCCATATCCCATGATCAGGATCATGATCTCCAGCAAAATCTCGACGCCTTTGGTCATCGTGCTGGTGACCAGGACATACTTGAGTATGGTAGAGTGCCTGGGGAATCTTGAGGTGCTAAGTCCACGCCTGGTGTCTGTCTGCCGTCCCTTGTTTCCAGGATTCGACGACTTGCCTCAGACTCTGGTTGTATTCCCACGCCAGAGACGCTGACCCAATCTTGTGGGCAATGCTTGTCCCCCCTAGAGGCCGACCTTGACGAAGACCAGAGACCTCCGCGACGCTCGTGTCCTCCGATCTCCGAGTAACCAAGTCTAAAAGACCTCGCAATCCTTCCTGGTATTTTCTCACCATTCTGGAGGGATGGGGTTCCAATTTCACAACCCAAGAGAGCCCACTTCCAACTCAACCAGGTTTGTCCACATAGTTTGGTGGATGAGTTGGAACTGGTGGGCAGCTCGGGGCGAGCAGGGAACTGGAGCATCACTGGGTTCAGCAACTAGACATGTGCTTTTTTTGCTGCCCCTGAGTGAAGAGAGGACCATAAATCATCATGTGACTGCAGCTCATCCATGTGGGTAAGGGAGTAACTCTTTCTTTTCTCCGCCCCCCAATGCGGCGGCCCTTTTGGGGCTCTCACAAATCTCCCATGGCCCCCCTGCTGCATACCGAAATCAATCGGGGAGTTCAAACAGGTCTCACCTGGGTTTGCCACAAGGAATGGACATCATGATAACCTCAACCACCTCAACCTCCCCTTCCCCTTTCCCGAACACACAAGCTGCACTCTCAATCCAAGTCTGTGTTACTTCGCCTATGGCTACTGAATAAATCTTTCCCCCCCCTTTTAATAAATGGAGCGCTGGAAAAAGTACTAGTGTGGAGTACAATTATACCTGGTCTGTGTACAACACAACCACCACACCCAACGCTATGAACAACTTCTGTTTGTTGTTAACTTACAGCTAGGGTTGTACTAACTGAAAGTGCTAAGCATATCCCACTTCTGACACCAATGAATGTTTCACCTACACTCAGAGAATTCGTTTAAATACCTAGCACGTCTGCACATCGCCCACGACACTCAAACCTTACCTGGTCAGTCCAAACTCTGGCTTTGTAGTTATGTCAGGAATTCTTTCCAAGCCCTTCACTACAGGCTGGATGCCATGTAGCCCCTGCATCAATACCCAAGATGTTTGTTCAATTCTTCTGCAAGAAGCCAGCTGTATGTATAAGAAAATTAGCATTTTGCGTCTTATTTAGATTATCTTTTCCTGGGTACCATATTTCGTGTGGTGACTTCCTTCTGCATCTTGATAAAACCACTCAATTTCGTTAAAATGCAAATCCAAGACACATTTGATTTCACACTGAGCAGAGTATGAACACTATGCACTACAGATTTAGATGACAAAAGATACTGAAGAACATTTCAAACGAAAGTTACGCCTATTTAAAGACAGGAACAAGACTGGAGCAAAAAGAGACTGTTATTATTCATAGAAAAGATTTCTGTAATCAAAACCTTCCATTTCTAATCTTCACTGATGTATCCATGCAAATCAATCAGTATTCTAGTCTAAAAATCATGTTTCATGAAAATAGATACGATGTATTATAAATCAGTTTAGCAACGAAAATATAGAGTTCATAGGGTTTTTCGATAAATGAAAGTATGGCATATGTACATGGAAAGGTGGTTTTGAATGCGGTTACAACACAGGGGGGGATTACATTGCATGGACTGGAAATCATTCTCTCGGTAGAACGGTTCAGGAGCATCAGACCGTAAAGACACTTGAATAAAATACCGAATAGTGATAGTGGAGTTATGAATTAACTGTCGATCAAATCAGTTGGAAGAATGATATTTGAAAACGTTACTATCATATCTAGTCTAAGATACAAAAGAAATCGAATTAAAGAAAAATCTAGTGTGTGTTTATCGTCACGTAGTCTACAAAGGAAAAGGCTGTACTTCCAGTAGTGGAAAGAAAAGGGTTAAGAATATGTACAAATCTTATCCAATGTAAAGCGAATTTCGACTGCCGCGATTGAAGAGGTTGAAGAAACGTCATGATATGAAAGTGCACACATGGTTGAATATAGGAACCCGTGGAACGCCATTCCAACAATGTGGCTGAGTGAATCAAACAAACAATGATTTATGTAGACACACCAGAGTCGAGGTTTCTTCGAAACAAGTGTGTTTAATGTAAAACCCAACTACGAGATTACACAAAAATACAGGAAAGAAATAATACACTAAAACTTACCCTCCTACTAATGTTTTGCGCGAAAGCTTGGAGTTGAGTAAGCAAAATTGTCCTTGTGGGAGGTCTGTAGAAGATCTTAAAATAGAAAAAAAAATGAGTTTGAGTAATTGACAACAACAACAAAAAAAGAAAAGAAAAAAAAGAGAAAAAAAAAAGGAACTCGTTAGATTCCGAGAAATCTACAAAGAATCAGACTAAAACAAGCTGCAATGGAGGAAGAATTCACATCTATCCAATAAATATTGTTTGACCCTGATCCAATCATCTCATAAGGACCCATCCACGATGCAGCCTGACCCTACCTACCCCTTAAAGTCCCTACCATAACTTCTGCAGCACCAGAAACAATAACCCCCATCATCGCCATCCTGGACCACTGGCCAGCAAAGCCCCGCAGGCAGGAACCGAAAAATTGAAGGCACTTTGTGACCACACCCTCGCCTCTGCCTGAAAGATGTAGTCTTACACCGTCGCAATCCAGCCACCATCCAGCAAGGACCAGTGGGAGCGTGGTGTTTGCCGAAGCTCCATGAGACCCGACGTTTTTAGCATCGCATCATAACCAGTTGGGCCACCAAGTTTAGAACGTACCCTTGGTCTCCTACAATCCAGGGTCTAACTGGCCAGCATGCACCAGGACACGAAGGCGTACATCGACACCTGCCACCGTGCACTGCATGCGTCGGCCGACCGTCCACACCACGTCCGTCATCAGCTGGCATCCCGACCTCTGAAGTCCTGCCATCGACTTAAACCAAGCTAGACCCAGCAAGTGATGGCAGAGAGAACGTCCTTGTCATGAACGGACGAATTCAGAAATTCGACACAGCGTACCAACAAGAAACCAGGAAGCTGTGACCGTCGCCAAAGTCCTTGGTGCACGACTGGTTCCAGCGTTTACGGGTCCCCAGAGGAGAATACACAGCGACCAGGGCCGAGACTTCGAGTCGCGCCTGATCCGGGAGCTGTGCTCGATCTATGGCGTGAAGAAGTCACACACCACGCCATACCATCCACAAGGAAATGGGCAATGTGAGCGCTTCAACCGCTCCATGCACGGCCTTCTGCGCACTCTAACCCCAGAGGAGAAGACCAGATGGCCTGTACACTTGCCAGAACTTGTGCAGGCGTATAACAACACCCCTCACGCCTCCACAGGTTTTGCCCCACACTTCCTGCTCTTTGGCCAGCAACCAAGGCTCCCTGTCGACGACCTTCTGGGGTGCCCTACCACAGCTGCTGCTGGTGCAGTTGACTGGGTCCGCCAGCACCGTCTCCGCCTCCAGGAGGCCCACCTGAAGGCGTACAACCAGTTAAAGAAAGTGCAGCAAAAAGGGACGCTTCACGGACAAAGGGCTGCTGACCATCCCCTGAACATAGGCGACTATGTCTACACCCGGAACCGCATCATCGGTCGCAAAAAGATCCAGGACCTATGGAAACCTGATCTTTACCAGGTGACGTCCGACCATATGATGGTCTACACGCCTACACAGTCCAGCCCCTGGCTGGTGGTCCAGAACAAACCATCAACCGAAAAGATCTGCTGCCTGCAAGTGCCCCTCTGGACCTGCGACAAGACGACCAGGCGGAGGTGACGCCATCTCCACCACCTCCGATTCCGAGTCGGACAGCGAGGATGAGCCAGTCCTCTACAATGCTGTATTGCCCAGACAGACAGCACCCCAACCGGCTCCAAGGACGGTTGGTCACCCTGCACCCCCTCCTGTTCCACCTGCGGCATGTGCTGTTGACGACCCATGCCAGCCCCACGGCGGTCTTCACGTCTTGCAGAAAAGCCTGCAAAAAGGTATACCCTCAGTGCCCGCCTGGACAATTCTTAATGGGTGACTTTCTTAATGGGTAACTGACTTGGTCAGGCATTCTAGAGGACAGTTATAGATTGTATATACCCCTGCTTGATAGCTGAACACCTTTTTAGGAAGAGGTGTTGCGGACCGTTTGCCAGACAGTTCATTTGTTCATTAGTTTTTTTTCACAAGCTAGTCTATGTTAGTTGTTTTCAGCCACCAGTATGTTGTTGTTTTCATGTTTGATAATGATGGGAACCCCTCTTTTAGCCACCAGAAGTCATAAAAGAGGATTTAAGTTGAGTGACTTTTGCTGAGATTCTGCTCAAAGTGCTAAAACCTGTCCAAATTCATAACCTGGGGACTTAACTCAAAAGGGTTTTGATAACAAATCCTTTTTTCCCTTTTATCATGTTATGTCTGACTTCATGGATTTTGTTCAAATAGCAAGTCCATTATTGTCACGTTGGCACCCAGTGTTTTGAGTTTTGATAAATCCTTTTTTTTTCTTCACTTTTATCGTGCTATGTCTGACTTTATGGATTTTGTTCAAATAGCAAGTCCATTATTGTCACGTTGGCACCCCGTGTTTTGAGTTTTGATAAATCCTCCCAGGTATATTCTGTACCTGACCTTCTTGGAATGTTTAAAATAACAAATCCTTGCAAAGTCATTTTTAGTGCCTGACATCTTGGAATTTTGTTTAAATAACTAGTCCACTACTGTCACTTGGTACCTGATTTGGATCTTCATGAATTTCTCTTCCCAGTCATTTCTGGCATCTGACTTTTTGGAATTTTGTTTAAGTAACAAATTCTTTCAAGTCATTTTGGTATCCGACATTTTGGAATTTTATTCAAATGATAAGTCCATTATTGTCACTTGGTACCTAACCAGTGCTTTGGGTTTTAACACATTTTGCCTAATGATTTCTTCTGACCTCCTGGAATTTTGTTTTTAAGTATCAAGTCCAGTTTAGCCACTTATGTACCCAAAGTCCGGGTTTTTGTTCATGAAAGGAATCCCTTGTAGTCATTTTGTATTTGACTTTTGGAATTTTTGTTAAAATACATGTCCATTCTAGTCAGTGTGAATCTGCCGACTTTCAGGCACCTTGTTTAAAAGAACAAGCCCTTGTTGGTAGTCAGAGTAATGTGGACGCAAAGAATGAGAGGAAGAACAAGATGTTTTGACGTTTTGATGTTTGATGCATTGATGTAAGTGGTTTGATTTGGGGGTAGCCATGCCCCTAAAGACTTGATAGCTGATGCTTCATTTTTTTTTCATTGATTGATTTTTGCACTCCTACTCGATAACATCTTGTTATTTTCATGTCATTTTGTGCCAGCGAGGACGCTGGTTGTAACAGAGTAGGGGGGGATGTAGCCGGGTGCTAACAGTGTATATATTTCTTTTGGTTACCTTTCGTGGATGAAAATGTTTTGTTCGAGAGTTATCTTCCCCTTACCTCCCTTGGTCGAATCTCCTTTTTTAATTGTGTAAATTCTCTAAATCATGAATACCTCAGAACCTACATAGTATGTATGTACGTTGCTAAAGTCACAAAAATTAATGTATTTGATTCATTACAACCGACGGGGCTGAGAAGCCCATATTTTCTCTAAAACTGGTATTTTGCACGAGCAATCTTGGCGCGCATTTTCAATTGTCTGTCGAATGAATATTGAATAATTCTTGATTTACAAAAGTAAGAGGAAAACCGAAGAATCTGAAGATGCATGTTAAAAGTAAAGTCCATAAGCTTTCATTTCGTATATCGCATGCCTATGATCTTTCTGTACAAGCTTGCGACTATACGAAATGACTGACAGCGCCGATCCCTTTAGCGAGTCGCCTTCTTTGTTTACTGTCGGAGTTTTGATCCAAATTATCATTTTACGAAATTCGGACTTCTCGATCGAAATCTTGCTTATGACTCCATTTCTGTTAAGAATACAACTGAAAATGTGTAGAATTTATTATTTAACAGACCGTTTCAACAGAGTATTTTTCAGTTGAAAATTGTGTCAAAAGTGGGTGCCGACAGCCCAGCGAAGTGAAAAGTCAGCTGTGTTTTCTAGTAATTTTTAACAACAGATTCTCCACTTAGACACTGTCTCGGAAAATGAAGTTTATATGTATGAAAAGAGCGAAATGCCAGCTATTCATTCATTGTAAATTATATCAGCTGTTTAGTATTTTTCATCGAAATAAAGGAAAATATGACGTAAGCTTGTTAAAAGTGGCTTCACTCTGGGACATTAATCAGCAATGATTTAGTACAGGAACAAAATTGTCAAATGTGACTTACTGCATTTTATTCCTTGTGTTCTGAGGTTTTCATCGATAGTAAATAGTGTTGATAGTTTTGAACGGACAGCGAGCCAGACAACACGGAAGCTGCCATAGCAAACACAAAATTCTGTTGGTTCCGGCCTCACGAGGCTCGTTTCGTCTTCGGCACCGTGGTGCTGGCTTTGCGGCCCGGAACACTCTTATAAAAGTAGAGCGTTGTGTGAGAATGGATCAGCGTTCCCTGATGTGAGCGACTGGCATGGAAGGGAAATAAAAGGAGAAACTCTGCTTCGTCCACTGCGTCTTCTTGACTGGCTGCTGTCCCTGGTTCCTGCACTTCTCACCATCTGCCTGTCTTTCGTCTGCACACCCCTTACCCCTCCACACCATCACATTAAAAAATGAAAATAATAGAAACCATAAATGTAATAACATTGTCAATGCGACTGACTTTACAGAACATTTCTTTTATAAATGCCTACCCGTGTATAGATTTGGGATACAATAAAAAAAACAAACATTCATATCAACAATGGTTTGAGAAACACTAAGGCGTCATTGGTCGATGAAATGCTTGGTGTCCAAATAAAAAAATTTAAAGACGAAAAAGCAGTAGTTAATGGCATTCTTAAAATAGCCAAATTGACCAAAAACCCTCGAAAAAACACAGCGCTGTTGCTTTGCAAGTTAGGGCTATATTTGAGCAACATTTGCAACTGAGAAAGAAGTATATGGTATTGTTTTTAACAGTTGAAATGTGTTATAAAGATAATGATGCTGTTAAAAACAGGTTTGCTTGACAGATGACAAATATGATTGAAAAAAGATGTATATCATTCAACAACAGAACAAAGGAAGGGGGGCATATAAATAATATAAATATCAAATATTGACAGCCACTTACATTTCTTTTTATCCCAGTTCTGTACGGCTGGGGAAACTCACTGCGGGGTGCCATCAAGATTGCCACAAATGCAATCTCTTTTTAAAAAACAAATTAAATTCGACAGTCTTGAGATCTGCATATTGATAAGTTTCTATTTTTACTTCCCAGATGTTTTACTATTCCCTGGGCCTGAGTTTGGCCATTGCTTTTAACTTCTTGAATACCGATGCGACCCCTTGTTGCCAAATTTGCTCCAGGGGCCAACCAGTCTGAGTCGCACTGTTTTATGTTTTTTATTTTACTTTTAACATGCGCGCTGGTGACCTACTCTTTTTTTGAGTGAACCAGTGTTTTAGGAAGAAGAAGAAGAAGGAAAGCAGGCCGACACCCAAACGCGCACGCCACCCACCCAACCCCACCCCCACATTACGCACGCACGCATATATGTAGGTCGATGTTTCCTATCACGTGCGAGTGCTTCCATTCATATGTCTTGTTGTGTTTTATACAATAAATAATCACATTTCCTTCCGCAAACAGCAATCTTATAATGCTTTAACTAACAACCGTATATCTGAATCGAGGTGAAATGAAAAAAAAAACAGACCCCGAAGAGGACTTTCGAAGCCCTATTTTGCATGAACACTGTGCTAACGCCACCTTTGTGGACTGTCTATAAAAATAGTGCCAGCGAGAGAAGTATAGATGAAGAAACATCAGCAAGATTCTGCATGAAAATCAGCGCTGAGAACATGAAACTGATGACCAGCCACAAACACCACCAGCCATACTGACACAAACGTCCAGAAGCTATAGAATTTCCCCAACAATTCATCAACCATTTTGTTGTTGTTGTTTTGTTTTTTTTTTTTTTGCGTACGCAGGCTGATACTCTGCAGACACTCCCTGTATGACAGGCAAGGATTAATCCCATCTAACCCCCCAGGGAGTGGAGTTTTGTGGGTATGACCGTTTTTTTCTTATCCCGCCCTTTAAAGGGAGCCATACTCCATCTTCGGGGAAAGTGCATGCTATGGTGTAACGTGTCATCCATACCAACGGCCAAACTGGCTGTCACGTGGGTTTATGTCACGTGGTAATTGTTCAAGGGAAACGCTATGCTCAATCCCCCAAATCATTTGCGCTAACCACACAACATCAAACTCAACACGGAAAAACGAGTACAAAAAAAACTGAAAACTTTACTGTCACAAAAAAACAGTGTTCACAAATGTTTACATACTATATAAGGACGGGTATACATTTATAACTTTTAAAAGGGATGTAAATAAATGGAAGGGACACACACACACACACACCCACACACACACGCACACACACACACCCCACACACAAAATAATCGAATCCCCTCCACTAACATGCACGCCCCGGCCGGATTCTGGGTGGGCCAGGAGGTGGGTAAGCAAAATGTAATCGAAGGGGGGGG
>CM031614.1:75830297-75835297 GCA_018398815.1 Conus ventricosus
TTAGTAGACCCTGTCTATGTTACGCATTCTCACTGTTTTTCTTAATTACTCAATGTAGCTGGTCTTGTCTGTCCAACTGATGTTAGCTGTTCTCTCAATCGTATGATCTGGTAAATTCCTTGTTATTTCTAGAAGACTAAAGAGTGAATGAGACACACACTAAGGTGCCAGTGGTCCCAGAGAAGTACTGTCCTCAACTGCCCAACTGTTGAGCTTGGAGCAATCCTGCACCACCCTTGGAAGCCTGCGCTGCGTTCACAAAGGGGTCAGATACACACGCGCAGGGCATTCCATGAAGACGTCAAGAGACATAACTCCCTCCCCTTCAACACCCCCCCCCCCTCCCCCTGGTAGATGCCTTTGTGTCACCACCAGGTGCGACACAGAAGAACCTGCATGCCAGCGCCCCCATGGTGTGCCGGTTCACGTGTCATGACTGCAGAGCTCACCAGTAAAAAGACGCCACCACCAAGCGAGCTGCTGCGCGCAGCCTGCGGCCCCCAACTCATCGCCGTTTCGCTGACAGGTGAAAGCAGTACAACTCCAAACACAGCCCAGCTTTCAAGACTTGGCCTCACGTGCCCCTCTGAAGAGATTCCGGGTGGCAGTCTTGCCTGCCGTCAACAGGACTTTCCCTGTGGTCAATGGGTCTTTCCCTGTGGTCAGTGGGTCTTTCTTCACCGTTACTGGACCTTTCCCTGTGGTCAGTGGGTCTTTCCCTGTGGTCAGTGGGTCTTTTCCCTGTGGTCAGTGGGTCTTTCCCTGTGGTCAGTGGGTCTTTCCTCACCGTTACTGGACCTTTCCCTGTGGTCAGTGGGTCTTTCCCTGTGGTCAGTGGTTTTTCCCTGTGGTAACTGGGTCTTTCTCTGGGGTCACTGGGTGGTCACTGGTCTTTCCCTGTGGTCAGTGGGTCTTTCCCTGTGGTCAGTGGGTCTTTCCCTGTGGTCACTGGGTCTTTTCCCTGTGGTCACTGGGTCTTTCCCTGTGGTCACTGGCTTTTCCCCTGTGGTCAGTGGATCTTTCCCTGTGGTCAGTGGTTTCTTTCCCTGTGGTCAGTGAGTCTTTCCCTGGGTCAGTGGGTCTTTCCCCTGTGGTCAGTGGGTCTTCCCTCACCATCACTGGTCTTTCCCTAGAGTCGGCCAAAGGGCAGAGAACAAGGTAGGTCTGGCAGTAGGTCTTGTCTGTCTTATTCCTTGTTCCCTGCTTTTTTTCCCCAACCATTTAATCTCGTGCATCTTCACAGCGTAACTTGTTCTTATTACTATTCTTGATCATCAATTTAGAAGATCCTGTATGTCGAACGTGTTCTTATTACTATTCTTGATCATCAAGTTAGAAGATCTTGTATGTCGAACTTGTTCTTACTTATTTCTTACTTTTCAATTTACTAGATCATGTATGTTTATCTTCTTAATCATTTAGTTCAGTATCACTGTGTGATTTATGATTTTACTTATTTCCTTAATCATTCAGTTCAGCAAAAGTGTGTGTGATTTATGATTTTACATATTTCCTTAACCATTCAGTTCAGTAAAACTGTGTCTGGTTTATGATTTTACTTATTTCCTTAATCCTTCACTTCAGTAAAACTGTGTGTGATTTATGATTTTTACTTATTTTTTTCATCATTCAGTTCAGTCATTTTCCCCTGGGATCGATGTAGCCTATTAAGTGTCCTTTTCCATTGATCGTTTTTTTTTTCGTTTCTCGGGAACCAAGGATGGTCCCAAAGAGAGTGTCATGTGGAGTTCCAGATGGAGTACTCCTGACTGGATGAAACTTTGACCTTTGCGCTTCTTTTTAGATTTTGCTAGGTTTTTTTTTTTTTTGGTTTTTCTTCTTTTTTTTCTCTTTATCTTATGTACACATACATTCATTCACTAACCCTCTACACAACTTATTTTCTTCCTTAGCAAATGCAGTCGTAGAAAAAAAAACGGGATGATTGATTAATTCCAGTACGTCTTCTAGGCTGAAACTGGAACTCAAATGCGTTCCTGTTCTATTCCTGTTTCTTTCTTCAGTTTCAAAGTGACGTGAATACAGACGGAGAGTGAAACAAACACTCGCTTATCGCCTCAGATTGTTCGCAGAATGGATGTGGAACAACTTGGATATGGAATCACTTATCTCCTCAGACAGGGCGCAAAATGGATGTGGAATTACTTGGATATGGAATCACTTATCGCCTCAGACAAGGCGTAAAATGGATGTGGAATTACTTGGATATAGAATCACTTATCGCCTCAGACAGGGCACAAAATGGATGTGGAATTACTTGGATATGGAATCACTTATCTCCTCAGACAAGGCGTAAAATGGATGTGGAATTACTTGGATATAAAATCACTTATGTCCTCAGACAGAGCGTAAAATGGATGTGGAATTACTGGATATGGAATTACCTATGTCCTCAGACAAGGCGTAAAATGGATGTGGAATTACTTGGATATGGAATCACTTATCGCCTCAGACAAGGCGTAAAATGAATGTGGAATTACTTGGATATGGAATGACTTATCGCCTCAGACAAGGCGTAAAATGGATGTGGAATTACTTGGGTATGGAATGATTTATCGCCTCAGACAAGGCGTAAAATGGATGTGGAATTACTTGGATATGGAATCACTTATCGCCTCAGACAGAGCGTAAAATGGATGTGGAATTACTTGGATATGGAATCACTTATCGCCTCAGACAGGGCGTAAAATGGATGTGGAATTACTTGGATAAGGAATCACTTATCGCCTCAGACAGGGCGTAAAATGGATGTGGAATTACTTGGATATGGAATCACTTATCGCCTCAGACAGGGCGTAAAATGGATGTGGAATTACTTGGATATAGAATCACTTATATCCTCAGACAGGGCGTAAAATGGATGTGGAATTACTTGGATATGGAAACACTTATCGCCTCAGACAGGGCGTAAAATGGATGTGGAATTACTTGGATATGGAATCACTTATCGCTCAGACAGGGCGTAAAATGGATGTGGAAAACTTGGATATGGAATCACTTATCGCCTCAGACAAGGCGTAAAATGGATGTGGAATTACTTGGATATGGAATCACTTATGTCCTCAGACAGGGCGCAAAATGGATGTGGAATTCATTTCTCGCCCAACCTGTGGAGATAAGCGGTCGTTCGTTCGTTCGATCGGAGAGAAGTGATTGTTTCGTTCGATCGGAGAGAAGTGACTGTTTCGTTCGGTGGGAGAGAAGTGATTGTTTCGTTCGGTGGGAGAGAAGTGATTGTTTCGTAAGGTGGGAGAGAAGTGATTGTTTCGTTCGGTGGGAGAGAAGTGATTGTTTCGTTCGGTGGGAGAGAAGTGATTGTTTCGTTTGGGGGGAGAGAAGTGATTGTTTCGTTCGGTGGGAGAGAAGTGATTGTTTCGTTCGGTGGGAGAGAAGTGATTGTTTCGTTCGGTGGGAGAGAAGTGATTGTTTCGTTCGGTGGGAGAGAAATGATTGTTTCGTTCGGTGGGAGAGAAGTGATTGTTTCGTTCGGTGGGAAGAAGTGATTGTTTCGTTCGATCAGAGACAAGTGATTGTTTCGTTCGATCAGAGACAAGTGATTGTTTCGTTTGGTGGGAGAGAAGTGATTGTTTCGTTCGGTGGGAGAGAAGTGATTGTTTCGTTCGGTGGGAGAGAAGTGATTGTTTCGTTCGGTGGGAGAGAAGTGATTGTTTCGTTCGGTGGGAGAGAAGTGATTGTTTCGTTCGGTGGGAGAGAAGTGATTGTTTCGTTCGATCAGAGACAAGTGATTGTTTCGTTCGGTGGGAGAGAAGTGATTGTTTCGTTCGATCAGAGACAAGTGATGTTT
Organism: Conus ventricosus; assembly: GCA_018398815.1. NCBI lineage: Eukaryota > Metazoa > Mollusca > Gastropoda > Neogastropoda > Conidae > Conus > Conus ventricosus. The sequence goes on from CM031614.1 coordinate 75,834,124, forward strand.
CGTTCGGTGGGAGAGAAGTGATTGTTTCGTTCGGTGGGAGAGAAGTGATTGTTTCGTTCGGTGGGAGAAGAAGTGATTGTTTCGTTCGATCAGAGACAAGTGATTGTTTCGTTCGGTGGGAGAGAAGTGATTGTTTCGTTCGGTGGGAGAAAGTGATTGTTTTGTTCGGTGGAGAGAAGTGATTGTTTGTTGGGTGGGAGAGAAGTGATTGTTTCGTAAGGTGGGAGAGAAGTGATTGTTTCGTTCGGTGGGAGAGAAGTGATTGTTCTTTTCGGTGGGAGAGAAGTGATTGTTTCGTTCGGTGGGAGAGAAGTGATTGTTTCGTTCGGTGGGAGAGAAGTGATTGTTTCGTTCGGTGGGAGAGAAGTGATTGTTTCGTTCGGTGGGAGAGAAGTGATTGTTTTCGTTCGGTGGGAGAGAAGTGATTGTTTCGTTCGGTGGGAGAGAAGTGATTGTTTCGTTCGGTGGGAGACAAGTGATTGTTTCGTTCGGTGGGAGAGAAGTGACTGTTTCGTTCGGTGGGAGACAAGTGATTGTTTCGTTCGGTGGGAGAGAAGTGATTGTTTCGTTCGGTGGGAGGAAGTGATGTTTCGTTCGGTGGGAGAGAAGTGATTGTTTCGTTCGGTGGAGACAAGTGATTGTTTCGTTGTCTTCAATGTTGCTTGTCTTGCCCGAAGAACACCAAAGAGGTCGAAACGCGTCGTGTTTGTCGTGTAATTTTTTTGTGGTTTGTTTCTTTCCTTCGGCGGCATGATAATTTTTCTTTTAAGTTTATTTATTTATCTTTATTCGATCTACTCGATGACTTTATCAATGATCTCGGTACCGTTTTCCCAAGTTCCTCTGCCGGCCGGTTTTGCTCCCCCCCCCCCCCCCCCCCCCCTTCTTCGTTTGAAACGGAGGAGATATCGAGAGCGCAAACATCGAGGCTTCATTGAGGAAACACTCGTGAGGAAAGGGGAAGCCACTGTAACACTTGAGAGGGTAAGGGGGGCTACTCTCGTGCGCCCCGGCAATGTGTGAGTGACAGGAGCAAATGGAGTCGTTCCCGACAGGATCGGTATGTGTTAGCTCCCTTGGGTTCACAGCCTGCTTTGTGTTAGTCGGCCATGGTTGCCTTGGTCAGCGATCTTCTCTTTCTCTCTCTCCTTCGTAGTCACCTTCTTTCAGTCAT
>CM031614.1:75845297-75852797 GCA_018398815.1 Conus ventricosus
CTTCGACAACAACACACGAAGACATTTCAAACATATACAATCATTACTGATCATTTTCTCTGGTCTAACCTGAGCAGCCACTTGGCTGGAAGAATTAGTCGCAAGACTCGTTTGTCCACGTTTCTCTTGGCTGTTCGCTAACATTTATTTAAGATTTGTTTAGATTTCCGCCTGCAGTCCTCTCACTTTGCAACTAGATGAATTACGTTCGTGTTATCGACAAAAGAAACAAACTCCACAGTTTATGAGTTGTTGTTGTTGTTGTTGTTGTTGTTGTTGTTGTTGTTGTTGTTGTTGCTGCTGTTGTTGTTGTTGTTTAGAAGTACCACTGAAAATCTAAGACGTCTTGCTGGTGTCGTTATAAGCTCGGCATTGGATCAGAAATTGGCCTTCATTTTCCTTCACACCGTATGTACAAATCATACATAAATCGTCAACAGTACCTCCGGGAACAAACCTTCTTTTGTTTGCTTTGAAACCAAGTGTTTTCCTGGTAAATCTAGCAAGCATATCACTATCCACTTTCAGTGACCAGGGTCAAGGGGTAGTTAGCTGTAAAATGCTTTGAAATGAGTGGAACTGTCGAAACGTGCTTTCTATTAGGAAACCAGCTGTGCTTGCCTAATTGAAACTGACCAAATGTGCAAAATGTGCTTGTCGACAAAACCTGCTTACAGGTGCTGAGAGGCTTCGTACTACACGAAAAAATCACCGTATGCCATTGTGTCTTATGAACATTATGGAATATTTTCAAATCGTTTAATAGTTTATGTACGCACTTCTCTATTCGAAGATATTCTTCATGCACCTATGCATTTGTATAATGCGTTACCATAGGTTCTACCTGAGTGAAGATATTCTTCATGCACCTATGCATTTGTATAATGCGTCACCATAGTTCTACCTGAGTGAAGATATTCTTCATGCACCTATGCATTTGTATAATGCGTCACCATAGGTTCTACCTGAGTGAAGATATTCTTCATGCACCTATGCATTTGTATAATGCGTCACCATAGGTTCTACCTGAGTGAAGATATTCTTCATGCACCTATGCATTTGTATAATGCGTCACCATAGGTTCTACCTGAGTGAAGATATTCTTCATGCACCTATGCATTTGTATAATGCGTCACCATAGGTTCTACCTGAGTGAAGATATTCTTCATGCACCTATGCATTTGTATAATGCGTCACCATAGGTTCTACCTGAGTGAAGATATTCTTCATGCCCCTATGCATTTGTATAATGCGTCACCATAGGTTCTACCTGAGTGAAGATATTCTTCATGCCCCTATGCATTTGTATAATGCGTCCCATAGGTTTCCTATGATGTTATCTCACTGGCCAGTGATGTATAATGCGTCACCAAGGTTCTACCTGAGTGATGTATAATGCGTCACCAGAGGTTCTACCTGAGTGATGTATAATGCGTCACCAGAGGTTCTACCTGAGTGATGTATAATGCGTCACCAGAGTTCTACCTGAGTGATGTATAATGCGTCACCAGAGGTTCTACCTGAGTGATGTATAATGCGTCACCAGAGGTTCTACCTGAGTGATGTATAATGCGTCACCAGAGGTTCTACCTGAGTGATGTATAATGCGTCACCAGAGGTTCTACCTGAGTGATGTATAATGCGTCACCAGAGGTTCTACCTGAGTGATGTATAATGCTCACCAGAGGTTCTACCTGAGTGATGTATAATGCTCACCAGAGGTTCTACCTGAGTGATGTATAATGCCTCACCAGAGGTTCTACTGAGTGATGTATAATGCGTCACAGAGGTTCTACCTGAGTGATGTATAATGCTCACCAGAGGTTCTACCTGAGTGATGTATAATGCTCACCAGAGGTTCTACCTGAGTGATGTATAATGCGTCACCAGAGGTTCTACCTGAGTGATGTATAATGCGTCACCAGAGGTTCTACCTGAGTGATGTATAATGCGTCACCAGAGGTTCTACCTGAGTGATGTATAATGCGTCACCAGAGGTTCTCCTGAGTGATGTATAATGCGTCACCAGAGGTTCTCCTGAGTGATGTATAATGCGTCACCAGAGGTTCTACCTGAGTGATGTATAATGCTCACCAGAGGTTCTACCTGAGTGATGTATAATGCCTCACCAGAGGTTTACCTGAGTGATGTATAATGCTCACCAGAGGTTCTACCTGAGTGATGTATAATGCGTCACCAGAGGTTCTACCTGAGTGATGTATAATGCGTCACCAGAGGTTCTACCTGAGTGATGTATAATGCGTCACCAAGGTTCTACCTGAGTGATGTATAATGCTCACCAGAGTTCTACCTGAGTGATGTATAATGCCTCACCAGAGTTCTACCTGAGTGATGTATAATGCCTCACCAGAGGTTCTACCTGAGTGATGTATAATGCCTCACCAGAGGTTCTACCTGAGTGATGTATAATGCTCACCAGAGGTTCTACCTGAGTGATGTATAATGCCTCACCAGAGGTTCTACCTGAGTGATGTATAATGCGTCACCAGAGGTTCTACCTGAGTGATGATAATCGTCACCAGAGGTTCTACTGAGTGATGTATAATGCGTCACCAGAGGTTCTACCTGAGTGATGTATAATGCGTCACCAGAGGTTCTACCTGAGTGATGTATAATGCGTCACCAGAGGTTCTACCTGAGTGATGTATAATGCGTCACCAGAGGTTCTACCTGAGTGATGTATAATGCGTCACCAGAGGTTCTACCTGAGTGATGTATAATGCTCACCAGAGGTTCTACCTGAGTGATGTATAATGCCTCACCAGAGGTTCTACCTGAGTGATGTATAATGCCTCACAGAGGTTCTACCTGAGTGATGTATAATGCGTCACCAGAGGTTCTACCTGAGTGATGTATAATGCGTCACCAGAGGTTCTACCTGAGTGATGTATAATGCGTCACCAGAGGTTCTACCTGAGTGATGTATAATGCCTCACCAGAGGTTCTACCTGAGTGATGTATAATGCGTCACCAGAGGTTCTACCTGAGTGATGTATAATGCGTCACCAGAGGTTCTACCTGAGTGATGTATAATGCGTCACCAGAGGTTCTACCTGAGTGATGTATAATGCGTCACCATAGGTTCTACCTGAGTGATGTATAATGCGTCACCAGAGGTTCTACCTGAGTGATGTATAATGCCTCACCAGAGGTTCTACCTGAGTGATGTATAATGCCTCACCAGAGGTTCTACCTGAGTGATGTATAATGCGTCACCAGAGGTTCTACCTGAGTGATGTATAATGCGTCACCAGAGGTTCTACCTGAGTGATGTATAATGCCTCACCAGAGGTCTACCTGAGTGATGTATAATGCGTCACCAGAGGTCTACCTGAGTGATGTATAATGCGTCACCAGAGGTTCTACCTGAGTGTATAATGCTCACCAGAGGTTCTAAGTGATGTATAATGCTCACCAGAGGTTCTACCTGAGTGATGTATAATGCGTCACCAGAGGTTCTACCTGAGTGATGTATAATGCGTCACCAGAGGTTCTACCTGAGTGATGTATAATGCGTCACCAGAGGTTCTACCTGAGTGATGTATAATGCGTCACCAGAGGTCTACCTGAGTGATGTATAATGCCTCACCAGAGGTTCTACCTGAGTGATGTATAATGCTCACCAGAGGTTCTACCTGAGTGATGTATAATGCTCACCAGAGGTTCTACCTGAGTGATGTATAATGCGTCACCAGAGGTTCTACCTGAGTGATGTATAATGCGTCACCAGAGGTTCTACCTGAGTGATGTATAAAATGCTGAGCATAGCAAGGTTCTACCTGAGTGATGTATAATGCGTCACCAGATGTTCTACCTGAGTGATGTATAATGCGTCACCAGAGGTTCTACCTGAGTGATGTATAATGCGTCACCAGAGGTTCTACCTGAGTGATGTATAATGCGTCACCAGAGGTTCTACCTGAGTGATGTATAATGCCTCACCAGAGGTTCTACCTGAGTGATGTATAATGCGTCACCAGAGGTTCTACTGAGTGATGTATAATGCGTCACCAGAGGTTCTACCTGAGTGATGTATAATGCGTCACCAGAGGTTCTACCTGAGTGATGTATAATGCGTCACCAGAGGTTCTACCTGAGTGATGTATAATGCGTCACCAGAGGTTCTACCTGAGTGATGTATAATGCGTCACCAGAGGTTCTACCTGAGTGATGTATAATGCGTCACCAGAGGTTCTACCTGAGTGATGTATAATGCGTCACCAGAGGTTGTACCTGAGTGATGTATAATGCGTCACCAGAGGTTCTACCTGAGTGATGTATAATGCGTCACCAGAGGTTCTACCTGAGTGATGTATAATGCGTCACCAGAGGTTCTACCTGAGTGATGTATAATGCGTCACCAGAGGTTCTACCTGAGTGATGTATAATGCGTCACCAGAGGTTCTACCTGAGTGATGTATAATGCGTCACCAGAGGTTCTACCTGAGTGATGTATAATGCGTCACCAGAGGTTCTACCTGAGTGATGTATAATGCGTCACCAGAGGTTCTACCTGAGTGATGTATAACGCGTCACCAGAGGTTCTACCTGAGTGATGTATAACGCGTCACCAGAGGTTCTACCTGAGTGATGTATAACGCGTCACCAGAGGTTCTACCTGAGTGATGTATAACGCGTCACCAGAGGTTCTACCTGAGTGATGTATAACGCGTCACCAGAGGTTCTACCTGAGTGATGTATAACGCGTCACCAGAGGTTCTACCTGAGTGATGTATAATGCGTCACCAGAGGTTCTACCTGAGTGATGTATAATGCGTCACCAGAGGTTCTACCTGAGTGATGTATAATGCGTCACCAGAGGTTCTACCTGAGTGATGTATAATGCCTCACCAGAGGTTCTACCTGAGTGATGTATAATGCCTCACCAGAGGTTCTACCTGAGTGATGTATAATGCCTCACCAGAGGTTCTACCTGAGTGATGTATAATGCCTCACCAGAGGTTCTACCTGAGTGATGTATAATGCGTCACCAGAGGTTCTACCTGAGTGATGTATAATGCGTCACCAGAGGTTCTACCTGAGTGATGTATAATGCGGGACCAGAGGTTCTTCCTGAGTGATGTATAATGCGTCACCAGAGGTTCTACCTGAGTGATGTATAATGCGTCACCAGAGGTTCTACCTGAGTGTCAAATATTTCCAAACTGAAGAAAGATTAATTACATTTTTTTCCAGCTTTGGAATTTGTGTTATCCACTTTTTCGTTTTCCTATACAGCCATACAAGAGTATTTAAACTTAACCTCGTTGCAAAATTCTACTTGTATGCTTCAATTATCCTTACTTAAGCATTAGCGTAACACCATACTTTTATGGAACAAGCAATTACTCATGCCAAAAATTATCTTTGCCTGTCTAAATCAACAATCATTCATAGCCTGTCTGCTTCACACTTCAATACATTAAGCTGTAAGCAAACAGCTCTTCTAGAGACTAAAATCACATCGTCAGCCGACAAAAATGACAATAGTTAACGGGGTCCAGAAATGAGTTGTGTACAGTACTTGCCTTTTTGACATTTAAAGGGCTAACTCGTTCACAAAAAATGCCAACAGAACTGAACTCAAAAGGCAGCCTTGTTTCACACCACGAAGACGTGTAAAAAAATCAGAATAAACACCTCTTTCGCGCACACATGCAGTTATTAATTCTTATACACCACGAAGCGCAACGTACAGTTTCCCATTCACACAAGTTTTTATTTTTCTCTGGACAGTTACGATACACTTCTAGTCGAAAGACTTTGTAAAGTCAACGAAAGCGACGTACAGCTAATGTCTGTAGAGTGAAAACAGTGTCTGTTTGACTGTCTCCTTTCTTCAACTGTCTTTACCTTGCTTTCTGTCAGATTTGTTAATATTCTATTTTCAAAAAAAAAGGCGAAGAATCATTACTGATCATACTTGTTACACATTTGTAATTATTTGTGCTCTGTGCCTTTCGTTTTGATAAACCGGCACGGTATTTCATTGCTACCTGAAGTTAGACCTAGTCTCCCAACAAAAGCAGTTGCACTACTCGTACTCGTAGCTACTCGTACAATCATTGATTTCGACCACTCCGCAGGAAATGTTCCACGATCAAACACATTGTAAGTGGTGAAATCAAGCATTAATGGACTGATCTATGCCTTTGTTTTAACACTTCACTGACTCTTTTGGTATCTGTTCCAGCACTTTTTTCATTTTTGAGACGTCTAATACTCGATTTTACGTCATCTGTCATGTTGAGATTATTGAGTAAAAGTTCATTCAGCATTTCTCCCACTTCAACGTTTTCTAAACATGTAACATCGTGTTAATTCTTAAATGAATGAAATGATTTACGAAAAAAAATGACGAGCCATTGTTGTGAATTTTAAAAAGAAATTGCAATTGATCTGCCAGACAAAGACAAACAAATTAAAAGACAATTGTTGTGAAATTATTTCAAAATGAATGATAGCTTTCCTGTTAATTGAGGTTACTGTCGTCCAGAACAACCTTGGATCGTTTCTGGCATGTTCGAATTTTTGCAGTCACGTGCTTTTAGTTCTTTTTCTCAGAGCAATGTATTCCTTGCGGTCACGTGCTTTTCAGTTCTTTTTCTCAGAGCAATGCATTCTTTCCTGTCTACGTTTCTCTGTGAGTGTTCTAGCTTTCTGAAACTGTTGTAGTAGCTGCTTTACCGATGTTTTATTTTTTGACACATTCTTAATCAAACCATTCATTAACCTTTTTTTTCTTCTTTTTTTCTTCCTATCTGCTGTCCTGATCACTCCTACAACAGCACCATGTGAAGAACTAAAAAAAAAAAGTTTTACACATTTCTTCACATCTTTAACCCATCGCCAGAATTGAACTCGTCTTGACACATACGTGTGTCTTCATCTGAGCTGCAACCCGCTCTTCACCTAGCTGCATTTCATTTCCATGTGGCCTCCACTGGTAAAGGCTATATGAAAAAGATTATCGTTAGCGTTTACATTACAGTACGGAGTTACCTCTCTAGATAGATACCAGGAAGAAATCAATAACGTTACATTAATGAGGAGATAAAAAAATCGTCCCTCTGCATCGGCGTTAGAGGAGCCACTTATTATCAAAAGATCACTTAGAAAACAAAATAACAGCAATGATTGTCCAAGATTGTTTACGGTGATATCTTTGGAACAATATTTTTGGGAAATAATCTTCTTCATCATCAATAAACAGTAGCGTAACTCTTGCTCCCATAAGAAAACCTAACATACATTAACTTATTCAAGACAGGCAGAGCCTTTTAAACTTGAACAAAGTCAGACGAATACAAAGACGAACAATCTAATAGTGGGGGAAAACAAGCGCAGGCCAACAACCCCTGCATCATCACAGTAATGATTTGGCAAAGATTTGAACTTAAGGCTGGGATACTGTGGTGTTGTCACCACCAAGGGTTCAAAAAAGAATCCAACAGCACCCCCAAAGCAGACAGCGAAGGG
>CM031614.1:75857797-75859860 GCA_018398815.1 Conus ventricosus
TGACAATGAGGGATTTTATTTAAAGTTTTACTGCTCAATAGTTTTTTATCAGATTTAATTAATCAGTTATGTTTGTATCATACTCTCTGTTAAAAACTTTGTTCAGTATAATAAATCTATAAGATCTAAATGTGTATGATTATCCAATTCAGTTCTGTAAGATTGTTTCTATTTAGATAATAGAGATTTTGTTGCTTGTGTTATGACCTCTATATCATCTCCATTGTGAAGAATGACGACGGTTAACTTTTAGTTTTTCAACGTCTAAGTTTTGCCTAGTAATTAGAATTCCTTTTAGAAGGACGTCATAATGCCACAACGCATCCATCTTTACATTTCTTTTAAACAGAAATTTCAAATATTATTGTGAACGTGTCTCCTATTTTCATTTGGCGAGAATGGAACTGTAATTTTGTTGAAGCATCTTTCAAAAACTGATTTCTTCTGTGGAGGATGTTCGGTTTATTCCCATACGGCTTTATTTCAATCTCTTTCTGACTATTGTCCTTGGCATAGACTTACATGCTTAAGGGCCTGAGTTGAATGCTTTTCTGAAACTTTTTTGACGGCCCTTAACTAAGTAAATGGGCTTATGAATTCTCATTTTATTTCCATTCTAAATAAATGGTTCTAAGAGCCATTTGAGGTCAGGTTTTCGAATATTTTATATTCATACTGGCCAACATTATTTGCTTCTAGATTGCGCAGTTGTTCTAGTTTAGGAAACTTTTTGCTGTCGCCAACCTCTTTGCGTTTATAATCACCATCTTTAGTGTACTCAAACCATACAAAGCGCCTATCTCACCGTTCTGTTCAAAGTCCGCAACGTCTGCAAGGTCTTTTAATTCTAAGGTTATACACCTCACAGGCGCTAATGTAACTCCTGGTTCTTCTGGCCCACGCGACATTATTTTTTAGTAGCGTATATTTTATTTCCAAAACAATGTGCAGGTTATCACATTTCACAACTTTCCCCCGCTTTGTCTTTGATTTTTTATTAAATGATCCAACCCTCCCACAAACTAATCTTTTAAACTGTAAATTAGGGAATTGTATAATTTCATAATCGCAATATGCAGCTTTCCCCGCCGGTAAAGCTCTTAAAACATTTGAGGGCCTTCCATCATATAAGTTTTCATCAGTGCTCAGCTCATCCAAATGAACATAAAGTAATGAATATAATGCAAGATCGAGCGGATTTTCCCCTTAAAGTAGTTTTGTTTGGCGCAACAACAAATCTTTTAGTGACCTGAGTGTCAACTTTAAAGCCTAACATTTTAGCTAGCTCTTTATCAAATAAGTAATCTGCATTTTCAGGTTCGAATGTTAATATTGTTTTTAGATTTGCATTGTTAAGTTTGAGAGTAATGCCGAATTTACTCATTGCTTCTTTAGTGAGCAAAACCCGTAATAACCATCAGGTATTGTTAACTGGTTAGCTTTGAGCCCACAACTTTGTAATCTTATTATTCCCCTTGGTTTCGCTTATATTAAACCCTTCGACTTTGTAAAATATTTCATGGAGCGCGACTGTTTTGGCCCCGCAATTGTTATTTAATAGCATGTTCTAAAAACGAAGGACGGTCTTGAGTTGTTATTGTTACAAACATTTTTTTAAAACAAATTAAAATGAGTGCATTCAAATATATGATGCAAAATATTCTGTTGGGCGCACTACAATCTTAAAATATAGCAACTGACACCCTCGACATTGCTGTGACCCAGACTGCCTCTTTTCATAAAAAGGTGAGTACTCCATTGAAGAGCTATCTTAACCCCCTATTGAAAACGAGCACAACCAGAAAGCGTGGTTTAGTCATCCGTTGCAGTTTTATCAGAACCAGTTAAACTTTGCTGTGTTTTGTGCATCAACTGGGTGTGGAGTGTCGTATGCTGATCATCTAAATCATCCTAATCTTTTGGTGAGGTCAGTGTACAGATTTCATTTCTATTACACCTTTAGACGTATTTTGACTGAATGCAAGCCATTACCGAATGACAAATCGTTTAATCCATTGCCGTGCATGAAGGCTTTGAAAGGATCTGTAACGAATTATATTAAC
>CM031614.1:75859960-75872460 GCA_018398815.1 Conus ventricosus
GGTGTGTGTGTGGTGTGTGTTTGTGTGTTTGTGTTTTTGTGGTGTGGTGTGTGTGTGTGAAAAATCAGTGGCATTGTCTACTCCCGCAGCATTGCCAAATAATTTCTTCGCCGTGTGGATCCCAAAGTCGTTGTCTTCCATGCTCATCGTCCAATGTACACACATTTGCCCAAACTCTGTTTTTCTTGTATTCGCGATTTGTGTTGCGGGATAGGACATTTTCCTCTCAGTGGTGGCCAATATCGGGCGGCCCCAATGTCGGTCGCCGTGCTGCGATAATAACTAAAAAATGAAAGTGGAGCCAGTCGGCGAATGACTTCAGCTGGCATCCTGCAAATGAGCAAATTTGCCAGCGAGTCATTAATTCCTGTGGTTAATGTTGGGCATTAGGGCTGCTGCCGTCAGGCGGAACAGTTCCAGCCCCACTGCCTGCAGTTCACTTTACGTGTCTGCCATACCTTCGCTTTCTCCATAACTGCCGTCGTTTCTTCATTTCGTGTGTGTGTGTGTGTGTGTGTGTGTGTGTGTGTGTGTGTGTGTGTGTGTGTGTGTGTGTGTGTGTGTGTGTGTGTGTGCGTGCGTGCGTGCGTGCCTGCGTGCCTGCGTGCCCGCGCACTTTTTGTGTGTGCGTGTGTGTCCGTGTGTGAGTGTGTCACGGTCGCTAAGCCGGACGGCCCTACCACCCTTTCCCCACACCTATTAACACACTAGAGCAGACAATACAGCACAATAACACAGCTTTACAATCATGCGCACTTTCTTTATTTCACACACACACTATGGCGCCACCACTCACGTCCATCCACGCCCATACACCATAAATCTCACTTCTTCCCTGACCCACACTACCCTGCTACGACCCTGAGACCCCTAACCTATGCTAAAGCACCAGTTGCGGTATATCACTGCGACCTAGGGACGCAGAGATAGCCCGCACACGTGGTGACTAACTACTAGGGACAAGGACAACCCAAGGGACTCTATTCTCTAAACTACTACCACCCACACCTCTCCCCAGGACCCACCCTTCTCTTTGACCCGGGACCCCTACCGAACTGGTCACTGCGTCCCTAAGGGAGGCAACGACAAGTACCCTACACTGTGCTGGCCACTACGTCCCAAAAGGAGGCAGTAACTAACACCCTTAACTCTACTACCTAACACTACACCCTTTATACTACGCCCAGGGGACAACCCATCCCGGCCCGGAGAGCTCCAGTCCTCGGCGCTGTACTCGGCCCTCACGGGCTGACGCCTCCCCAGACGACTGCACTCCGGTGCTGACCGTGCCTCCCACAGTCCCGACTCCCCAAGACTCTGCACCCGGCGGCGAACCGTGGCTCCTCAGTCTGACTCCTCCCCCGCGCTGGCACAACACCTCTGAAGGCCCCCCGGACACAACGGTTGAGGGAAGGTCTGGTGCAGTGCCCTCACGACGAGTCCGGGGTTTCGAAGGACGCCTCCTCCTCTGAAGGCCCCGCCGGACACTGGGGGTGAGAGAAGGTCTGGTGCGGTGCCCTCTCGACGAGTCCGGGGCTCAAAGGACGCCCGAACAGGAAGAGCAACGGGTGGCTGGAGAAACTCCCAGAGAGCCCCGGTAGCAGGAGGAAGCTGCCTCACAGACGGCAGACGGCCTGGATGGTCTCCCTTTCCCCGGGAAAAGGGGGCAGGCACGGGAAACCGCCGCTCACCTGCCGGCACGCAGCAGTAAACTGCGGTGATCTGGCCCCAGCCTCAGACGGAACAGGATACCTGCTAACACAACTGTAGGCCACTACTGTAATGTTGCTACTACCCGAGTCATCAAGGCCCATAAGCTACCTGGTAAAGCTTTAACTCTCCATCTCCCCTGCCTACTTCCCACTCGGCATGAGAGTGACCCCTTGAATTTCGAATACACCCCCCAACCCGTTACTTTGGGGTTATCAGATCCATTTCCTGCCAACCTTTACCACAGCAACAAAACAATATTTCTCCCTGAGCCCCATCCACGCTATTACCCATGAAGTTATGGCTCACACATCTGAAATTATGACTCACACATAATTCTCGGAGAATAAACCAATCTAACAATCCAACCCCGGACTCCATGGGTCCCCTTAGGAAACTCTAAATAAACTAGGAAATGGCAATCTCACAAGGAAATGTTTCCACACAGTAATCAGTAGTAATACACATCTAAAAAAAAAAAAAACAACAACAACAAAAGAACCAAAGAACTTATCAATTTCTAACGGTTCACAGTTCTACCATATTTATACAAAAGAATCGGCTCGCAGCCACAATCCTTCACATTCTCATCCTCTTTGCACTGTCAATTATAATCATATATCAACCCATGATTTGTTCGCCAAAATTTCCATCCAGCCCCCATTCTCATGTCATCTCTTGTCAGATAACCCAGTGGTTAATCTTGTTAATGCCAAACACAACCATACTTCATACAATATTACATGCTGCACATCCTCCATTTTTATCCTATCAACTGCTGAACTACCCGCCTTAAACTTTACCTCACCCTTCTTCCGACTACTAAAATTCATAATGGGACTGTCTCCCTGCAACCCAAGATATCTTTCTCCAACCCTATTATGTCACAAACACATACATCCCTGCATGTGTGTCGACTGTCTAAAAAAAACAAAAACCAAAACCACTTCTAACCATACGAACTCGCTGTCCTGTGCTAACTACGTACGTCACAGATACAGTCCGCACGCGCACGACACCCGCGTCGAGAACCAAGACTCGTAACGAAAGTGAAAAGACACCAATGTAAGTTGAATAGTCACGACCGTACTCCAGTATAAACCACACGACTACCAATTAGCCTTGGCCCAACTGCACAGTCAACCAATTCCAATGCTGTGCAGGTCAACTCCGAAATCGTTACTCAATTTCAACGAACTAAATACTATTTACAACTGAAATCGAGCACAATCCCTTAACGATTCAGGCAGACACATCTGCACCTGACTCATACTAGATCCTCAACAAAATGCAACCCCGTATTACTTCCTTACTGACCCCCCTGAAATTAACATGAACTAATCACAACCAAAAATCTACATCACCGTCCATCAACGGTTATTATATCTAACCCACATTGTCTAGCCAAACTGTCACATGACAATCGAACTCAGGAACAATAATAATAATAACGAACACTTAATAGGAACCACTATGTACACTATCTACAGAATATACAGAAAAGAGGGACCAACACAAACCGGCTGACAAAAAGCTTCAATCACAGAACCAAGACGACATCATACCAGACAACCAATATACACAACAAACATAATACAACTAAACACAGCATGAGACAACTGAAGAAAAAAAGAAAAGAAACAACCCGAAGGTGCTGGGGGGGACCCAGAGAAGCACCGTCTTCACCTGCCCTTAGAGCAGTCCTGTACCACCCCTGGAGGCCTGCGCTGTGTTGACGATGGGTACAGGCACGCGCAGGACACTCCATTAAGACATCAAGGACATAACTGCTCCCGAACAGAGGTAAATTAGACTACAGGATGCAGCTCATAACAGCCTCAAAGTAGCATCCCCCATGGTGTACCAGCCCGTATTTCATGACTGCAGAGCCCACCGGCGAAAAACACCACCCCCCAGCTGCCGAGCACACCCCACAGACCCAACCACCCCTGCCCACGGACAGATGAAGACAGTGCCACTCCAGACACAGCCAAGCTTTCGCCATAAAGGTCTTATGTGCCCTCAAGAGAGAATCCAAAGTTGTAGTCTTTCCCACTGTCAACAGGACTTTCCCTGCGGTCAGTGGGTCTTTCCTCACCGCCACTGGACCTTTCTCCAGGGTCAGCCTAGTTAAGGCAAAGAAGAAAAAGAAACACCCGAAGTGCTGGGGGGGACCCAGAGAAGCACCGTCTTCACCTGCCCTTAGAGCAGTCCTGTACCACCCCTGGAGGCCTGCGCTGTGTTGACGATGGGTACAGGCACGCGCAGGACACTCCATTAAGACATCAAGGGACATAACTGCTCCCGAACAGAGGTAAATTAGACTACAGGATGCAGCTCATAACAGCCTCAAAGTAGCATCCCCCATGGGGGTACCAGCCCGTATTTCATGACTGCAGAGCCCACCGGGGAAAAAACACCACCCCCCAGCTGCCGAGCACACCCCACAGACCCAACCACCCCTGCCCACGGACAGATGAAGACAGTGCCACTCCAGACACAGCCAAGCTTTCGCCATACGTCTTATGTGCCCTCAAGAGAGAATCCAAAGTTGTAGTCTTTCCCACTGTCAACAGGACTTTCCCTGCGGTCAGTGGGTCTTTCCTCACCGCCACTGGACCTTTCTCCAGGGTCAGCCTAGTTAAGGCAAAGAAGAAAAAGAAACACCCGAAGGTGCTGGGGAGGACCCAGAGAAGCACCGTCTTCACCTGCCCTTAGAGCAGTCCTGTACCACCCCTGGAGGCCTGCGCTCGCCATAATACAAAACAACATGACGAATGACACCACCATGAACCTAACATCACCAACCTGGACAGACAGACGTTCAACCACAAACCCGTTCTGCAACTGGCTGAAGTGGCTGCCAACAGAGACGACACAGAACCCGGCACAGGCCAAGGCACACCAGACCCGACGAGGACCTGGCACTGACTATGACTCGAAGTCACTCAGCTCGACTAACGGCGCTGCCGCCGCAACTACAAGGCGCGTCCACTCCGACGAACACCAGGGACCGAAGTGAAGCTACCCCAACGCATTCCGACCTGGTCGGAATCAAGCGAACCTTTTCACAAACAAACGCGATGGTTTCAGAGCCTTTACCCCTCCGCAGACTGACACCGGGACCAACGGTATTTTGTTGCTCGGAAACCCACACACAATTTCCCACAACAACTCACGACTTGACACCGAACAACCCCGATCCTCCCCGCTTCTCTGGGTAGAACCAAAGTAAAAAAAAGGGTAAAAATCGAAAAAAAACCCAACCCCCCGTTTTCACCCCTTCAAAAAAGTAAAGATTGGAACTAAAAGAATATTGATGTTTTTTTTCCCAGCCCCCTCCACCCAAAAACCTTCCCTTTTCCCAAAAAACCCCAATCTTCCCGCCCTGCCCCACATTACCGGTACACTATGTACACGCACACGTTATTCTGAATACCATTACCCCAAACCTATGGAGGGCCATTTAATCCGCCGATGGGGTGACACCCCCCCTCCTAAGTTTTAACTACTTTTAAAACCACAAAACTTCCCTCGACCCGCTTTTATCCCCCCCTACTATAACCATTCAACCCCCCTAAACCCATCTCCCCTGCTTTTCTTCTGATGTACCCATCACTTTTCAACAACATTTTTCAATCACTTAACCGCAAAATACATTTTCAACCGGTCTAACTCGCCTCACACGACCTTAACGCAGCATTACAGGCAGCCGTTAATTACGGTCTATATAAAAACTTCAAAACTGGGGGTGCTCTACCAGACGCCCGCTATGCAACACTGCTACAATCCCCACCCCCCGCAAACACTTGCTACGTCTTTCTTCCAATACAATGACACAGATACCGCGCAATTTCGCTTTAAATGACACGGGAAAAATGGAACTTACGGGTTCTCTCTCACTCTCTCACTCCCCTTAAACTCCCTCTAGGGCAACACTAAAGAATCTGCCCCCACTTTGCCCTTCCCCGACACCCCTGCCCCGAAACCCTGGAATGGCTCAGCTGCAGTCCCACCTTGTATCCCCACTAACCCTTAGACCCCCAAACCTCCGGTTTTCGCCTCAAAATGAAAATGCCCGCCCCTGAACCTTTTTTCCCAAGTTCTTCTTTGTCAACTCCACAACCAGCTACCTTTCCTTAATTAACTCCTCCCGCTGTGGGGACCTTTGCCTTTCGGGTTGAAACCCCAAGATCTCTCAATCTGCATGGGCCTCGCATCATGGCTTCCTTAAAAGGGGAAACCTTTGGACTCTTCCTTAACTACCGACACGGACCCATGCGGCGTACCGCAAAGTCAGCATGCATGCCGGGCCAATAAAAAGGGCGCCCAACCCCCCTTGGTTGGGGGTACCTAATGCCCCAACTGGGTCTCGTGGGCAGCTTCTCACCGTGGCCCTTCACGGGGACGCAGTTTGACTCGCTACTCCTTGGGACCCCGAACCCCCTCCAGTACACCAATTTCCGACGTACTCGACCCGCCCAACTTGGTGGGGGAATGCGCCCCCTGCTTCCACGCACTCCGAGCCTTCCTCAAGTTTTCTCCTGGCCTCATCTGAATTAACTCGGGGTAGGGGGTTTCAAATGCACTCCTCGACGGGCACGTAGGGTTTCTTCGCTCCCTGGCTCTCTGCGCACGGTCGCCTCCCCCTAAAACCCGGGGGTCGCTTTAAAAAGGCACATACCCAAAACGGGAATCTCCTACTTTCTTTGCGAAGTTTCCGATCAGGACTTCCTCACGGGCTTTCATCTAAAACCCCAACTTTCCCTTCGATAAATGGCGACTTCAACCAATTCCCGGGCCACGGTAACATCGACCAAACTCGGGATTCCCCCAACACACTGGAACGTCTCTCCGTGTACGCGTCTGCTGGCACCAACCATTGGCCACTAGGGTTATCCCCCCACCGTTCCAAAACCATTGGCCGGGAGCCCGTTGCCCTACAATGCACGCAATGTACCGCCTCGGGCATGGGCGACAAAAAACGGGGGACCACTGAGTTTGGGGGCGGGTCACAACAAAAACCTCCAACAGAATGGGCTCGGGGCTTTTTCCAGCGATGTGGGCCCCTTCCCCGCTTGAAACAGAAGGGTCGATCGGGCCCTTCTGATCTCCTTTCTCTGCTGTATTTGCCCCATCACTGTGTTGGGACCTTCTCGAGCTCTCGTCGTTTCATGCCCTTTTCCCCCGGGTTTGGGCTGGTTAACCGTTCGTCTTGCTTCGCCTTCCCCCCAACCTTTTGGCCCTGCAAAACAGTACTTCTGTCGCCATTTTTTCGGGCATTTTTTGGGGCTTTTTTTCCCCGGACCTCAATCGTGAATTTGGTACACAACGGGTAACTGTTCTTGAAAAGCAGACCTTTAACCTCTGCCACATTCTCACCTTCCCCTGCCGTACCCAAGGGGGAAAACCACCGCTTCCCCTTTCCCCAGCACTTGGCGAAAAGTTCAGCCGTCTTCTTGAGGGCTTCAAAATTTTTTCCCCGGGTAGGCCTCAGCATCTACCTAAAGTGGCTGAACGGGCGCTCTTATCTGATCTGTCCTTAACCCGTCCACACTCAAACGCATTTGCTTTCCCCTTTTTCCTTCACGAGACTGAACTGGGGGCCAAAGGGGTTTGCTCCACTTGCACATCGGGGCCACCTCAAATGGGCGATAAAACGTCCAGCATCTTTCTCTCCCAACGGCTCAAATGGACAGTTCGTTTCCTTCACCTCGATCAAGCTTTTCCTGTGCGTGCTTCTCTGGGGCCTGTCTCTCCTGAAATTTTTTGCTCTCGTTTCCTTGCCTCTAACTCACTTGCCGGTTGAGCTTTATTCCCTTATCCCCCTTCTTCCCCCCCTCTTCTTCCTCTGCTTTCCCATTTCCCCTCTCACCCTTCATCCTCACCCTCTAATCCCTTTTTGCCTTCAGCTTTCTCCTTTTCAATCCTCCTCTGCTTCATCTCTAATCCCTCCCCTAGCATTTTTTCCTTCTTCTCCTTCCTCTTTTCATCTCTCCCCCTTCCCTACACTTTTTCTTCTTATCCTTCCCTTTTTTCCTCAAAACCCCCTCTCCCTAGCACTTTTTTTTTCACCCTTCTCTTCTGCCTAACTTCTCCTCCACGGAGCCCAACTCTGTTCTCTCGCTATCTTCTCGTCCTCACCTTCTCTTTAACCTTTGCTTCCGTTTTCATCCTTCGTTTTAAACCCTTTGTTTCTCGTCTCTTACGCACCGAGTCTGTGCGAACGGGAGATCTCCCCCAGCTAAACCCATCGCCTTCCCCTTGCAAATTTGCATAAGTCCCGTCCCTGTTCTTGACTACCCCGCACCGGTCACAACCTTGGGTTTGGGTATCTGCCGTGGGTTGATCCATGACACTTCGGTCGACGGGAGGGGCTCGGGTTGCTTGGAATAGGTTACTCCTCCACTATCGATCTAGCAACAAACAGTATGTGATCTGAGGCAACTAGGTTTCCGCTTGCCTACCCCCTGAACAACTCCGCACAAGTCCCACCTTTTCTCAACGGTCACGCAACCGCTAACTCCCCCCACCTTGTATATCCACACAAACCACACGGGGTTAACCCACACAATTTTACCAATGCGCTGTCTGGGCACAAACCCAAACAGTGAACCGTATCCCACTGTCCATTTTGCATGCCACCAGTTTACAGACTACAAAACACGGCCTCACTGTCTGGTAGGCCCCCCCACCGCACGTGCACTTGCACCCCTCAATCCAGGTCACTCACAGCAAACCCCACCACAACACTGGCACCCCGGCACACACAGTCACCCGGGCTTACCTGCTCTTATCCCCCAATACCGACCACCACGGGACGTCCGGGCTGGGGACCCACTTACCTATCACTGGGGATACCACAAGGGACATAACAGACGCCTGGGACCCTTCCGGCACCTCACCTAAGCACTCGTAGTCACTCACATTCCAACACCCACTCAAAATTTTTTGATCCTTTACCTCCTCACTCGGTAGCGCCAACCCTTCCCAAAAACCAACACAAGTGCCCCGCCCAATGCCACTAAACATGCCTGAATGAACAGGACACTACGTCCCCCCTCCCAGGGTACTGGTACGCTCCACCAACCCCCCACTCAACACGTACACACAGGACAAACACCCCCCTACCTCCCTTCTAGCTACCTAACACCTACCCGAACAACCTAAGTACCCCCATCCCACCAAATGTCACTCGCTAAGCCGGCGGCCCCACCCCCCCTTTCCCACACCCATTTTCACACTAGAGCGACAAACGCACAAAACACCTTTACAATCATGCCATTCTTTATTTCACACACACACTATGGGGCCACCACTCACGTCCATTCCACGCCCTACACCCTTATCTCCCCTTCTTCCCGACCCAAACCCTGCAACCCTGAACCCCTAACCTTCAAAGCACCAGTTGCGTATATCCTGCGACCCAGGGCCCAGAGATAGCCCCCCACGTGGGGACTAACTACAGGGGCAAGGGCAACCCAAGGGGGCTCATTCTCAAACCTACCACCCCACCCCCTCCCCCAACCCCCCCTTCCTTTTTTACCCGGGGCCCCCACCGAAAGGGCATGCGTCCCAAGGGAGGCAACACAAGTCCCACACGGCGGCCCCTACTCCCAAAAAAGGAGGGGTAATAACACCCTTAACTCTACACCTAACACTCAACCCCTTTTACTACGCCCATGGGCAACCCATCCCGGCCCGGGAACCCATCCCGGCGCTTACTCGGCCCCCCCCCGGCTGACGCCTCCCCGGACGACCCCCCGGTGCGACCGTGGCCCCCACAGTCCGACCCCCGAAACCTTTCACCCGGGGGCGACCGTCTCCCCCGTCTACTTCCCCCGGCTGGCACAACACCTCTGAAGGCCCCGCCGACACAACGGGTTAGGGAAGGTCTGGGCGTGCCCCCTCACGAGTCCCCGGGGTCGAGGACGCCCCCTCCCCTGAACCCCCCCCCGGACCCAGGGGGAAAAGGCGGTTTCGTGCCCTCTCGCGATCGGGGCTCAAAAGGAACCCCGAAAAGGGGAAAAGCAAGGTGGCGGAGAACTCCCAAGACCCCGGTAGCAGGAGGGGAGCGCCTCCAGCGCAGACGGCCCGGATGGTCTCCCTTCCCCGGGAAAAAAAGGCAGGCCGGGGGAAACCCCCGCTCACCTGCCGGCCGCAGCATAAACTCGGTGATCTGGCCCCACCTCAGGGCGGGCGGGGTCCCCGCTAACACAAAATGTACCACTACGTAAATTTTCATACCCATCATCAAGGCCCCTAACACCCCTTTAAAACTTTAAATCTCCATCTCCCCCGCTACTTTCCCCCCTCGGCATGAGAGGACCCCTTGAATTTTGAATACACCCCCAACCCGTTACTTTGGGGGTTTTCAGATCCATTTTTCCGCCACCTTTACCCCAGCAACAAAAAATATTTCCCGGCCCCTCCCCGCTATTTTCCCATAAGTTTTGGCTTTACACACGGGAAAAATATCACACATAATTCTCGGAGAAATAAAACCAATTTTAAGCAATCCCAAAACGGGCTCCATGGGTCCCCTTTGGAAACCTAAAAAAACTTGAAATGCAATCTCACAAGGAAAAGTTTCCCCACAGTAAATAGTAAAACAATCTAAAAAAAAAAAAACCCAAAAAACAAAGAAACCAAAAACTTATCAATTTTTAAAGGTTCCAGTTCTACCAAACTACAAAAGAACGCCGCAGCCACAATCCTTCACACCCCCATCCCTCTTTTCTGTCAAATTTTAATCTTTCAAACCCCTGTTTGTTTCCCCCAAAAAATTTTTACCAGCACCCCATTTCAGTCCTCTTGTCAATAACCCCCTGGTTAACCTTGTTTAAGCCACACAACCAACTTCATACAATTTACTGGCCCCACCTCCATTTTTTCCTACAACTGTGAATCCCCCCTTAAAAATTTACCCCCCCTTCTTTTTCCCCACTATAAAAATTCTAAGGGACTTCCCCTGAACCCAAAAATCTTCTCCAACCCCATTTTGCACAAAAACCCCCAACTCCCGCATGTGTGTCGACGTCTAAAAAAAAACAAAACCAAAACCCCCCTTTAACCTACAACCGCTTCCGTGCTAAACGTAGTCACGATCGTCCCACCCCAGCACCCGCGCGAGAACCAAGCCGTAACGAAAATGAAAAACCCAATTAAGTTGAATAGCCGCCGACTCCATTAAAAAAACACATACCAATTTGCCTTGGCCCCCCGGGAAAATTAACCCAAATTTCCCAAGCTGTGCGGCAACCCGAATCTTACCAATTTCAAAGAACCTCATTTTTCAACTAAATCGACACAATCCCTTAACGATTCGGGGCCTCGCACCCCTCTACTAGCCTCAAAAAAATGCAACCCCCTTTCTCCTTAAATGCCCCCCCCCCCGAAATTAAAAAAACAACACAACCCAAAATCTACCTCACCGTCATCAACGGGTTATTAAAACTAACCCACATGTCTCCAAACTGTCACGACAAACGAAACCCGGAAAAATAATAAAAATAAGGAACTTAATAATAAAACCACATGACACTATTTACAGAATAACAGAAAAGAGGGGACCAAACAAAAAGGCTGACAAAAAGCTTCAATCCGAAACCAAAAGACATCATCCCCCCCCAACCAAATTTTCACAAAAAACTAATACAACAACCCCAGCATGAGCAACTAAGACAACCCCCATAAAAAAAAACTGACAATGACCCACCAAACCAAAATCACCCCCACGACAGCCCCTTTCCCCACCGTTTTGCAACGGCTAAGGGCTGCCACAAACGCACAAAACCCCCAAAAGGCCAAGGGACACCCAACCCCACGAGGACCCGGCCGACTAGACTCGAAATCACTCAGCTCGACAACGGCGCCCGCCCCCAAATACAAGGCGCGTCCACTCCGACGAAAACCAGGGCCGAAGGAAGCACCCCAAAGCTTCCGACCCGGCGGAAACAAGCGACTCATTCCCCAAAAACAAAAAAGCGTTGGTCGAGCAGCTATCCCCCGCAGACTGACACCCGACCAAGGGCGTTGGTTTTCTCGTGCAACCACACACAAATTTACCACAACAAACCCCAGCTTGACACCGACAAAAGCCGAATCCCCCCCGCCTCTCTGGTTAGAACCAAAGTAAAAAAAAGGGTAACAATCGAAACGAAACCCAAACCCCCCGCTTTATCCCTTCAACAAGTCAAGATTGAACTCAGATATTGTTGTCTTTTTTTCCCACCCCCCCACCTAGCCTAAAACCCTTTACCTTTAAAAAAACCCCCAAACTTTTCACACCACACTCGCACCACACAAAAACCCGGGACACAAGTACACGCAAAAAGTTTTTTCTGAAAAACCATTTCTCCCAAACCCATGGGGCCGTTTTTTACCGCCCCACGGGGACAAGTCATGCCGGGAGCAGAGGTGTGTGTCATGTGTGTGCGAGTTTTATTTGTGTGTGGCGCGCGTTGTGCGCAGCTTTCGCACAAAAGCCGCGCCCCCCCCGGTGTGGGTGTGGGGGTTGTGTGTGTGGTGTGTGTGTGGTGTTGTGTTTGTGTGTGGGGTTGGGTGTTATGCTCGCGCTCGGGGGGAGCGTATCGTAGTATGTTCATGCAGCACCCGCATATGAAAATTTCAAAACACTAAACAACACCTTTCGTTCACCCCCCCCCCCCCCCCCCCATCAAGCCACCACCGTCCTCACACCCCCGTTCCTCCTACTTTGTCTGTCTGTCTGTCGTCTGTCTGTCTGTCTGTCTCTGTCTGTCTGTCTGTCTGTCTGCCTGTCTGTCTGT
>CM031614.1:75873806-75891164 GCA_018398815.1 Conus ventricosus
CCTGTCTCTCTCAAGTGGGGGGCAGACATATCAAATGGCAAGGCAACACGGCTCGTCTCTTCAGTGGGAGACGTCATGGGCTCGTTTAACACGCTGTTTCAGGGATTTAATCCGAAATACACCGTTCAATATAGTATAGCTGGCAGGTTAGGCAGAAAAGACCATTCAATACTCATGACTCCACATCCTTTGAAGAGCGCTGGTCGAATAAAGAAGAGCAGAGCTAGTTTGCACATCTTGAACAAACGTGCACGGGAATACGGGATAGCTGCGCATGTGCGGAACAAGCGTCACAGCGGGTCAAATGTCAGTTTGCCGTGTTCCTCAACAAGCAGGGCTGAAAAGCCTGGCAGAATACCTGACAAGCCACACAGAATTCTGCACGACAATATTGATCCCTTGCCCTTGCCAGTCATCACGAATCAAGACAAAATACGAGCACCACTATGGAAAGTGTCAAAGTACCAACAGTCAGAACAGGAGCCAGTGAATCCCACCCTCTCTGGTGACAGCATCAAAAGAAGGGCCAGAGACAGGACCATGCCACTTCCAAGACGTGTACGGGAAAAGCGTCAGTCAGGTGGGTGCCCAGCAGTGTGTTGTATCTTTAGGTACAGGATACTGGATGTCTGAGCGAATGGCAGTCAGTCTAAAATGTTCGCATCTTAAAATGATCACATATATTCTGTTGATTAATTTGATCACATAACGGAAGGTTGCATTCCTACTTTCCTAGTATTTTTTGTGTACTGATTGGAAAATTTGAATTTCGTTCTATTTTCGTAAAATGCTTAACATTTGGACTTCAAATGAAAAATGTTAAATGTCAATCCAAGCACATAAGTGTGCATCGCCAGTTGAAATGCTTTTTATTTGTGGGTCAAGCACTCCACATAACCGCACTAGGACACAAGGACAAGATAAACCCAAAAGAGCGTTCCAAACCAAACCATCAACCAACAATCCTGCAAACAAACACCAAACTCAAAGAAGACACTTTATAATCTACCAGTCAAACGATCACTCAACCAAACCAGTAAACCAGCCAGCCAAACTGACTAGGTAAATGACACCCAATTTCCACGCTATGTCAGGTGAGCTGCCGTCAAATTTGGTCAATGCGGCCCTGCACAAAAAGGCCTGGTTGAGTACGGTCAATAGCAGGCACGGTTCACTAACTAACGCGAACGATGGCAATCTACGCCAGAATATCAAGTACTGCGTGCACACCAAGTATCGAGATCTCGACAATCTGCCCTACAGATGGTGGCGTGTGGACCTGGCCAAACTCTTCAAGATCTACTACGTGAGAATATATAACCGGGGTGACTGCTGCGGTTAGTAGTTATTTGTTGCTCATCGTTATTTTTTCTTCTCTCCACTCGTTGTTCCTTATATATGTGTGCGCGCGCGCGCGCGTGTGTGTGTGTTTTGTGTGTGTGTGTGTGTGGGGTGTGTGTGTGTGTGTGTGTGTGCGCGCGTATGTGTGTGTGTGTTTTGTGTGTGTGTGTGTGTGTGTGTGTGTGTGTGTGTCTGCTAAGAAAGGAGGGGAAGAAGAGCGGGGAGAGGGCGTAGAGAACGGTAAAACACGGGGTCTGGCTCACCCGTCTCAACCGGCCTTGGCCCGGTCTCAACCGGCCGACGCCAGACCCCGTGTTTTACCGTTCTCCTCCTAGTAAACCCTACAAACATGCATACTGTGTAGGATTAATCCGATTGACGTGGCTCTGTCGCCCGAGGCGGGGGGGAGGGGGGGGGGGGGGAGGGGGGGGGGTGTTTGGGGTTGGGGTCTTAAGCGGCCGACGCCAGACCCCGTGTTTTACCGTTCTCTCCTAGTAAACCCTACAAACATACATACTGTGTTGGTTGTCCGTTTTCAATACTAATTTAAAAAAACTTTTCAGATTTTAGTTTTTGCTTAATCCTATGTTTTTCCTGATCATTTTCAATAACATCATTTTCACGCAAACATTCATCAAATGCATCTCTGTCTTTCATGTGAAAAAACCCACTACAGTCTTTAACTGTTCTCTAAAGTCTTTTAAAACGGAGTTATATTTCTGACATAAAATCCACACACACACACACTGCAGGTGAGAGAGATTGGCTTATGCAGGCTGTTTTTTAAAGGCATGCAGTGAAGCGCAGCACTCCCCAGAGATTTCAATAGAAGCATTCAGAGCAAGCTAGGGTCTCCACTCATGCACTGTTGGATTTGTAAACCCAGTCAGCACACATGAAAAGCGACCTTAGCTGTCTTGTCATTCTCTTGGCAGCAGTAAAGAATATATGCCAAAGCAAGTGTTTGACATATTTCTACCTTTGCAACCCATTTACTTTTGGTTTGACCGGTGACATTGTTTTTGGGGTTGACATATAAAAAGGTATTGGCACTGTTTATAGTTACGTGTTCTTGGAGACATGCAGTCAGTTTTAAAATGACGGATCAAAGGTGCGCGCACACACACCTACCCCGCCCCACCCCGCGCATGCACACACTCAAGTCATCCTCAAGTCATCCACAAGTTCTTACTTAAGTCATCCTTAAGTCATCCTCAAGTCATCCACAAGTTCTTACTTAAGTCATCCTTAAGTCATCCACAAGTTCTTACTTAAGTTGTCCTCAAGTCATCCTCAAGTCATCCACAAGTTCTTACTCAAGTCATCCACAAGTTCTTACTTAAGTCATCCTTAAGTCATCCTCAAGTCATCCACAAGTTCTTACTTAAGTCATCCTTAAGTCATCCTCAAGTCATCCACAAGTTCTTACTTAAGTCATCCTTAAGTCATCCTCAAGTCATCCACAAGTTGTCCTCAAGTGACCTCAAGTCATCCACAAGTTCTTACTTAAGTCATCCACAAGTTCTTACTTAAGTCATCCTTAAGTCATCCACAAGTCATCCACAAGTCATCCACAAGTTCTTACTTAAGTCATCCTTAAGTCATCTTCAAGTTCTTACTTAAGTTGTCCTCAAGTCATCCTCAAGTCATCCACAAGTTCTTACTCAAGTCATCCACAAGTTCTTACTTAAGTCATCCTTAAGTCATCCTCAAGTCATCCTCAAGTTCTTACTCAAGTTTTTACTCAAGTTCTTACTTAAGTCATCCTCTAAGTACAACCAAGTTCTTATTCAAGTTATCTTATAATTATCAAAAAAAATACAATCTATGTTTTTATCTTAAATAGTAGATGTCTAATATAGTACACACACGCCTCAAAAAACGCGTCATCGTTGAGGATGTCTTGCTCAGCGTTCTCTGCGCGAGATCGGTCAGCATAAATCTTAATGAAGTTCTTACATCCTAAGCAACCGCATTGATTACAATTTAGGTCTATGGAAATGTCTTTTATAGACTCCATGTCTTTATTTATTGACTTCATCATTTTAAACAAATAATAATCCGCCATGATCTATTTTTATCAAAAAAATTTTAAAATTAAGTTCTTAAAATATTATTGCATCTGAAATGGATCAAAATGATCTTTTGTTGTTGGCGTTCCTGGCGTGCTTTTTGTGTTCGTCTTTTGTATTTAGTGGTTGAGATTGTTTGGACTTTGGTTCTTGGTGTTGCTGTTTATATATTTTATAACCGTAAATAACCGCCCCCAACAGCAGCAAGGGCGCCAAAAATGGCAACAGTTTTAAGTTCAATATTCCATGAAGACTTTGGCGCTGTAGGTCTTGAATCATATGGAGTTTTTATAGCTGGCATTGAATCAACTGTTTGGCGTTGGCGGTGTTATGTTTTTCATGATGAGTTATATTCTGTAATTGTAATTTTTTTTTTGTTTGTTCCACTCAGCTAATTTTTTTCCTGCCGCAATGTGCCCAGGATGAGGTGTTTTAGTGACCACTTTCACCTGATTCAGTGTTTTCTGATTCTGCTGATTTTCTGGCTCGGTCATTTTGAAGGGAAATAAAATCTATATGATTAAAAGTAATTAATCCCATGATTAAGGCGATAACAATGTTCCAAATCTGTAGTATAAATCACATCCTAGAGACTCTAATGACTTTGTTAAAACTGGATCCTGTGTTAAATCATACATAAAAGTCTTGTTCAGAATCAATGGGAGCAAATCTACTGACTAGTTTAGTGTACAAACGAAGAACCGTTTGCCCAACGCTTTTCACCATTCTAGACCCCAACTGCGCTTCATACCTGTTGTGATACTTTAAAATGTCTTGTGGCGACATCTGTTGAATTTGTTCTATGCTGAATTCATTTCCGAGGAACTGTTTTGTTTTTCCACATGCTGCCAAAGAATACAGTCTTTCTTTTTTGGCATAATAGCTTGCTCATCAACCTGGTCAATTTGTAATCATAAGTTCAGGAAGGTTTAATAGATCATCGGTGTTCATGTTTTTATTAATTATAATTATTTTATTTTTTAAAATGAACGCTGAAAAAACTGTTGCCAACCTTGTATACCATTCTGCTGTTATTGGAGGCCTAAGTGTAGGATACACAATGCTTGGTAAAAGCTTGTTAAAAATAAAACCAGCAGATCTTGGCAAACTAGACTTTGAGGATTCAGCAAAGCTAATTGCTATCATTGCAGCTTCGTTTGCCACGAAAGATTTTCTAGTCAAGCAAGGAATAATTCCAGACAGTATAAATATGTAAATAAAAAATACATTTATAAAAAATGGCTTCACTCGTAATGATGATAGGTGGCGCTGTGGTTAATGCGCTTGCTTTTAGCGGAAGTAATTACGCATTTAGTAAACTACGGGATGACGGCGAGAGAAAAAGACATAACAAAGCTGTGGAGCAGCTAGCTGCAGCACAAATCGCTAAGAAAAGCAGAGAATTTAGCAGTTACATTTTATTAATAACAAACTGAAAAAACAGGGTCATGCAGCTTACACATTTAAAGATGTTGACCAGCAATAAAAGAATATATCTGTAACAGGCAAACCAATCGAGACATTACCCCCAACAAAATTTAGCGACTTTTATCATCCATCAGAAAAACAAAAGATGCAAGAAATCGCGTTTATTGTCGTTGGTATGACCAATCGTGTATTTTGTTGCACATAATAAATTTGGGTGAATAAAAATGGACAAAATTTATTATTCGCCAAAAGGATATTGGAAGGGAATAACGGCAATGAAAAGCTAAGCCAAGCAGCGGGAGTCAGTGAACAAACAGCGAAGGAATGGTTATCTAAACAAGCGATTTGGCAAATTTATTTACCTGCGCCTAGGGGAATACAGAGACCACACTTTGTCAATACAACTCCAAACGACACCCCCTCAAATGGACCTTCTATATTACCCTCTGATACGATTAGACGAAAAAGATTTTAAGTACGCACTTACAGTCATTGACATAGCTTCAAGATACAAAGATGCGGAACCATTAACACAAAAGAGTGCTTCTTGCTGTTGCTGTCGCTAAAACAACTGATATACCAACGAGGTCCCTTAACTTATCCTCGCATGATTCAAGTTGATGATGGGAAAGAATTTAAAGGCCAAGTGAATCAATTATTGTTAAAACATAGAGTTACCATTAAAAGAGGCATTCCAGGAGTTCACAGATCACAGGCTTTAGTCGAAAACTTTAACAAACAGTTATCTGAAAGACTTTTTTCCTACCAGTATCACAGAGAGCTGATTGACAATTCTCGCAACACAGAATGGGTTAGAAGACTGCCCTTAGTTTTGCGCGCAATGAATAATGAAGAATTTAAAGGGCTAAAACCAGTACAAGCAATCAAAAGAAAAAACAATAAATGTTGTTGAAGGAGAGGCTTCATCCGGCAAACTATTACCGTTTGGTTTGAAAGTAAGGTACCTTTATTTACCGGGGGAAGCAGAAGGGGACACTCGCATTAGGGCAACAGATCCAGTTTGGAGTGTTGATCCATATGAAATAAAAAGAATTGTAAAAATGAATCCGCCCGTGTATTATTTACGAGAAACTGACACAACAAAACAACCAGCCCTCAAAGATCTTTTGTGAAGGAAGAACTGCAGATAATCCCACCAGACACAGTTCCGCTTAATTAATTTACGTAAATATATTTGAGTTAAAATGGAAGCTCAGGACGAAGCACAGAACGAAACAAGAATGATAAAGGAAGAGACCTATGAAAATGATACGGGAATCATTTCATGCGTGTAATGCTATTAGGGGAACTTTTATGAAGATTAATCAATGCATGCTAAATCATCCAGATCACCTACAACTCAAACCCCCAAATTGGGAAAAAGAATATCTTGAAATAATAAAAAAAATTCGAACGCATCAAGCAAACATGAGAAAAGATTTAAAATGAATTGGATGAAGCTATGATTGATCTTATAATAAAATTTTGATGAAAAATATTAAAACCCTGTTTATGCGGTCCTCCAGTGCCCTATTGCATATGAAAACTCTGGATTAACAAACACCCGTTTTGTGTTTGTTCTATCAAATTTGACTTCTTTGTTACAACTGTTGTGTTGATCTCATGTAATTAGATCGTAGTTTTTTACGTTGTCATGATGAAAATTCTTATTGTCAAAAAAATGCTTCTTTGTAGTTGTCATGTGATATGTTTGACTGCACAACACTGCGAGATATTCCCTTTGCTTTCTTAATGGTTTTCTCTTGGCTCAAAATTTACTGTACATTTTCGATTTTAAACCAACATACTCCTTGATCACCTTTCCAGATAATTCATCCTTCATCTTTCCTAAAACCTTCTGTTAGTAATTGAATGCAAAGGCGAATCTTTAGGGTAATCGGACGTGTC
Organism: Conus ventricosus; assembly: GCA_018398815.1. Lineage (NCBI taxonomy): Eukaryota > Metazoa > Mollusca > Gastropoda > Neogastropoda > Conidae > Conus > Conus ventricosus. The sequence goes on from CM031614.1 coordinate 75,880,556, forward strand.
GTACCATCCTGCATGTCCTTTAGCCACTTCAAATTTCCATGTCTTTATAGATGTCCTTCATAGGGATATCTATAACAAAACTGTCTGTATCTGTGTAAAGTACTCTGGACTCTGGATACAAGGTTTAAAGTAGTCATAAATAAATTCTAACATCAAAAGCTTTGATAATTCTAAAACTGTAAACCCAATAAATACAGGTTTGTCCAATTTGACTTTCTTTTTTTCATCATTATGCCAAAAAGCTGATCATGAAATCTTCTAAAGTCCTGATAATTAGGTTTAGAAGTCAGCTTAATTGCTTCGTTTTCTTGGTAACTAATCTGACATCTTTGCGCTTGTGGGGAAATTCTCCATATTTCTTTCCGAAACAACTGTTGTTCATCAGCTTGAAAAAGTCTTTTTCTGAAGCATCTGTTAATTTATTCTGAGATCAGTTTTCTTCATGATGTATGGTTAAATGAACTGTTCTTGATCAAAAGCAATTATACGATGAAACAGCTGTCAACTTCAACCTTTGTCTTAAATAAAATTGTAGAAGTCTGTAATGGCAGACATAATTTTTTTTGCCCCGAAGATTAGGCACAAGTTTAGGCGGCTCTCTTGGATTCTCTTTAGACTTTCTGCTCCCAAATGGATAGTCTTATGCAGGTCATGGAGTTCAGGAGGATATTTCTAAGTCAATTCTAGAATGTATCCACGCTGTTGATCCGACGTCAAACTGCCCAACCACGTTAATGCCTTTTGAATGTTTTTCGGATTGTTCTTCTGTGTACATTTTAAAGTTGCGTAATGGAAGCGATTGCGCCATTGCCCATCCATACAGATTGTTTGCATCTAAATACATGAGATAGTTAGACCTTTTACTTGGATCATAGTCGTCCAAGTATTTGTTGTTTGCTTTACAGTAATGGTGCGACGCCATATTTAATTCCCCCACGCAATCCGTTTTTAAATCATCTGAATCATTGGTAGGTCAGACAATAAATCAATCTGTACTCCAGTAAACTTTAAGAAAGTGTCCCAGCTCACCCCGGGCGCAGAAATGTAATGCGCAGGATCTAGGCTATAATGTTTCATGCAGGTCTTTCTATAATTTTCAAAGACATCCGCCAACAAACATACATCAGCCATCAAGTATGAATCATGATAGTCTCCCATCGTTTTACACTCTAAATTCTGCACGCATCTTGAGCATGCTGGAAATCAGAATCACTGATGTCCTTTCCTCTGAGACTAGAAAAACGCGCCTTTAGGAGGAAGTGTACCCTTCGCCAAACCTTTCCCAACTGTTCATGTACTCATAAGGAAAAACGCCCTTTCTAACGGAGTTGGTCAAAATTTTCCCTTCCGTTATTGGGCGGGATTTTTAAGGACATTAGCCAGGGGACTCTAATGATCCCATCATGTGCTGCATAAGTCATAAAAGACATGTTATTTAAAGTGAAAACACATGTACTTTTCCGATGACTGTGCAATGCATGTTACCCTGAAGGATTTCGGTTATGCTTTCATTATAAGGTGAGAGTCGTAACCTCGCAAGTTATGAAAGAATACAGGCACTTCCATGTTTTTGGTTCAAACTTTAGTTAAGATTGCATTTACTATGTGCTGCTCCTCTGAACTTTCCACTAATGTGATCATGGTCTCTTACTTTTGGATTGGCTTCTTCACTGAGTTCTAAACCACAAATCCAACAGTGAGTGGCTGAGTCATACTGTTGTTGGTCTTCAGGCGTCATTATGATTTCAGATAAAATTCAGATTATTAGAACAGTCATTACGCCACTTGCTGCATCCCGCTGTAAAAATCTTCTAGCCGCATCTGGTCCTCTGTATAATTCTGGCGTTGAATGAGCCCCCATCCGACTAACAACAATGAAAGCAAATGAACAAATCTGATGATTACTCATTAAGACTGTTTTTCGAAGTTTTGTGGCGCTGGCCCTTCATAAGGAACATAAGCGATTCGAAGTCTGCGTAAACAACATATGGAGAATTTTGCAGTCGTTTCCCCAGTTCTTAAAACTAACTTTACTGCCTTCTGGGGGCGTAATTATTTCTGTATTACGGGCAACTGGGCTACAACAATTTCTTATGTTCGTTTTGCGGCTTGAACAGAGGGCAATTCTTGTTAAACATTTTCTACAGAATTCTTGTTTATTTTTTTGCTTTGAAGTATGCGTCAATAATCTACTCATTGTTCGTATCAATGCGTAATGTGGTAGCGGTGAAAACATCATTTAGTAAGTCAACATGATTTTTGTCTGGCTCCCCAAATCGTTGGGCTGTTCTTGGACACTTTAATTGGTACCAAATTTGTTTCCTCATCCCATGTGTAGACATTAACAGTTTTTGGGTTTGTTTTGTTCTTCAAACTGATCAATTTGGTTACACTAACAGGAAAGGACACCCCACTAAAGTTAAGATCATTGATGTAAGGTTCATAGTTAGATACTCTCTCTGCGTTTTTAGCAACGTGATGCAACCTTGCGAGAACACACCACATAAAACTTTTGGGTTGTCTGAATAATTCTTTATGTTTAAAACTGCTTTTTTTGCGACTAATGCTGGAGGTAGGGGGAATGTAAGATTTGCCTACAATAGGCTCATACTTAGCCTGTTTAATCTGATTCTCTAAAACTTCGCCCTCTGACCAACCAGAGCCTCTCATTTTGCTTCTTCAGCGCCACATCAAACTGTGTAAGCAGCTGGTCTGCCCAAACCGGGTGTTAAGTCATTATGAGAGAGAATAACCTGTTGTTTAGTTGAGACCCAGACTTCTAGATTTTCTTCATTTATTGTTATAGTCGATTAAAACAGTTTAACATTACTTTAACTGGCGGGTCTATTGTTAGTTTACCTGGAACTTGAAGAAATAGCATGAACAACACTTCCCTGTACGTTTGCTGGATCAATGACTTCTAAATCAATATCATTCATGCTCTTGACAAACGCTCTTCCTCGAACATTCCTTAAAACCCATTCGTCCAGTCCTTAAAATGTCTTAGCCAGTTGATTTTTCTTTTCTAACTCAAAATATTTATTTTAAATTAAAAAAAAATTAATCAGAATCAATATCAACGGTTTTTTTGTGCTTGGACTCATAAACTAAAGTATAAACACCCTTTGGCGTTGTTAATGTGAGCTGTTTAGAACAGATTTTTAATGTTTCGTTTACTTTTTTAAACATTCCTTTCTTATCTGCTGGGGGTCTGGCTGTTGAGAAAAACTTGGTCCTCGCCTTTCTTTGAAGATCAAATTTTTTGTCTTTTGTAGTCATCAAAATCGGCCTGTAAACGACTAAATTTCATCCGTGATGTTTGAGTCAGCTAGTGCTTTATTTATAATCACTTGGAAGGAACTAAGTTTAGCTGTTATTAGTTGAACCATAGCTGTGTGCTTTGAAGTTTAGTTTTTATTTTTTTGCTAGCAGCACCTACAGCTAATGAACATAGGCCAAGAGCTAAAGACAAACCACCTAGGGGTTTAAAGCTGCAGGTGACCATGCCTGTTGCTAAGAGACCAACACTCGTTCCTGCTGATGCGGCCGCTTATAGTCGATGCTCCATATTAACATATGTAACAGCATTAAAGGCAGCAGAATACCTTCGTTTGGTTTGCTGATTTTGAAAGGTCCTGCTCTAGTTTTTGTTGCATTTGTGTAATGTTTGTTAATCTGAAAGTTTTTATGCCGGGGGGCTTCTACTATCTTTCTCTCGGCGACTCTGGCGCTGTAGGCACATTTGGATAATGCTTAACAGACATGCTTTTTTATAAAAATAAAAATAATTTAGTATTGTATATTTTCTAATCTGTTATCTTGAATATTCAGCTGCGCATCATATATTAAAAAAAAAATATACATTTTAAATGGTTTATCGACATCTTTTTCTTTATCAATTTGGGAAAGTTATTATGTCTCTAACAGTTTTTCCCGCTTCCATGTAACTGATTATCCTCCGTTGACCTTTGGTCAATCCATAAACCGTATTTCGTTGTTAAATATGATCAGTCTAACACTGTGAAGATGTAGATCTTTAGACACAAGGGCAACTGTTGGATTTCTAACCCTCCCGCCTCAAAAAGTTTTTTTTATTTCATCAAAATGCTGATAAGGTTTAAGCCGCTAGCGTAGATTTGGTTAGATACCCTCAATTTTACATTGCACTTTCGTTATTTTAGGATTAAACAAAATTTTCAGTTTGTCTTTCGAATGGTCCTTCATCTTCACACAGCAAATAAAATACCTTTAAGCGATCTTGCTGTGGCACTAAAACTAAAATTCCATAGTGTCTGCCCTGCTTTTAGGATTTTTTAGAATTGAAGAAAACACTCTTTCGTAATATATTGCTAATTTTGACTGATATTGTTGCTCAATTTAGCCTTTCTAAATTAGGGTTGCTAACAACGTCAAACTCTAACGAGATGTCAGAAATGCTGTACTTTTGCTTCGGTGTCTTCAGATATAAAAAAATATTTGTAGTCATTAAAAGTTAGTTTATATGACAATCTGTCTTTTAATGCTCCTTGAAAATATGGGGGATGCGCTTTTAACAACTCAAAATCTAAAGGGATAAAAGCGATTTCCATACGCATAACTTACGCTACAAACCTTTTGCCGTCTTTTTGCATCTTCAGCGCCTATTCTATGTTTTAGTGCTTCTTCATTTTCGATTCCTTGAAACGCAAGAAACAGCTCTTTCAGTCGCGGTTAGCCATAGATCAAATAGGTTAAAAATAATTTTCTGCATTGTGTAAGAAAAATTTTTTCTTGCCCCTCAAGTTTTATAGAATTTTCTTAACGATTGCCCGCCCCAGATTCTGTACAACTGTCCTGTTTGGGTCTGTTTTGATGGAGTTCTATTTTTAAAAATAAGACGCGCAGAGCCTGGCACAATCACTTCATCTGCTCCTAGGCTGGAATTTAACAGTAAGAATTTGATCTGCATCAATAGTAGATGATTATTTGGAACAGTAATATTCCGCTTATTTCCCTTCACGCCAAAGGGCTCTTTCAGTCTTCTTTTGCGGGTCAAAAATCGAGCCATATGCTTGTGACATTTTTATGAAGCAAATAAAAAGTTAATTTTAAAGAAACATGGCAGGCATTGAAGGTGGGAAAAAGATTATGATGTTTTTGATCCTGGAGACGACATGAGTGATTTCCCCCTTGGGGGCGGCATCGCCGGGCCTCATTGCATGATGAATTAGCAGAAATCGGGAGTACATTACCAAAAAATCGGTAAAAAATTAACAGAAAGTAAGTCAGATCATTATACCAAAGTTTAGGACAAAAAACTTCCCTAAAAAATATATACCCTGATGATTTTGAACTAAAAGATAACCATTGTATGGTGAAAAACGACCAAGGACAACTTGTTCAGCTTACAACTAAACGAGACCCATCAAAGTTTGTAAGCATGAATACAATTAGACAAAGGCTCATGTGAGCGATCGAAGTCGCCTTGGCATTGTTAAACCAAATAAGGGGGGAGGCAGTTGCTAACTTCAAAACACACTGCAAGAACTCCCAACAGATACCCAAATACAAAACATGGAACTTTAAGATTTAAATCAACCAACAGATGAAAGAATATATGCAATAGAAGCAGAAACCAGTCTTTCAGAATAAACAGCATTTTAAAAACTATACGCGACCCCCCAATACCCACGCGAGAATAGAGGCCCTTTATCGTGCTTTAAGAACCCAGAGGCGAATTAACAAAACAATTTAGCAAAACAGGGGACTAGATGAGCATATAAAAAAAAGAAAAAGAAAAACCCCGTTGGGCTGATGACGCCAACTTAGGGCCTGGTGTTAAGAAAGAAAAACCCAAAGACTAAAAAAATCTTGAACAAGAAGATCAGCAAGACTAGAAGTGTTGTCTCTAAACCCAGAACAATTGCGAACTCAAGTGGAGCAGAATAAGAAAACTATCCAAAGAATTTTTATATGAAGACACAACACTAGCAGAACGAATAAGAGCACTGTTTAGAGAGCAAGGAGTCACATTAGTAAGCGTTTATAACAGCCTTAGGATTTGCAATAAATACACTGGTGATGGCTATTACAGGCGGCGGTGTCAAACCGGTTTCCTCCACCCCCATCGCCCCCACCTGACAAAATCTGGGTAAAAAAACAAATTGCATCTTGCGGGTTTATTAAAAAAAATTAGCCGGTAAAGCTGCGGATGCTTTACCAGGTATATTAGGGGGTGTTGTTTAGGGTGGCTTTTGTCTACTGCAAACAAAGAGTTGGCTTTATGGCCGAGCACTTATGGGGGATTAGTTCTTTAATAGTTGGGTTAATTTTTAGTAAAATAAAGAAGGAGTAATCCTAGGCCAGTTAATCCAAGACATGCGCTGTCTTTTCATATTCATGGTCATTATTTTTAACTTCAACGGTCTTTGGACTTTGGACCTCAGGGATTGGATGACTTAATCTTGGGGGGTCATCTTGTTTTTTATTGTTTGTAATATTACTGGCCCAGATTTATGTCGTTTTGTCCAACCTTCTGTTCATTCCTGCAACCCGAATTTTATTGTGTAGTTCATTTTTGTTTCCTACTGGAGCAGAGGTCAGAAGGTAGCATGTATAAACCATGCCAACAGCAAAGTCTACTTTCGATCTTGCGTATTGTAAAACATTTTGGTACCTTTTAATACTTGAAGGTAAATCAACTGTAGAATTAATAGCGTCCTCTAAATTTGCTAAGTATTTTTTTTGTGCATCAAAGCCAGTAGAAGGATCAGTTATGCTCGATCTTTCCTGTGCTTGCGAACCTAGCAAACACCAAACATAAGTACGATAGAGTCGTTTATTCGTTCTATTCCCGCTTTTGTTAGGCCCTCAGAAGTGTCTAAGATATATTTTGTCCATGCTGTTTTATGCCTTGCTCTATGGACCCTAGGGGAACAGCTGTGCCTGAAGAGAAAGATGTGTAAGAGGATCCAAGCATAGTTATACTTTCTGTGCACGCCCCAAAAATAAGGGGTGCCTAAGCCATGATTAAGATCCAACTTTTGTCTAAAGTCTGTCTTGGCCTTAATATTAAACTCGTTACAGATTCTTTCAAAAGCCTTCATGTCTATTCTGTTGCTGAATGGATTAAAAAGTTTTGTCATTTGGTAATGGAGCTTGCAGTTCAGTCAAAATTTCGTCTGAAGGTGTTTAAAAAAAATGAATCTGTACACTGACCTCACCAAAGGATCAGGATGATTTAAATGATCAGCATACGACCTCCACACCCAGTCGATGCACAAAACACAGCAAAGTTTAACTGGGTTCTGATAAAACTGCATTGGATGACTGAACCCAAAATTTTGCGATGTAGTCTTTTTTAATAGGGGGGGTTTAAAATATTTGTCCAATTTGGAGTACTCACCTTTTTATGAAAAATGTCAGTCTGGGTCACAGAAATGTCAAGGGTGTCAGTTGTTATTTTTTTTAAGATTGTAGTGCGGCCCAACAGAAAATTTTGCATTAGTATATTTGAATGCACTCATTTTTATTTCGTTTAAAAAATGTTTGTAACAATAACAACTCAAGACCGTCCTTCGTTTTTTAGAACAAAGCTGGGTTTAAAAACGAATTTCGGAACCAGAAAAAGGTTGCCCCTTCATGAATTTTTTACAAGTTTTTATGGTTTAATATAACTGAATCCCTGAATAATAATACGATCTAAAAGTTACAAATCAGGGGGCCCAAAAATTTGCCAGTTAACAATACCTGATGGTTAATTACGGGTTTTTTCTCACTAAAAGAAGCAATGAGTAACTTCGACATTACTCTCAAACTTAACAATGCAAAAACTGAAAACAATGTTAACATTCAAGCCTGAAGAAGAAGTAGGTTACTATTTTGATAAAGAGCTAGCTAAAATGTTAGGCTTTGCAGCTAACAATCATAGATTTAGAGTTACAAACCCAAAAAAAACTACTTATGAGGGAAAAATCCGCTCGATCTTGCATTACATTCATACTCTATGTTCATTTGGACGAGCTGAGCACTGATGAAAACTTATATGATGGAAGGCCCTCAACTGTTTTAAGAGCTCTTCCGTCAGGGAAAGCTGCATATTGCGATTATGAAATTATACAATTCCCTAATTTACAGTTTAAAAGATTAGTTTGTGGAAGGGTCGGATCATTTAATATAAAAATTGCAGACAAAACAGGTAAAATCGTGAAATGTGATAACCTGCACATTGTTTTGGAAATAAAATAATAAGCTGTACTAAAAATGTCGCGTGGGCCAGAAGAACCAGGAGTTACATTAGCGCCTGTGAGGTGTATAACTTTAGAATTAAAAGACCTTGCAGACGTTGCGGACTTTGAACAGAACGGTGAGATAGGCGCTTTGTATGGTTTTGAGTACACTAAAGATGGTGATTATAAACGTAAAGAGGTTGGCGACAGCAAAAAGTTTCCTAAACTAGAACAACTGCGCAATCTAGAAGCAAATAATGTTGGCCAGTATGAATATAAAATAGTTCGAAAACCTGACCTCAAATGGCACTTAGAACCATATTTAGAATGGGACATAAAATTTGAATTCATAAGCCCATTTACATTTTTTAGCTGACAAAAAAGTTTCAGAAAAGCATTCAACTCTGGCCCTTTACACGTAAGTCTTATGCCGGACGACAATAGTCGGAAAGAGATTGAAATAACGCCGTATGGGAAAAAAACAGTACATCCTCCACAGAAAAGAAACGGTTTTAAAGGAAGCTTCTACAAAATTACAGTTCTTTCCAAGCAGAAAATTAGGAGACACGTTCACAATGATATTTGAAATTTCTGTCTTTAAAGATGTGGAGAGGGATGGGGTTGTGGGCGTTAGTGACGACCTTATAAAAGGAATTAATATTAGCTGGCAAAACTTAGACGTTAAACGTCTTAACGTTACCATCGTCGTTCTTGATCATAACAACAAGCAACAAAATCAATGTTGACTTAAATAGAAACAATCTTACAGAACTGAATTGGATTAATCTTACACATTTAGGCCTCATAGGGTTTTATTATACTGAACAAGTTTTGACAGAGAGTATGATAAAAATAATAACTGGATTAGATTAAATTCTGTTATAAAACTATGGAGCAGTTAAACTTTATGACAAAAACCCCTCATTGTTCATTAATTTGTGGACAAACTGGTTGTGGAAAACAATATTTGTCCTCGACCTATTACAAACAGTTTATCGTTATAATTTTGATCACATTGTGATTTTCTGTCCAACACTTAAATGGAACAAAGCATATTATGATAGAAGGTTTATATGGACAGATGATAACATATTTTTAGTTAATCCTAGCAATAAACTGAGTGAGTGTTTAGAACAGTTTTATAGACTGTTTGAAGGAACGCAGACATTATTTATTATAGATGACTGTTCAGCAGAAAGAGACATAGTTAAAAAAAGAAACGCTTTGTCGAAACTAGCTTTCAGTGGAAGACATGCTGGGATAAGTGTGTGGATTTTATGTCAGAAATATAACTCCGTTTTAAAAGACTTTAGAGAACAATTAAAGACTGTAGTTTTATTCCACATGAAAGACAGAGACGCATTTGATGAATGTATGCGTGAAAATGATGTTATTGAAAATGATCAAGAAAAACACAGGATTAAGCAAAAACTAAAATCTGAAAAGTTTTGTAAATTAGTATTGAAAACGGACAACCCAACACAGTATGCATGTTTGTAGGGTTTACTAGGAGAGAACGGTAAAACACGGGGTCTGGCGTCGGCCGCTTAAGACCCCAACCCCAAACACCCCCCTCCCCCCCTCCCCTCCCCCCCTCCCCCCCCCGCCTCGGGCGACAGAGCCACGTCAATCGGATAATCCTACACAGTATGCATGTTTATAGGGTTTACTAGGAGAGAACGGTAAAACACGGGGTCTGGCGTCGGCCGGTTGAGACCGGGCCAAGGCCGGTTGAGACCGGGTGAGCCAGACCCCGTGTTTTACCGTTCTCTGGCGTGCACAAGACAACACACACTGCACGGGACGAAACGCGACGCACAGGTTCTGGGTTTGACATTCGCTCAACCCCGGGCGTTTAGCGCACGGAAGTTCTGCCTTACCAACCAACAGGGCGCCCGTGAAACGCCAAACTAATAAACTATTAGACATGTTCCCGGGTGTGTCGCGTTCTCCCTCCTTCCACCGCCTCCTTCTCTATCTTTGATGCCACGTCACATAAAACCGAGCTCTGGGTCATGAGAAATTGCCCTTCGCTGAATCAAGACTTCTCCCAGGCATCACTATTTATCATACAGTAGTGGAGGGTGGGGGTGGGGAGGGATTAATGACGTAAAAAACACATATTACGTCAACTAGTTTTGACGCCGACTTCCATGGTCAGCTGAGGAAGGTTTGCAAAAACTGAAAGCGCTTCTGCAAAATGCTTTGGGTGTTTGTTGTTTTTTTATTTGAATAAAGTTTTACAGTAAGCTGGTAATCTATCAGCAGCATTCAGAGTATCATCGGTGAAATCTTTAGTGTTTTAGTGTACTTGGCTCTAAAAACGTTGTTCCCAAAGCCATTCATTGACACTCTTCCAAATAGACATCATGTGTTCATCAATACTAGTGATGCTATGTCAA
>CM031614.1:75892164-75926972 GCA_018398815.1 Conus ventricosus
GTCGTGGATACCTTAGAGGAGGCTCAGCATTTTATAACTCAGACAGTTCTCTCTTAGGTACGGTGTCCCTCAGGGTTCTGTACTGGGGCCAGTCCTTTTTGTGCTGTATTAGTCCTGTGTCTGACGTCATCAGTGGTCACGCCATGTCGCATGAGAGCTTTGCTGATGATACTCAGCTTCATCAGTCGGCTCCCATTGCTGAAATTGACTCACTGATTTCTTGGACGCGGGGCTGCATTGCAGACATGAAGGACTGGATGACAACCAACAAACTACAACTAAACGACGACAAGACGGAACACATGTTCGTGACAAAACAGCCTAACATCCTTCTCTGCCTTCAACTGTCACTATCAATGACTGTACTGTCTCTGTCTCCACCTCTGTCCGCAGTCTAGGGGTCATTCTTGACCAATCCCTCACCTTTGAGAAACAGGTTTCAAATATTTACAAGATTGCCTATTTAGAACTAAGAAGAATCAGCCCGTACGTCACCTTCTCTCTACAGATGCTACAAAAAACTCTCATTTGTGCATTTGTCTTATCTAGAATAGATTACTGCAATCACTTTTGGCCGGCCTTCCAAAATACCTGATAGAAAGATTACAGCGAATCCAAAATCATGCAGCCCGAGTCGTCTGTGGAGCAGGAAAATATAATCACATTTCGCCTACTTCACTCTCTTCACTGGCAATTTGTCTCAAACCGTATCTCGAAACAAAATCACAACTCTCACTTTCTCTGCTCTCTTTGAAAATGGACCTTCTTATCTCACAGATCTCCTTAAAATCTACACCGCCTCTCGAAAAACTACGCTTCTGTGCTGACGACCGCCTTCTACGAATGACTCGCTTCAGGACTACTACTGGTGAAAGATCTTTCTCTTTTCAAGCTCCAGCGACGTGGAACAGACTGCTAGGTTCTCTCAGACATTCAGATTCTATCCCTTCTTTCAAGTCTAAACTTAAAACCCATCTATTTTCTCATAATTAATCAATGCTGTGGGGGAGGGGGGGGGGGGGGGGGGGGGGGGCAACCTAACTCATAGCCGTCTGGGCCTTTTCAAATGTAGTGTATGTGTATGTTCTCCATTACTTTTATTTGTTGTATGACTGAACGTTATAGAATTATGTGTTTGCAGTGATACTTGAAAAATAAGTGAATGTCACACTCGTAGGATTAGGATTTGTTTGTTATTGTAGTAATTTTAGCTAGGTGTAGGGTGTACTATTGTATATGAGAAGGTTGAATGTAGTATGACTTTGTAAAAGCGCTTAAGAAATTCGTTTGATTAAGCGCTATATAAGAAACCTTTATTATTATTATTATTCACATAATATTGTTTCATGAAAGATGTATGAACGAAGAATTGATGCATTTTACGATTGAAATATTGATGCCATGTGGTGTTTATCCAAACAGAATGAAGGCTTCCATGCATGACCCCATTCATTGAATTAAATTTTTTACTGATCGCAGAGAGATGTTTACGGTTTTAAAAATTAATTCATTGGTGATGTTATAAAATGATGGTTGATGGATATTGTTGTATTCCCCTGTCTGACTCGGGTGGGTCCAATGCTTTGGTGTGGGTGGGTGTGTGTGTGTGTGTGTGTGTGTTGTTGTGTGGTGTGTGTGTGTGGTTTTTGATTATCGATAGGCCTTGTGACACTCTATACTAATGATTAAGTTGACAGATGATCTGGTTAATTTGGAGAGGCTTAAGGTTACGCTTTTTCTCTTTAATGTGTATACTAAGTGTTTAAATCAATTGAGCGCTAAGAAGGAGGTTCATTAAGCGACGCATTAATCGAATTGGTACTTCTTTTCATAGCTCATGTTTCGACCTTATTCATCTGAAACGAAGATAATACGTTGGGCAATTACAGTTAAAACTGCCTTTCGTTTACATTTAGTATTATTTTAGCGTGCTCAGCCAATGCTATTGTTGTGAAGGAAATGATGTCTTTTTGCACCCTCCATTTCTTCTTCTACTTCTTTTTTTTAATTTTTTTTTAAAAACCTTTTCTTCTTTCTCATACCCTTTGTTTTGTGTCCCCTCCTCCTCATTCTTGTCCCCTTCCCCCTCCCCCAATTCTACTCATCCTTTCCTGCGAGAAAGATCCCATCTGACAGGAAAATTGATTTATTAATAGAAAACTCTCTTTTCTTGATAAAATTAGAGATATTTCTAACGTTGTGAGAATTGGTGATACTGTTACTAGGTTTGCTCCTACACGCACACGTGAGCTAGTACGCGAGTACACATACACGCGATTGCTCGCTCCTGGCTTTTTCCTCCGCCGCCCTCGTCATAATCAGTGCCCCTTCTCCCTACTTACTTTGTTTTACTTTGTTTTTGTGTTGGTCAGTTTTCGTTAATTTTACCATTTTGTCTGTTTAATTTCTTTTTTTTTATAGTAGTAACTGTATCTCATTTTTCAAAGTTTTTGTTTTATCTTCAGCCGCGCCACTCTTCCACCATTCTTTCTTTCCCTGACCTGTGATCAAGACTTGTCGGGTAAGCCACCCCTCATAAGTCTGGCTGTGTATGGTGTTGGAAAACTGCTTCCATCAGCTGGTGAGTGGTGTTCTCACAGGTTGGTGAGTGATGACTAGAGAATTAGAGAATTGCATGGTGTGTGGAGGGGAAGAGGGGAATTGCAGAAGAGACGGTGTGACATATGAGATCAGATGTAGTGAGTGCAGTTGCGTGTATGTTGGAGAGACAGCACGCACTGGACACTATCGAGGCCAACAACACATGACAGCCCTGGCAAAGAGAGACCATGACTCAGTGTTGTGGCGACACACAGCACAGACACACAGCAACAGTGAACCCCCCCCCCCCCCCCAGTACAGCATGGTGATAACAAGTTACCAAGAAACTGCTTTGGGAAGGCAAATCACTGAAGCTGTCAAAATTAACAACACACCACCTGAGTTGAGACTCAACACAAGAGAGGAGTGGGGCCATACACGACTGGTGAGAACATCACTCACCAACCTGTGAGAACACCACTCACCAGCTGATGGAAGCAGTTTTCCACCACCATACACAGCCAGACTTATGAGGGGTGGCTTACCCGACATGTCTTGATAACAGGTCAGGGAAAGAAAGAATGGTGGATAAGAGTGGCGCGGACTGATGTTTTAAACCAAAAACTTTGAAAAATGAGATGCTGTTAATATCTTCATGGCTAGAGTCTCTATGGACTGCCTCCCCACTCCAGGGACACATCGCCGACCCTGTGCTGTACTGGGTGGCGCTGGCTGCAGTCCGAGGTGCACCCGTGGTCCACCTTTCCTCTGACACGCCAAAAAGACTGGCAGTATTGCCGGGAACATAAGGGCACATTCCTGCCAGTTAACATTTCACCGAACATCACCGACCTGGTCTTTGCTGCGCCAGGTGACCAGTACATCAGGAATGGTAGTGCCCAGTAGCCATCACGGACACCCGCAACTCCTCCGGGTTCGCAACACTGGGTGACGTTTTTTTTTCCCTGTGGCACTTGATTCCTCCCTAATACAGCTCTCCAGCCTTCCTGATAGTACTTGACCTGACCATTCTTGGTCTGGTATATACGGTTTTTTTTGCCCCGCTGGGCATGCCTCTTCGCATTACTGAGCGTTGTCATCCCTTCCTGCGACTGTGTCAAACTCTCTGGTGTGTGGTTAATCCAGCACCGTCTCCTTCTCCGGTAGAGGAAAACACCCCTTGCTGTTCCTTCTTCCTCTGGGCCTGGTCACCTTACAGCAACTGACCAGTGTGGGGCAGCATACACGGGATTCTCTCGTCCATCCCGAATATCCTTCCGTCTGGTCAAAGTTCCCTTTCAGGCACCTCCTCCACGGGGACGGAACCATAACTAAAACTCTCTATCTTGCCTTGGAATAAAACTGGGGGTGACAGCATTCCACGACGGCCACTGGCAAACAAACTCTTGGCACTTACGACGACGCCTAGACCACCGGTACAGACTCTTCCTGGTAAGATCTCTAGAGTAACAGCCTCTCAGCAACGACAGGTTATATCCTGCTCGAGGTCGCGTATTGCATTGGCTAGGAAACCCATCTGACCTGTAACCACACACCGAGGGTTGTACTCTTGGTTAGCCTTGGTCCACATAGGGTGGGCATGCCTGACCCCGTTGCTCTCCTCCTTAATCCTGGACACGCGTGTAATCCCCTCTGGGTTCAGGGACACCTCTAGCGACATGCCCGGTCTTCCTGCAATTTGTAACACACCTCAAGAGTCCTAGGGTTTTGACGCCTTTTCCTCTCCCGGCATTCTTGGACTGGCTGGGCGTTGGACCTGGCGGTGGGCTCCTCCTTTGACTTTATTTGGGTCCATCAGCTTGGATTTCTCTTCCTTGGACGATACGACTTAGCCTCCCCTGACATTGGCGTTTGGCCTCGCCAGCATCTGTGGCTTTTAGCTACCTCATCTGCCGTCTGTGGACATGTCCGCTTCACCTCCACGTGGAAACTCTGGTTATAGGAGCTGGTAGGTCTGGAGAATTGCTCCTGTAGGATCAGATCCTTGACATCCTCCACATCTTCTCATCATTCCCTGCTGCGGTGCACCTCAAGGAAAAAACCTGCGCCTCATTTTTGCTAGCTGCTGACTAAAAGTTCTCAGCAGCATCTTCCTCACCGAACCGAAAGTCTTCTTCCTATATGCCTTCGGGCGTCAGGCGTAAGTGCCTTAATAAGAGCGACTTTGTTTCAGCCGTATAGGACCCTAATTCCTCCGCACTGAGTTCGCTGAATCAGCTTCACCCTTGCCTTCCCTCGAAGTAATGCGATCAGACGTGTGGGCCTCGACGTCTGGGACCATGTGCTCAGCTCAGCGACTCGCCTCAAAGTGTGCAATAAACGTATCCACATCGTACACACCATTACCTAAGGGATCTTGGTGGACACGTGTTGGTCTCCTTTAACTCGAGGAGTCGCTCACGGTACGGTGCCTCGCCTACAACCTGTATCACTCTTCAAGGTAAACTACCTCTTCTGGCCTCCCTTCTTCCTGATCATCCGCCTCTGTCGAATCCTCTCCTCCGCCTCCATCTACCTTTTGCCTTAGCTGCATCCGAACCTGGGTCCAAATGCAAACTCTCGGGCCATCCATCTCTTCCATATCCTTCTGTTGCTTGTCGATTTCTCGCTTCCTCATCCTTCTGTTGCAGCCCTTAGACATCGCTGCCCTCAGTAGCTGCTCTCTCTTGTTCTACCTTTACGAAGTCCGTAAACAAAACGTGCAGAGCATCCCCTTGCCAAGTCCCATTTTGAAACCGATCCTGCCAAATTGGCGATACTGCTCTGTCACATCCATGATCAGCCACCTTACCTGATACAGTTGCCCATAGCATTCCTTCTCAGGCTGGATTACTGAGCTGCCTTGTCGTCCCTGACGTTTTGTACTGTAGGGTTTGCTAGTATGACGAGGCATGAAGTACCGTCCCTTCCATCACCACACACAATCCATTTACCCTTATGACATTCATAACCCGACTCACCTCCGCTGGCTCCAACTCTTCAAAGTGGAACGTCCTCTCAAAGGTATGGGCGAAAACTCAAACTCTGCCACTCCCTGAACAGTCCACAGTAGATTCTACCGCCCCCAAAACAGCGGATAACTAGGCGAACTTTGCCTACCGCGATTCTACCCATGGGGATAAATATAAACTGGTTACTTTGTAGTCACCTACCACCTGTGATTTCCGCCCAACGCCACGCTTAAAGCTCTGGACAATATTTTTTTTTTTTTTTTTTTCCTTTTTTTTTTTTTTTTATTCCAGCACCACTATCTAATACACACAGCACCATCACTTACTACACATTAAGTGCCCGGTCCTACGCTGGGAAATCTTGTGCTTGACAGGACCACTAACGTACCTTACATCCCTGTATAGGGGTACGCGCCCTCCAACCTCCACGAACACTACCGAGCACACGACACAGGACTTGGACCCTGACACCCCCCTACCGTCCCTGCCTTTACCTACGTCCTCCCTATACCAACACGAACTCCCTAGGGTATCCGCATTCTCCATCCTTATTGTCCGGATCGCCTTAGCCGGACGTAAAAAAATATCTAAACACATCCCACTACTAACCCATTAATACAATATAAAACAAGTCACACAAGAAATATGGACTATATAACAATTTTTATCCGACAGAACAATCATTTGACCGGAATTTTCCTAATTTAATCGTCTCAGGACACCCAGCCTGGGAAACCACACGGTTGCCTACGGACAAGGCCGCCATCAAACCAGTTTTTAACCCCTTTTCCTGTCACGGTGTGCAGTGTTTCCCAGTCCCGCATGATTAAACATAGCATATATACAAATCATTTTTTTTTCAAAAAACAATTCCCCAAAAGTAATAATACAACAACTCAATCTATACTTACTTCACTTTACTTGTTCATTTTAGCATATAATTCTCCTTGCGCACATTATCCCATTCAGTCATACCCTTTTTAATCAAACATTCCACCCTTCTCATGTATGAACATCCAAGAATACCCACTCTGTTCTTCATGTTGTTTTAAATGTCTACACACAAAAAAAATTCACACACAAAAAACCATAAAAAACCAATGCCACACGACGACAACCGTTGACATGTCTCACGATCGACGACAGCGACGGTGACGGTGACCAGGCTCGAACCTGCCTGCCAACGTCGAGAAGTCACAACAGTAAACCACACCGGCTTTCACAAACAGTGGTGCTCATAGCAACGGGATATTCAGCCAGTGGGTGACAACTAAACGGCGAACAGACGACAGCGACCGGTGACAGTGACAACTGGCTTCACCACATCTTGGAGGACCCAGCACCGGCGATAACAGCAGCGGTGAACTCACTTATCGGCGAAGGACACAGGACGACAGAGACAGTGACAGTGACGCACTGGCTTTTACATCAGTGGAGACCACAGCACCGGGCGTTAATCAGCCAGCGGTTGACCACACTAACGGCGTACACCTGACGACAGCGAGTACGGCGCCCTCGGCAAACAGTGGCTCCAGATAAGGCCAGGCTGTAAAGATGTCACCAGCACCGGCCAGGCTGATAAAGATGGCTAACAGCAACGGCCAGGCTGTAAAGATGACACCAGGCAAACGGCCAGGCTGTAAGATGACACCAGAAACGGCCAGGCTGTAAAGATGAAACCACAGCAACGGGCCAGGACTGTAAAGATGTTCACAGAAACGGCCAGGCTGTAAAGACCCGGCGGGTGGGAGGAAAAGTAAAGGGTTGTAGCACCGGACGGGGGTATGGGTAAGGGCTGGGACAAACAGTCGGCACTGCAGGGAGGTGGGGAGTGGCGGTGGCGGTACTTGCAGGCACCTGCGGTCGATCTCCGGACCAGTCAAGGACAGGAATGCCCGCACTTGGCCGTCCACAGCACCCCGACTAAGCTGCCATGATCGCATGGTGTACCGGGCCACAGGATGGTGGGAATGCGCCCTCACTGCACTTGACATATGCTGTACCCTCTAATCGTAGGATATGCATAGGGTAACCACTTAGTTCGCCCTTCCCAGGATTGCCTTTAGCACCCCATTACTTATTGCTATACAATAGAGTTACATCTATAACCTTCCCAGTTGTATTATTTAACAAAGTTGTATTTCTTCGTACAATACAGGTTATTCACAGCGCTACTCATAATACAACTTCCACACACACATTCTCAGTTCATATTTAAACAACCAAAATTTCATGTCTCGATTCAAAACCAAAACCTATGGGAAGGACAGGTTATATCCCTTGGCAATCACCCAAGGCATTGCACACTCCCCACAATTCAAAATTGTTGGAACATCTTCTTAAATTCTTTTTTATTTGATTTAGGGTACCCACACCCTACATTTACCGCGCGCGGCTGGACACCAGACTTCGTCACACTACTACCCTAATAATTACCTTTCTAATTAACTTCCTGTCAGGCACAACATATCCTATACAGCATCCAATGGCCCTACACACCTTGGTCTATGCTTCCCGAAAGCATTTTCCGTTCATAACCCTGTCTCGAATAAGTTTAAAACTCAATCCTAATCTTCTTGTTCCGATTCCTATGGTAATACTATTTACTTTTTCCATTTCAAAACTTCACTACCAAATTTCCTCTCTTTCCTTTTTCTTTTCTCTTTGTTTGCACACTCTCAACACATCCCACTGGTCACAAATACCACCATCACACTTTTCTCAGCTTGCTGCGTTTGTTTAGTCACTTTTTTTCCCCACATTTTCTCCCTCTTCATTTTCCTTAAGTAAACGGGAAAATTGATTCTTCAGTCTACGAAGCTCATATTATTTTACACGTTTGTACAAGTCAGACCGAAATTGTGCACAAGACAACACGCCATCAGTTAACACGTCACTACGATCACCTTTAACTTCTCCACATACCTGCCACTTACACACGAACGATGACAACAAACTGCGGCTGGCCACTCCCAGCACCTGAACTCAGGGTCGCAAGACACAGAAACACTGTTGTACTTGCAACAGCCCAAGAGCTACACGCTCACGAGGGACGGCTCACCATGTCGACCGAAGTCCGGACCCAAGCAAAAAACGCTTGGCACCAGAACAAAAGCCCCTACTGCTCTTCACCTAGGACTTGTACCTAAGTGTTAGCCACCCGGCCCACCAAACGTTAAAGCCTGATGACTCAGCACTACGCCGTGCTGAGTTTCTGAACTCTACAACACGCACGTGCAAGGGATCTCCACCATGACAAACACAGGAGAAGGAAGGCTTAACCCCCTTTCTCCCCTCACGTTCCTCTACCCGCCTGTGCTGGTAGCAAAACGCCCTCCCAGTAGATGAATGTAACATTCAGGTTTCCAACACCCCCACCATCCTTCCTGAACCCAACAAACTCCATATATGTCCCGGTTAAAGCCTACACCCCCCATCGTGGACCGATGCACGGAATCGATACTGAGCCGTCGGCGCGTCTGTACGATTTCCTCGCTGATACGATCGGTGACAAATACCCCCATGTCCAAGTTTTTTAACCACATCTGGTTTTTTAAATCAACAAAATCTCGACCACACCGATCGATTATTAGTGGGAGGTTCTTATTAACCCTCAATGCCATAGGTCTCAGATCGCTTTCTGTTGAAACCCTAGCGCGATACCCATCGAACTTGCCTATCCAATGCATCAGCATCCGAGTCCCCTTCGACTCGGGAACGCAACTCCTGGAAACCCGTCAATATCGGCTTAAGATAGTCTGCCGCGTCTTTCTCTCGACCTGGGTTTGCCTTGCACTGTGAACTGAAAGGGCTTGAGCTGCAATGCCACCTTGTGGTCATTCCACTGGCAGGACTTCATTCTCTCAATAAAACTGAAGAGTGCGAGTGGTCTGTTGTACTACAAACGGCACCCATACCAATTTAGGACTGAAACTTTGGGGAAACCCCACTCATGGCCATGCTCTCTTTCTCCACTGTGAGGTAATTCAAGTTCCGGCCTGGTTTTGTTCCTTTTCCGACCTCCTTCTCCAACCTTGTCCTGGCCCAATTGCCTCCCCCTTCCGGGACCTCCTCGCCGCCCTGTGCTCGTACTGGGTGGCGCTGCTGCTGCAGTCCGAGGTTTGGGCCCCCCCTGTCCACCTTCCTACTGACACGCCAAAACAAGACTGGACAGTAAGTGCGGACATCAGCCGCACATTCCTGGCCAGTATAAATTCCCCGAACACCCGTTTTCCTTGTCTTTGCTGCTCCCAGGTGACTGACATCGGTTTGTCCCGTGCCACCAGTGCCTTCACGGACACCCGCAATACCGGGTACGCACACATCTGGGTGTAAGTTTGCCCGTGTGCCCTTGATACCTCCTCATCAGCAACTTCCTGCTTTCCTGATGTACTTGACCTGACCAATTTACGTGGGTCTGGAAAACGAGTGCACCGGCTGCTAGCCTCTCTCGCCTTACTAGAGCGTGTCATCCTGTGTCTGCAATGGTCTACCTATCTGGTTGTGTCATCACTGCACGTCCTCCTTCACCGGTAGAGGAAAACAACACTTGCTGTATCCTTCTTCCACTGGGCCCCTGGTCACTACACATGACCAGTGTGGGGTCTGCATAATCGGGATCTCTCGTCCATCCCGATCTCCTTCCTTCCTGACCAAAGTTACTTCGCACCTCCCTCCTCGGGGCTCTGACCAATAAACTTACTCCTTTTCCTGCCTTGGATAAATGGGGTGACTGAATCCACGACGGCCACTGGCAACTAAATCTGGCACTGAGACGACGCAAGGACACCGGTACAGACTCTCCTCGTGTTAGCTTATCATGAGACAGCCTATATGCATCAGTCGGTATATCCTGCTCCGGTGTTCGACTCGTACGTTAAATGCATTGGCAGGAACCCCTTCTGACCGTAACCTCACACCGAGGAGTTGTACTCTGTGGTTAGCACACGGCCACATAGGGTGGGCACTGCCTGACACGTGCTTCCTTCCTACTCAGACAGCGTGTAACCCACTGGTTTCAGGACACTCACTAGCGACATGCCCGGACTTCCTGCAATTGTAACACTCCATCAGAGTCACTCGGTTTTGCGGCCTAATCCTCTCCCCGGCATTTCTTGAATGGTGGGCGTCTGACCTGGCGGTGGGCTCCCTCCTTGACTTTTCTTTTGGGTCATCTGCTGGATTCTCTCCTCTGTGACCGATCCGACTAAGCCTCCCTGGCCCTGGCATGCGTTTTGGCATCAGCCTGCACAGTCGGCTTCTCTAGCTACCTCATCTGCCGTCTGAGGGACATGTCCGCTTACCTCTCACCGTGTAACTCTGGATTTAGAGCTGGATGAAATTGTTTTTACTCCTGTAGGGTCAGATCCTTGGACATCCTCCACATCGTTCTCTTCCGTCCATGCTGCTGTGCACCACCGGAATACCAGCGCCTCAATTTTTGCTAGCAGCTGACAAAGTCTCAGCAGGGCCATACTTCCTCCACCGACCGAATACTTCTTCCTATATGCCTCGGACGTCCCAGGCGAAAAGTGCTTAAACAGAGCGCTTTTATCCCGCCGTTTAGGTCCGATTTCCTCCGCACTGTGTCGCTTGATCGTTCCCTTGCCTTCACTCGAAAGTACTGCGATCAGGACGAGTGGGCCTCGACGTATGGGTCCATTTGCACAGATCAAGCGTATACTCGTTCAACTGTGTGCAATAAACGGTTTCCTCACTGGTCACCATCAATAAGGGATCTAGGTGAGTGCTTGGGTATCCTTAATCCTCGTTGAGGACGTCACGGTAACGTTGCCCTCGTTCAACCTGTATCTCTCTCTCAAGAAACTCCCTCTTCCGGCCTCCTTTCTTCTGTTCCAAACCGCCATTGTCGAATTCTCTCTCCTATCCTCCCTCTCGTTTTGCTTGCTGCCTCCGCAACCTTCAAGGTCCAATTCAAACTCTCGGGCCTCCTCTCTTCTCATACCTTCTGTTTGCTGTCGTATTCTATCTTCCTCATCTTCTGTGGCTGCTAGCATTGCTGCTCTCTGTGCTTCTTCTCTTGTTTAACCTTAACCGAGTCACCGAAACAAACCGAGCCAGAGCACATCCCCTGCCAGTCCCCCCATTTTTCTGTACCTATCATGCCTTAATGGAGCGTTTACAGTCTGTTCACATCCTTGTGCAGCCCCCTCCTGATACAGTGCCCCTAGCATTTCTTCTCAGGCTTGACTTCTGAGCTGCCAGGACGTCCTCTGGTTTCGTTCTGGAGGGTTAGCCCTTGTAGAAGAGGGTGACGTACCTACCCTACCATCACCACGACACAATCCAATATTCTAAGACAATGTTAACCGATCTCCTCCGATGGCTCCAACTCTCAAAGCTGGAACGCCTCTCTCAAAGGTAGGGGCACAATTACTCCAACCTGGCCACAACACTGACACATCACAGTAGATGCTACGCCCCACTATCAGCGACTGGATAACTAGGCGAACACTTGCTACCGCTATCCTATATACCCCCTGGGAACCAACGGTTTCTTTGCTAGGAACCGCCCTGATATATTACTCGCCCAAACGACACGACTCTAAATCTCCTGGTCAATGTGTGTGGTTTTTGTTGTTTAAGACTGCATCACACTATCGTTAAACACTCAGCACCATCTCTTTACGACAACTTTAATGAGACACATGTCCTACGCCTGGATATCTTATTGCTAGAAGGACACTAACGTACCTCTCCCTCCCTGTATAGGGGTTAGCGCCTACCAAACCTTCCCACTAACTACCGAGCACACGTCAGGACAATGGACCCATAGACACCCCCCCTCTCAGTACTGCCTATACTACCTTTCAACCGACCCAACAACAACTCCCAAGGGTACCGCCATCTCCACCATATTGTAACGGTTCGCTAAGACGGACTTAAAAAAAAAACAAAAACCTCATCACATCTACCCGTTATACATATAAACGGTCACACTAGAACTGACTATTAAAACAATTTTATCCAGACCAGAACAATCAATGACGGGAAATCTTCTATATACGCGTATCAGTACCCCAGCCTGAAACTCACGGTTCCTTCGGCAAGGGCCCACAACAGTTATTTAACACTTTTCCAGTCTCGGTGTTGCCTGCGTTTCCCAGATCCGCAGATTACCCTTGCATAATACAAAATCATTTTTTTTTTCAAAAACCAATTCCTCCAAAAGAAAAAAAACAAAACAACCAACTATAATAACTTCACTTAAACTATGTTCTTTTAGCATATAATTCATGCGCAAATTCTCCCCTTCAGTCTTTACCCATTTTTATCACATCCACCCGTCATGTAATGCACCATCCAAATAACCCAATGTCTTCATGATGTGTACAATGTCAACACACAAAAAAAGTAACACAAAAAAAAACATAAAACCAATGCCACACGACGACAACGTGACCTAGTCCTCACGACGACGAAAGCGACGGTGACGGTGACCAGACGAACTGCCTGCAAAGTCGAGAAGACACAACAGTAACCTCACCGCTTTCACCAAACAGTGGAAGTTTAGGCAACGGCTCGTTAACAGCAGTGGGTGACACACTTACGGCCAGCTGTCCGGTGTCGTGACACACTTGGCTTCAATCAGTGGGAGACTCCAAGCACGGCGTGATAACGCAAAGCGGTGAAGACACTAACGGCGACACAAGACGACAGGGGACCAGTGCAGTGGGAAACATGGCTTTTACATTCAGTGGAGACACGCACCAGGCGTATCAGCAGGGTGACACATCTAAAACAGCCGCGTCCTCAGACGACTGCGAGATACGGCGACCTCCGGCAACAGTTTGGGCACTTGCTACGGCCCAGGAGGTAAAGATGACACAGCCAAATGGCCTGGCATGTAAAGAGGACCCGCAACGGCCAGGCTGTAAAGATGACACCAGCATCGGCCAGGCTGTAAAGAATGACACCAGCAACTGGCAAGGCGGTAAAGATGAACTCCAGCAACGGGCCAGGCTGTAAAGATGACACAGCATTCGACCTGGCTGTAAAAAGACCACGGTCGGATGGGAGGTAAGTAAAGGGTTTGTAGGCACCGGGCGGGGGTTTAAGTGCTGGAGACTACAGTCGGCCACAGCAGGGTGGGGAGTGGCCGAGTGCAGGAGGGGGTACTTGCTGGCACCTGCGACGATCTCCGGACTGTCAAGGGTCAGGAATGCCCGCACTTGGCCGTCCACAGCCACCCGACTAAGCTTGCCCTGATCCCGCCTGGTCGTTTGTACCGGGCCACTGGAATGGTGGGAATGCGCCCTAACCTGCACTTGACATAGCTGTTACCCCTCTATAGCGCTAGATATGCTTAGTGTAACCCAATTGTTTCGCCCCTTCCCTGGATTTCCTTTACCACCCCATTTACCTAATTTGCTCTACAATCGAGTTACCTACTATAACCCAATCCCACGTTGTTTATATCACAAAGTTGTATTCTCGTACCACTACGGGTTTATACACAGAGCTTCTCCATAATACACCTGTCCCACACCACACATTCTCAGTCATATTGTAAAACATACCACAAAATATCTTGTCTCGATTGCCAAAGAAAACCATTGGGACAGGACAGGGTTATCCCCTTGGCAATCTACCAAAGCATTAGCACACTCCCACTATATCAACATGTTAGGAAACAAAATCTTAAATTATATTATTGATATTTGGGTACCCTCACCTCTACAAAACGCGCGGCTTGACACCAGTAACTTCCTCTAACTACCCAAAAATTTCCTTTCTATTTAACGTCCTTGTACAACGGCACAATCATATCCCTCTACTGCACCTAATGGCCAAACTCTCCCTTGTCTATGATTCCCAGAAGCATTCGTTCAAACCCCTGTCTCGATTTAAGTAAAAACTAAATCCAACATCTTGATCGAACCAATGGTAACTATTTACATTACCATTCAAAACGTCTACAACCAAATTTCCTTCTCTTCCTTTTTCATTTTCCTTGTTTGCACCTCATCACACCACCCAATGGTCACAAACAACCACCATCACACGTTCTCTGGGCTTGCTTCGTTTTTATGTAACTTATTTTCCCCCATTTTCTGCCCTCTTCTCGTTTCCTTAAGAAAACTGGAAATTGATTCAATATACGAGCTCTGATTATTTACTCGTTTGTAACAAGTCGACCGAATGTGCACAATGACAAACGACATCCTTAACACGACACTACGATCACCTTAACTAACTCCACATACTCTGCCACAACCACAGAAACGTTGACTTCACAACTTCGGCTGGCCACCCCAAGCACCTGAACTCAGGGTCGCAAGCAAACTGATACACAAGATGACTTGCAAAGCCAAGAGCATCACGCTCACGTCGAGCGGCCGGCTCTCAACCATGTCGACCGATAGGCGGTCCCACATGCTCAAACGCTGGTCCAGAAAAAAGGCCAACTGCTCTACATCACAAGGACTTCGACCGAAGTGATCTGGCCACCCGGCCCCACCAAACTTTAATGCCTGAGGACTCAGCTACTCACTCCTTGCTGAGTTCTGAACTCTACGAACAATGCACGTGACAACGGGACTCACCCGGACACAAATACAGGTGGTCGGAAGGCTAACCCCCCTTTCTCCCACCATTATCCTGTCACTGCTGTGCCTGGTAGCAATCGCACACCATGTATATGAATGTAATTACTGGTATCACCAACACCCCCACATCCCTTCCTGAACCCAACAACTACATATATGGCCGGTAAGCCTATCTCCCATCGTGGACTGATGCCACGAATCGATTACAGTGCAGTCGGGCGTCTGTACGATTTCCCACCGCTGTTACAGATCGGTTGACAGGGTTTTTTAAATTGAACTTAAGCATCGATACTAAATAGAAAAGTATGAACGTAATGACAGTAATGCGTTTATCATGTCTTTTTGGAATAAATTGGCTACCCTACCTTGCTTCTATGCGAAACACCTACAACAGTCTTGCTTTGTGACATGACACTTGTAAAATGTTAAAAGACACACCCACACTTACAATAAAAAAAAACGATGTCTCCTGTAATGGATCGACACACAAGCCCATGAAATTTGAGCGAGCAATACTTTTGTGAACATGAGTTTGTTTTCTGTTTTGTTTTGCTTTTTTTTTTTCCTATCCTACCATGCCCTGGCACCAAGACCCACCATTTCAGGGGTGGTGGCTGTGGGGGTATTGTTCCCTCCCATTGTGCTTTTTTTGTTCTTTTTTTTAATTAAGCTTTGTTTATTTATTGTTATTGGTATTTACCCTATGCAGCATTTTTAATATTTCAATTAATAATAATTGATATTAGCGTAGTAAGTTTTACATTGTAAATGTATGAATTATGGACTTTTGAAATTATGTACAACTTTGTCTTTTAGGATGTTCTTGACAGCTCTAGGTAAACAATTCTATGGTAACATGTAGTCGTTGATGTAACTTGTGTATTGAATGGAAATATAACCTTCAGTGCAAAAGGGACCAATATTAAAAAATAATATAGTTTTAAACTAAACTGCCCAAGATGAATGGAATGTATACAATGGGTCATCTGTTAATTAGGTCGCCATGCTTGAAGTGGACATGGACCAGTAAAAACGTGATTCACAGTGCTGAAGGAATAGGAATAAGATCGTTTCCAGATAATTAGGGTAACAGGAGGAGCCATGGTTTTGTCCTTCTCTTTGTACAATTCTCACGGTACTGTACCCGCCAAACATGAACAATACGATCACAATGACAAATACCAGACGCAAATCGAACTCTTAGGTCTTCTTCAGGCCAAGCTCATCAAACACCAGGACAAATAAAAATAAAGAACGAGGAATCACTTACCTCATGTAATTCGGCGATAAGATGAGCTTTTGAATGAAAAGGAAAGGCCGTCGGGAAGAAGGGACTCTGCGAGTTAAGTTTGTATTATAAGTAAAAAAAATAATTGTTTACATTAAACAATCAATATAATATTGATGATGATAAAAATATTGAAAAAAAATAATCACAGTGGATTCACTAAGCTCTTGGTGACAATATGTTGTATATGGGAAGATAGGTTTAAGGGTTAGAGGACTGGGTCGAAGAAACACTGGTTGTCGTGGGGCGGCAGTCTTAGGGGTGATGATCTTGGTCTGATGATAATGTTACAACTCGTGATTGTAACCATATTTTTTGGATCAAAGAGTTTTGTACAGTGAATGCAACAAGTTTTGGAAAGACGTATTAAAGTCATATGACAATCTGAGCATTCATGTAGATTTAGATAACAACAAAGAAATTATTTCAACCAGCCGCCGTGGCGAAGTGGTTAGCGTCGCGGACTCTGGCTGGGAGGTCGTGGGTTCGAATCCATCAGAAGTCATGTGGGGTTTTCTGCCCGGACGGCCCTACCCAGAGTTGAGTTGCTGCGGACTCAGTTGGGAAGACTGGAACCACACAGTCGAGTTTCATCACTTGAATGGATGCGTTTCATCGATGTCGAGTGTTGCTCAAATTTCCTGACCAACACTGCAGGTGCCTGTATCTCTTGGGCTGGTTGACGCTGGGATATATTATGAAATGAAGCGTGGAGTACAGCCCTGTCATGTAGTCTCAGACCGAAATGGAAATCCGTAGCATCATCTTAATCATCCTCACTGTCATCGATCAGCATAAAAAAAAAGAAGAAATGTCTCAAATTCTGTGGACCTTCATGCCCTGCTCTCATGGTGACCTCAATTTCGATATCCTCTCCACGTCTGTGGCCTTGGTTTGGTTCCGTCGGGGTCACCGGTATCGGCGAGTCCATGGGGGCTGTCGCTGGACGGACGTGGTGGCGGCTCCACGACTAAGCAATTATTGTCGTCAGTAGGGGGCTTAGTAGGTGGTGTCCTGCGTATGTTAGATCAGAACAGGCGCCACTGAACACCACCGAAGTGACTCGGCAGCAGTGCAGTGTCTCCTCCGGTGGGTTGCCTCTTGACGACTTGACATTGACTGCTCCCTGTGGATTGCCGGTGCCGGGGCTGCGGCGGGGACGACCGGGCTGTGGCTGTGGACGGGGTGTCGGAATGAGCGGCGTGGGTGCACTGCCTCTGAGGTGGCGCAGAGGTTGGGACAGCAAATTAAAAAAAAAATTATTTCAGAACCTGTCTTATATAATGATACATTCAAAATTTACCATTCCCATTTTTTCTACAAACTATGGGCAGAGAAAGGTATATTCTACGTAGGGGATATGATTGACAAAAATGGCAACTTTTTAAGTTATGAAGCCTTTACAACAAAGGTGGGAAGTCATTTAAATCCTCTACACTATTTTGGATGTGTCCATGCAGTAAAAGAATATGCAAGGAAAAGAAACATAAAATTTGAAAATAATTACAAGAATGAAAATTGTAAGTTATTGAAAATTATAACAAGTGTCAATAAAGGAGCTAAGATTTACTACAATATACTTCTCGATAAGTGATGTGTACTTAATATTAAGTCTTTCGTGAACTGAGAACTCAAGCTACATACCGCAGTAGATTGGGAAATCGTATTGAAAATTGCGAGAAAAATAAAAGAAATAAAATTCAGGTGGTTCCAATTGAAAATTTGGCATAGAATTCTTGTATCCAATATCATACTAAACAGAATGGGTTTGAGGGATAGCGATAGATGCAGTTTTTGTCAAATTGAGAGAGATAGTATACATCACTATTTGTGGTACTGCACTACTTCACAAGAATTCTGAAAAGAATTAGAAAACTACATGAAAACAACGTGTGAAAATAGTATCAGATTGTCATTTAATGTTGAGCTGGTTTTGTTTGGAACCGTTTGAAAACACAAAACAGACCAATCATTTGATATCATTTTATTGTGGGCGAAATATTTTGTTTACACTTGCAGAATTAATAGTGTTAAACCCAGATTGTCAGGGTTTGTCACGGATCGCTAAGCCGGACGTAAAAAAAAACAAAACCCTCCCACAACTAACCCATTAAACATATAAACACGTCACACAAGAACTGACAATAAAACAATTTATTCCCGACACAACAATCAATGACCGGAATCTTCTATATACTCGTCTCAGACCCCAGCCTGAAACACACGGCTCCTACGGCCAAGGCCGCCACAACCAGTTATTTAACCCCTTTTCCAGTCACGGTGTGCAGTGTTTCCCAGATCCGCAGATTACACATAGCATAATACAAATCATTTTTTTTTTCAAAAACCAATTCCCAAAAGAAAAAAACAACCAAACTATACTAACTTCACTTAACTATGTTCATTTTAGCATATAATTCACTGCGCACATTCACCCCTTCAGTCATACCCTTTTTAATCAACATCCACCCTTCATGTATGCACATCCAAAACCAATGTCTTCATGTGTTTCAATGTCACACACAAAAAAAACAACAAAAAAAAAAAAACCATGCCACACGACGACAACGTTGACAGTCTCACGACGACGACAGCGACGGTGACGGTGACCAGACGAACCTGCCTGCCAACGACGAGAAGACACAACAGTAAACACACCGGCTTTCACAAACAGTGGAGTCATAGCAACGGCGATAACAGCAGTGGTGACACACTAACGGCGACACAGACGACAGCGACCGGTGACAGTGACACACTGGCTTCCACATCAGTGGAGACACAGCACCGGCGATAACAGCAGCGGTGACACACTAACGGCGACACAGACGACAGCGACCAGTGACAGTGACACACTGGCTTTTACATCAGTGGAGTCACAGCACCGGCGATAACAGCAGCGGTGACACACTAACGGCGACACAGACGACAGCGAGCTACGGCGCCCACGGCAACAGTGGCACCAGCTACGGCCAGGCTGTAAAGATGACACCAGCAACGGCCAGGCTGTAAAGATGACACCAGCAACGGCCAGGCTGTAAAGATGACACCAGCAACGGCCAGGCTGTAAAGATGACACCAGCAACGGCCAGGCTGTAAAGATGACACCAGCAACGGCCAGGCTGTAAAAATGACACCAGCAACGGCCAGGCTGTAAAGATGACACCAGCAACGGCCAAGCTGTAAAGACCCGGTCGGATGGGAGGAAAAGTAAAGGGTTGTAGCACCGGACGGGGTAAGGGCTGGGACAACAGTCCGGCACAGCAGGGTGGGGAGTGGCAGGAGGGGTACTTGCAGGCACCTGCGACGATCACCGGACAGTCAAGGACAGGAATGCCCGCACTTGGCCGTCCACAGCACCCCGACTAAGCTGCCCTGATCCGCCTGGTGTACCGGGCCACAGGATGGTGGGAATGCGCCCTCACCTGCACTTGACATAGCTGTTACCCTCTAATCGTAGATATGCATAGGGTAACCCTTAGTTCGCCCCTTCCCAGGATTTCCTTTACGCACCCATTCCTAATTGCTCTACAATCGAGTTACCTCTATAACCATCCCACGTTGTTTATATCACAAAGTTGTATTTCTCGTACACTACGGTATACACAGAGCTACTCCATAATACACCTTCCCACACACACATTCTCAGTCATATTGTAACAACCACAAATATCATGTCTCGATTCCAAAGAAAACCAATGGGACAGGACAGGTATATCCCCTTGGCAATCACCCAAGGCATTAGCACACTCCCACAAATCAACAATGTAGGAACAAATCTTAAATCTATATTATTGAATTAGGGTACCCACACCCTACAAAACCGCGCGGCTTGACACCAGTACTTCTTCACACAACTACCCAATACTTATCCTTTCTAATTAACTTCCATGACACGGCACAATCATAACCTCTACAGCACCCAATGGCCAACACACCTTGTCTATGCTTCCCGAAAGCATTTCCGTTCAAACCCCCTGTCACGAATAAGTAAAAACTCAATCCAAACATCATGATCGAACCAATGGTAACTATTTACATTTCCATTTAAAACTTCACAACCAAATTTCCTTCTTTCCTTTTTCCTTTTCCTTGTTTGCACCTCTCAACACAACCCACTGGTCACAAACCACCATCACACTTTCTCAGCTTGCTTCGTTTTAGTCACTTATTTTCCCCCCATTTTCTCCCTCTTCCTTTTCCTTAAGAAAACTGGAAATTGATTCAAAATACGAGCTCATATTATTTACACGTTTGTACAAGTCGACCGAAATGTGCACAAGACAACGCCATCCTTAACACTACACTACGATCACCTTAACTAACTCCACATACCTGCCACAACACAGAACGATGACAACAACTGCGGCTGGCCACCCCAGCACCTGAACCTCAGGGTCGCAGCACACAGAAACACAGATGACTTGCACAGCCAAGAGCAACACGCTCACGAGGGCCGGCTCACCATGTCGACCGAAGTCGGACCCACAGCACAACGCTGGCACCAGAACAAAAGCCCAACTGCTCTTCACCAAGGACTTGACCGAAGTGATAGCCCCCGGCCCACCAAACTTTAAAGCCTGATGACTCAGCACTCACTCCTTGCTGAGTTCTGAACTCTACAACACTGCACGTGCAACGGGACTCCACACGACACAAAACAGGAGACGGAAGGCTAACCCCCTCTCTCCCCACACTTATCCTTTCCCTGCCTGTGCCTGGTAGCAAACGCACACCCAGTATATGAATGTAACATACAGGTATCCAACACCCCACCATCCTTCCTGAACCCAACAACTACCATATATGGCCCGGTAAGCCTACACCCCCATCGTGGACTGATGCCACGAATCGATACAGAGCCGTCGGCGCGTCTGTACGATTTCCACGCTGATACAGATCGGTGACAGGGTTTAAAATTGAACTTAAGCATCGATACAATATAGAAAAGTATGCACGTATGACAGAAATGCGTTATCATGTCTTTTTGAAAAATTGGCTACCCTACCTTGCTCTATGCGAAACACTATAACAGTCTTTCATTGTTGACATGACACCTTGTAAAATGTTAAAGACACACACACACACATACAAAAAAAAAAACGATGCTCCTGTAATGGATCGACACACAAGCCATGAAATTTGAGCGAGCAATACTTTGTGAACATGAGTTTGTTTTTGTTTTGTTTTGCTTTTTTTTTTCCTATCCTACCATGCCCCAGGCACCAAGCACCCACCCTTTCAGGGGTGTGGTGTGGGGGCTATTGGTTCCCTCCCTTGTTCGTTTTTTTTTTTTTTCTTTTCATAGCCTTTGTTTATATATTGTAATTGGTATATACCCTTGCAGCTTTTTAATATTTCAATTAATAATAATTGATATAGCGTAGTAAGTTTACATTGTAACATGTGAATTATGACTTTTGAATTATGACACTTTTGTATGATCTTGACAGCACTAGTTAAACATTCTATGTAAATGTATTGTTGATGTAACATGTGTATTGAATGGAAATATAACCTTCAGTGCAAGGGACAAAAAAAAATAATATAGTTTTAACTAAACTGCCCAAGAATGGGAATGTATCCAATCGGGTCATCTGTCTAATTAGGTCGCATCGCTTGAAGTGGACATGGACCAGTAAAACGTGATTCACGGTGCTATGAATAGGAATAAGAACGTTACCAGATAAAATAGGGTAACAGGAGCATGGTTTTGTCCTTCCCTCATTGTACCATTCTCACGGTACTGTACCCGCCAAACATGAACAAACGAATCACAAGACAAAACCCGACGCAAATCGACCTCTTAGGTCTTCTTCAGGCAAGCTCATCAACACCCAGGACAATAAAAATAAAGAACGAGGAATCACTTACCTCATTGAATTCGGCGCAAGATGAGCATTGAATGAAAATGAGGCCGTCGGGAAGAAGACACTGCGAGTTAAGATAGTATGATTATAATAAAAAAAAAAACTGATAACATTAACAATCAATATAATAATGATGATGATAAAAATATTGAAAAAAAAACCCCAGAGGATTACTACCACTCATGGTGACAATATGTTGTAATATGGGAGAAAGGTTAAGGGTTAGAGGACTGTCGAAGAACATGGTTGTCGTGGCGGCAGTCTTAGTGGTGATGATCATGGTGATGATAATGGTTACAATCGTGATTGTAACCATATAGTAATGATAGTGATGATATGGGAGGCTGGAAAAGCGGTTGCATCGAATGTATGGAATATTGTAAAGTATAGTGTTTCGCTCCAGAGCTGCTGATGAGGCATGGTGATTTCCCTTTCCAGTTACCCATACCTCTTCAGATGAGCGTCTGCCTACACCGAACTGGCATCGCACTGTTCATTTAGACAATCATGCATGACAGCAACAAACTGATCAGTAACGAACACCAGTGACTCCGGAAGAGAACTTGGCATATCCATCCTTAATATTCAGACGTCAATGCTTTAGTATAAACACTCTGGGTATTCAATGCTTGTTTTCTTCCTCCACTAGCGAAGAAAGAGACAATGTCACATTCTATAAAAGAGTGGAAAGCAGGAAGGGCTCTTCAAAGTCTGGGCCCAAAGCGGGTAGCAGTGAGGTGAAGACCAATGTGTCTGAAGTTCCAGCCTATTCTGAGGGTGACCCACAGGTCTTTAGCCTCGACTGTCTGTACACAGGCAACAGCAAGCGATAGCATATGTGTGTTTCCTGTCCTAATAAGGACTCGTGTCTTGCTCATAATTCTTCAAACAGTCTGAGACATGGACAAGTATCCTGGTGTCTGCTTGATCCTGTGAGTAAGGCTCAGATGACTGGTGTGTCTTAGCCCTGCACGCCAGATTTGTTCCGGCAAAAATGACATTATGTCTGCAGTTTCGTAAGTGCCCTTGAGAACACAACAGTCTTGTCTGAACAACTCTCTGCACTGCAAACTCAAACGCACCCGTTCCTCATGCTGCAGCGTTTCGTTTTCTTTTCTTTTCTTTTCTTGTTTGTTTGTCTTCTTTTGATTATCTGTTTGCTTTTCCAAACAAACTCTGAAGCCTATATCCTCGGTATATGGAAACACGACTGTCGCTCGCAACTTTACAGGAAGATCTAAGTGGCCATAGCTTTAGAGATCTCAAAGCATATGCGTCCATCAATTGAGCGAAACTCAAAATCTCAGTGAGGAGATCCACGAAGACGTCCTTCGTGCCAGGTGGCATGGAGACTTCACCTGCTTGGTGCGATTCGAGAAAAATTTTGTCAAGGATACGAAACGAGCAGGAATCAAGCAGAGAATGTAAATATGTTCGTTCACGACCACCCATCTTATTTTGCCCGAAAACCCCCCTTTTCACATACAAATCACGTCCATCACATATCAGTTTTGACCAAATTTAACACCCGTTTCACAAAAAATTAACACCTCAAAACTGCCAAATATTGACAAAATTAATACATTGAAACGGGGGTTTCCGTGTAGAATAATATGGGTGATCGTGAACAAACATATTTACATTCTCTTCAGAGACATAAAATTAACGTCCGCGGGAATGAGCCCTTGCTACTTTTCTAACATGTTCTTCTACTTCTAGCACCATTAATAAATTAGAGCAAACAACTGGCTTTCCGTCTTGATTAACTATTTTGACATCCAATGAATTTAAAGAACCCTCAATTAATTCTTTAAATTCATTGTCTCCGCCAAACCTATGTAACTGATAATCGCAAAAACCCTACATTAGTTGGTGGCAATGCTCGTAGGACAGCAGATGGATACCATTAAACAAATTAGTATCTGTTTTTAACTGTTGTAAATGGACATACAAAATTGGGTTCACGAGAAAATCAGACGGTCTACTGCCTACATACTCATAAAGACCGCTTTTTAAGTGCATATGTGTTTTAATATATGTTTTCACCACTATCATAAAAGCCTAAAATTCGAGCAAGGCTTTTAGGAAAAACGTACTCCCTTTCTTCAAGTTCTGGAAAATTTATAGTAATTATAAGATTTGCCTCATTAATTTTTAACTTAATGTTAAAATTGCTAAATACTTCTCTTAAAGAACAAAAGTTGTAGTAACCATCGGGGATTTTTAAATGTTTTAATAGCTTGCCTTGCCCGTCCTTAACATCCACCCAGTTATTCTTAGCTCTTTCAAATATGTTAATCCATTTTACTTTAAACCCAATTTCTCTAAGGGCAACCCTACAATCACCGCGTTTATTTTCAATTGGGTGCGTTAAGAACACACGCTCGTTTTGCTTGGTTTATATAGATGTACATCCTTTTTATAACTATTTAAAAAAAACTAATTTAAAAAATGGAGCCTTTTAAATACAACGAAAGTGCCACTTACAATGTAGGAGCGTTTTATAATCCCAAATATTTAGAACTTTAGCGATCTAACCATTGCAGTAGATGAATCATACGGCTTCCAAGTTAGACTTGTAAACCCGCTAACTAGATATTTAAATCCGCCAATAAATAATGACAGAGTGCCATCAGCATGGGCATCCCGCCCTATGACGTTTTACCAGAATCATTTAAATTTTGCTGTTTACTGCGCAACTACTGGCTGCGGTGTTTCATATGCAAACCATTTAAACCACCCCAATCTTTTAGTAAGGTCAGTATATAACTTTCATGTTTATTACCAGCACAGACGAATACTAACTGAACTACAAGTAGCCCTCCCAAGCGACAGCGCGTTTAATCCATTCAACAGCCCAATGGACAATAATACATATGAAAGAATCTGCAACGAATTTAACATTAATCCTTCAACTGATTTTAGACAAACGTTAGACCGCAATCATGGTTAGGCACATTGTATTTGTGGGGCGCAAAAAGAGAATATACTTATGAC
The DNA here is from genome assembly GCA_018398815.1 of Conus ventricosus. Classification (NCBI taxonomy): domain Eukaryota; kingdom Metazoa; phylum Mollusca; class Gastropoda; order Neogastropoda; family Conidae; genus Conus; species Conus ventricosus. The sequence continues at coordinate 75,917,399 of CM031614.1, forward strand.
TACTGGCCTGGCCATACTTCCTTTCAACCAGACAAACAAGTTCGATTAGGATCCATAGAACAAAAAACATCCTAAAGCCTGGACAACATTTATCTTAGATGAAAGTGAGGGCCTAACAATGCCAGGAGTGCAAAGACTTAATGACATCATACGGACATATGTTTGGTGTCTATTAGGAGCACAAGCACAAACCAAGTCTAGCATACTAGATCAGTCTACAGGGTTTGATGCTAGAAAACAATTTCTAGCCAATTTAGAAGATGCTATTAACTCTGCTGTTGATTTGCCTTCCAGCATACAAAGGTATCAAGATGTTCTTGCACATGCTAGGTCAAAGGTTGACTTTGTTGTAGGCCATGGATTATACATGCTACCCTCTGACCTTAGACTACAGATTGGTATGATACAGAATTATAACAATGAAATCCTCATAGCTGGAGACGACCAAAACTTAGGGCACAATCAAGGCTTAAACACAAGACCCGCCCCATCCATTTTAAAAAAAGTACCTAACCCTGAAGAAAGCGATCCAGTTATAAGCGCCCCACAGCCAGAAAGCAGTCCAGAAAGCACTCCACCTGTTGATCTACCTCACACTGACAGTCACACTAGCGAAAAGACAGCCCTTGTTGTATTTTTAACTTTTACTGGATTAGCCATACTTTATTTCACTAAAAATTAATCCAGCAGCTAGCACTCCTAACGTCCACAGATGGTCAGCCATATAACCAGCCACCTTACCTATAGTAGACAAAACCCAACTAACAACACTGCCTATTATGCCATGGCAGAGCATCAAGCGCTTTGGCTGCTAACTTCTTTAATAGGTTTGCTAGATGATGCAATTGTTTTCTAATCCAACTTTTACCAGGCTGAGGCGTTGGAGGCGTTACTGGCCCTGTCGGTGCACTACCTGTTAAAGCATAAACGAGTGTGAGATAGCAAACCCAACAGCTGTTAATATGCTAACTATTGTAATCCCTGTTCCCTGAACAGAGTCCTTATTCTTTCAGCTAGTGTAGTGTTTTCATAAAGTATTCTGTTTATAGTTTCTCTTATTCTGCTTGTTTGTTATGCTAGCTGCGCTCTGTTAGTAGACAGCATTTCTAACCTGGCTTTCCTTAGCAACATTAAATCTTGTATTTTCTGCTGTATTCTAGCCTTTTCTTCCCACCCTAAATTGTTATCATCTGCATCAGCGAGTTTATTTTTTTTCTTCTTCTATTTGTTCATCTAGCTCGTCAAGTTTTCCTAGATTGTGCGCTAGTGCCTCCCCTTACAGTTGTAAGAGCGCCCTTAAGGCCCTCAAGTTCGCGCCTAAGCTTATCGTTTTCACTCCTAAGAACCTCAATTTCACGCTCAGTGGGGCCAGAATCGTCAATTGTTGCTAATGTTTTTCTGACTGTCTCCTCACTTAAACTCGTTTCAATTTCTGCTATTAGTTCATCTGCTGTTTGATTTAAGTCTTGAAGAGGTATGTTTTGTATTTCAGATTGTGTTGGCAACTCTTGCCCCAAGTTCTGTAAACGACTAACGGCTTCGGCTCTAAGCTCTAAAAGGTTTAATTGTTCTGCCTTAGCAATAGGGCGTTTTCGCCTTATTGTGCTTAGTTTTAAAAACCTGCTTGGGTTTTGCATTGAAGTAGCATTTACACGACCTCCTGCACCAGTTTTTATATACAAATGCCCGCCATCTTCCTCAAAATCGTTAGGATCAATCACTTCTGGCAGCTCTCGCCCTATGCTTCTATAGAATGATTGAATTCTTTCTCGCAATTGTTCTTGACGGTGTCTAGGGAGTAAAGAATCCGCTCCTTCAAGCTCTTCTTGCAATGAAGGGCCTAGTTCTGTTTCATCTTCTTCTTCTTCAACAGGATCAATTGCGTCAAAATCTTCAGCCATATTTTTTATTTATATTCTTTTTTGTTTTATAAAAAATGAACTCATACGGCTGTGACCTCGATCCATACAGAAAAGAGAAGGAACCCCACGGCGTAAAAGGTATAAGGCAGACTGTAATTAGTGTAAATACTCCATCAACAGTTCAGCCTGGACAAACTTTAATAGTCAAGTTTCCAGATCTTGGCGCTGACGATGTTATAATGCCAGGCACCGCTAAACTATCATTCAAAATAGATATTACATCAACAGATCCTAATGCTACTGTTGTTGCTAATTTAGGCAGGGCTATCGTTAAACATATAGCAATCAAACTGGAGGGAAGAGAAGTCTTTGTACTAAGCGAGGCAGACATTTTGCCCTTTATTCTGATCTATGGTACCTAAAAAAGAAAGAAAAGAGAAAGTTTATCAGGAATACAAAGCCCAAACGGACTCAAGCACAGACTTAAAGTGGGGATGCAAAGAATGATGTTAAAGATGAGGCAGTAGCAGAAGCATTTGGAAACAGATTCTGCATCCCTCTAGATTTTGAGCTGTTAAAAACGCATATGCCATATTACCAAGGCGCACTAAAAGAAAAACTTACTTATCATCTGACATTTAATCCTAGGGTTCTGTCGTTCTGTCTGAAGATCCTGAAGCTAAATACACAGTCAGCGACATTTCTCTTGAGTTTGATGTTGTTACTAACCCTGGACTGGCCAGAACAATCTTAACCCAGTATAAAGTAAAACGGTTATTTATTATGAAAACGTTATACACGCCATTACAGAAAATAGAACAAGCGAGACACTCTTTGGAACATACATCTAAATCAGTCTCTGAAGTCTTTAAAAGGAATTTTGTTCTTATTTACTGAAGGAACAACTCCTTTTCAGAGAGAAGCAGAAGTGTTTTATAATCCAAAAATTGAGAAGGTCGACTGTGCAATAAATGGCAAGTCTGATCAGTTGTATTCGGGGTGCGGACTTTTAACCCCACCAACACTTCGATGAAATAAGAAAGTTGTTCGCTGGAGGTAGGCAAAGAGATCCTGCAGTTGATCGTGTTTGTAAAAAATTTCCCCTTTATGTTTTGGGAACCCAAAGATATTTAAAAACCCAAAAATAGGGTTTGTGGCGGAAATTTTAGACCACATTTTTAAAACCCAAATTTTTTGGGAAAAGGGGAAGAAAGGGATGGGGACAAGATGGCTAAAAAAAAATATTCACAAGAAAGCAGAGGGAAAACGGGCCAAAAAAAATTTCACATTTTTTGGTTTGTGTTTCCCTCATTTAAACATTGAAGAAACAGGCTAAAAAACCCCGGACTTATTAAAATGTAGAAAAAAAATTCTAAAAAAAAAACGATGGATAGCTTGAAGTTTTTTCCCTAAAAAACCGCACTGTTTCTTATCTGGGGGATTACAGGTGGGGGAAAAACTGTCTTCGAAAATTTTGTTTTGTTACAAACCCTTTTATACGGGTTTTCTTTCCCGAGAACATTTTTTAATTCTGCACAAAAATTAAGCCCCAAACAAGTTTACAAAGAAAGGTTTTTTAAAAATTTGGACAGCCCGATAATATTTTTCAATTTTGTTTCCTACCCCGATAAACTGAGCGATTGTTTAAAAACATTACTATAGACTCCTTGAGGGAACTGAAACCCCTGTTTTTAAATTAAAAGCCCTATTCGGCCTTAAAACAAGACATTGTTAAAAAAAAAAAAAGCTCTGTAAAAAGCAACCCTTTTAAAGGGCCGCCCCCCCCTTAGTTTTCTGTGGCTCTTAACTAAAAAAAAAAACCCCCAATCCCTGACTTAAAAGCCTTTAGATCGCAGAAAAATGGGTTTGTTTTAATTTAAAAAAGGGGAAAAAAGAATTTTAAAAAAGTTTAAGTGAAAATTATATAATAAGGGGAAAAAGATGACCCAAAAAAAAAAAAAAGAACCCGTTAAAAAAATTTAACCCACCAAGCTATGTTTAGGGACGGGCCCCCCAACCCCTTAAAATACTTTTTGTTTATTTTTAGTTTGGGTTTAAAATTTGATTGAAAAAAACCCAATTTTGTTATTAAAATTTTTAATTTTTTAAAAAAAGAAGTCTCGAGGGCCAGAAAAATAAAAAGCCCGCAAGCTCCTAATTGCTTGCATTTAGGCTAAAAGGGGCCCTAGCAGACAAAAAACATTTTTAAAACCAAATAGGCGTGCCGGGGAATGTTTTGGTTTGAATACACAATGAGGGGGTTTTAACAAAGGAAACAAAAAATTGGGGGGGGACAAAAAACACAGCAAGCTTTCCTACCCTAGAAGGGGATAAGAAATTTTGGGAAAACAAATTTGGGCAAAAAAGGGAATAAAAATTTCCCTAAAAGAGAGAATGTTTGGGCCCGTTGTTTCCCCTTTGACTTTCCCTTGGGAATTTAAATTTTAAAACTACAAAGCCCAAAATGTATATTTGAAAAGGGTGAAAACAATTTTAGAAAAGCCTTAAATGCGGGGCCCTATCTTTTAGCCGGGTTTCCAGGAACCCAACAAAAAAAACCAAATTAAAAAAAACTTGGCGGGTTTTGAATATAGGCTACAGAGAAAAAAGTCCGCGAAGTGGGGAAGGGACACCGCGGCAAAAAAATTTTACCCCAAAAACTAAAATCATCCCTGGCAAATAAACAAAGTTTTTTTCCCCTTATTTTTTACCCCGGGGGAGGGCGATATTTATTATTTACCAAAAATACTTTAAAAAACAGAGGCAAAAAAAAAAAAGGTTTGAAAACTAGATGTTCCTCTTAAGTCGGATTCCCCTTAAAAAAAACGGGGACAAAATAAACCCCCAAAGGTATCGTTGAAAAGGGTTAACTGGAGGGTTCCCCAAAAGAAAAACTAAAAGTACTCCCCTTGATTTTAATTAAGTATGTTATTTTATTTCTTTTTTAAACTCTTTTTAAATGAAGGCGGGCAAAAAGGAAAAAGAAGATATGTACAAGTTTTAATTAAAAAAATTAATCATATTTAAAATTTGCATGTTCAACAGTTTGGGTTTAAAAGGCAAAAAAACCTGAATTAAAAAGGAAATGGGAAAGGGGGACTTGGATAAGTATAGATTTAAATAAAAGAAATAGCTAAAAGCTTTAAAAAACTCTTTCTTATGAAATTTACTGGCTATGGGGCGGGAAAAGCTAGGGGAAAGTGCTGGGTCTAGTGTTACTTTTTTAAAGCCAGGGGGTTTGGGGGAGGGGGCCAGTCTTTTTTAAGGGAATTGGAGGTTTTTTTTTTTTTTTTTGGGTTTTTAGGTTTTTTTAGGCGCTATGTTATGGTTGTAAGTCCCCTTTTTTAAAAAAAAATTAATCCTAAATTACAAAAGCACCCGCCTTTGTACCCCAAAAGCATCACCCTAAATTATTTCATTAAAAATTAAAAATAACCCAAATCTTTACGGGGATGAAAACAAACGGACAAAAATTTTGATAAGTTTAAAGGCCGAGGGCCCGACGATTACAGACGACAGAAAATTAAAACTTCAAAAGGGTTGGAGAAAAGACTTTTATTCCAGGGCGGGAAAAAGACACTGATGAAATTTAAAACAGAACTTTAAAAAAACAAACACATGATGGGGTTTTAAAACCCAAAATAGAGCAAAAAAAAAAAGTTTAACAAAAAATAAACACATTTTTTTTGTTGACTCACTGTGTTTGGCGGGACAACTTGCCAACTCTTCACGAACAAAGGTCTTTTAGGGGCACGCTTTTAGACGTAGTAGCACGCTAGAAGGAGAGTTTCTCTTAAATAATATACGGGAGGGTTGTTTCATAATTCACTCAACTTCATACACATCTACACTCCATATAGGATCTGTAGCTCTAATTCTAACATCACCCTCCGCCTCTCCAGGAGCATACAAGTATCTTACTTTTAGTCCAAACGGCAAGAGTTTTTGAGTCCCCTGCACTCTTCAGTAATGCAATTTTTTTTTAATTTGATTGCGTTCACTGGCTTAAGACCTGTTGCTTTAAATTCTTCATTGTTCATGGGCGTAAGACTGCGGCAATCTCTAACCCATTCTGTGTTACGCGTTCTATCCATAATTTCTCTGTGATATTGATAGGTAAAAAGGCGTTCAGCTAGATTTTTATTAAAGTTTCCTACTAGGGCCTGTGGATCGATGGTTGCTGGGATCCTCTCTTAACCGTAACATGATGTTTTAAAAACAGTTGGTTTACAGAGCCTTTAAACTCTTTTCCATCATCAACTTGAATCATTCTAGGATACTTTAATGGACCTCGCATGTATATTTGCTGTAAAGCTACAGCCACAGCAGTTGAGCTTTTATCCGTTAAAGGCTCAGCGTCTTTGTATCTTGAAGCCATGTCTACAACTGTCAGAGCATACTTAAACTTTTTTTCTTATTTTATCATGTGGAAGATACAGCAAGTCCATTTGGTGGGTGTCATTAGGAACTGAGTTAACAAACCTAGGCCTTATTATTCTTTTGGGGGCAGGCAGATATATTTGCCAAATTGCCTGTTTTGAAAGCCAGTCTTTCGCATCTGATTCAGACACTCTAGCGGCTTTACTCAGTTTTTCAATAGCAGTCTTTCCTTTCCAATAACCTTTAGGAGAATAATATATTTTGTACTTCGTATTGTCCATGAGAAGGACTGTATTTTAATTGCTTTTTTTAATTTTTATTTTCAGATTTTTTGTGCAAGAATAAAGATTGCCCCAAGGCACCCACAAAAAAAACCAATTTCTGGTTTTTCCTGTTTTTTGAGGGTTCAAAAAAGGTCGACAGTTCTGGGGGGGGTGATGTTAGAAACTTTTTTCCTGTCAAAAGTAATACTCTTTTTTTTGGGCGCCCTCAACGTCTGAAAATTTTGTCTCTGCATGTCCCTTTTTCCCTTAATTTTTTTATTAAAAATTCTAAGGAGAAATTTTCGTTTTTCTCGTAAGGTCTTTTTGCTTGGCTAAATCTTCTATTGCCTTGTTATGGGGGTTCCTCTCTTCGCGGCCGCAATTTTACAAAAACTTTAATTGCTTCCAGAAAAGGCCCCAAGGCATTAACAAAAAGCTCCTCCCCATCATAAAAACTCCCCGCCATTTTTTTTAAATAAAATTTTTTCCCTTATGAAATTAATCTTTCTAGAACTAAAATTTTTCGGAAATTAACCCCCCTGTTTTTAACAAGAAAGTCTTTTGAGAAAATCCCGCAGAAATTTTCAACTATAACCCTAAAAAATACCCTCAATGTCTAACCTTCCTGGGTCAGCCGGTTCTTTTTAAAACATGTTTTTTGCAAACCCCGCTTTAGCCTAAAAAGGCCCGTGGGTTACGCAGAGTGGAAAAATTGTATTGTAATTTTTTTTTCACTAATCTTTTTATTAACTAAAAAAAATTTAAAATAACCCATAATACAAAGGGCTTTTCCATGTGTTTTTTAATAAAAATAATTTTTTTTTGTTAAACTAAAAATAAATTTTTGCAATAGTTTTGGCGAATCTTTATCTTTCCCATATTCGGTTTTTTTCCCTAACAAACATTTTGCAAGGGGTTGAATAACTATATCCCCAACGATGGGCACGGGCAAAATTTAACCAGCGTTAAATCGGGTTTTTTAAAAAGGTATTATTTATTTTTTATTCCCTTTTAAAAAAAGGGATTGTGAGAACTTTAAATGTGAAAAAACAAGCAGAACCTCTGGGGAACCCACTGCCAAAAAAAAGATTTACCCCTCAGCCGTTTTGGGGGAAAAACTAAAAGTTTTTTAGGGGTTAAACAAAGTTTTGAACAGTTTCCAAAAATTTGCCCCCATCAGAATTGAAAAGTACACGCAAGGTACGAAGCAAAAAACTGGGGTTTAAAAAATGGTTAGACGGTGGGGCAGAAAGATTAGTTTATAAGCTAAGTTGGTAAGTAAGATGGCGCCAGTTGATTTTAGAAGAAGATTTAAAAAACGACTTATCACAAATCCGGTTTTTTAAAAAAGGGCCCCCAGAAACCCCTTGCATGTGACAGTACTACAGGGTTTGGGGAAAGAATTTATGCCCATTCTCATGGGATTAATTACTTTTTAAACATATTAATTTTGATAAAATTAAAATTTAAAGCAATAAAAAAAAAGAGCGATTTAGGAGAAGAAAACGCCACCCGGGCTTCCCCAGGAGCAGAATTTTAATGCAAATTAATTTTCCACCCGGGCAGAATGTTCCCCAAAATGAGTAATGTTAATAAGTCTAAAAATCCTGGACGTGTTGAGGCGGGCCCTAAAAAATGGGTGAATGGGAAAAGACTGCAAAAAGCAAAAAAAAAAATTTTTTATAAAACAAAAAATTTTTAGATAATAATACAGCAAACCCCCCAAAAACCAAAAAAATTAACAACAACAAAAACAATCCCCAAACAAACGATAAGATTATTTTATTTATTGGGCCCTTCTGGGTTGTTGGGTTTTTTTTTTTGCTACAAATACCTTAACCAACCTAACAACAAAACCGCAAAACCCCCCAGTAAAAAAAAAAGAAACCCCTTCTGCAAAAAAAAAGCTCCCCCTGCTAGATCCATTTTCTATGGGAATTGTTTTTTAAAAACTAGATAAGTTTCAAAAAAAAGAAAATAAAATAAAATACATGTTTTTTTTATTTTAAAAGTACTTTTTAAGTTAGCGCAAATAAATTACAAGTTAAGTGCAAAAAAATTATAAAAAAATTTTTAAATACTATTTTGGTTCTTAAGTTAGGTTTTTTTTATGTTTAAGTAACACCTTAAGTGTCAGGAATAAGGGGCCGAACACTTTCTTGAAAGGGGGTTTCTTCTGAGGACTCTCTGTGCCACGCTCTTTCCCCAGTTTTTTTCTATGATGCATGGGTAAAAACCCTTGATTCCGGGGGTAGGCCGGAGGGCTCCGGGAAAACAGGCACTGGGGAAAAACCCGAACCAAGGGCTCTGTGGGTTTGGCTCCCCCTTTGCCCCTTTAAAAATGTGGGTACTAAAAATAAAAGGAAAAAAATGCTCCCCGGATTAAACCCAAAAGGGGGAGAGAATGATGAATCCATCGGTGGGTCCAAACCCAATTTACGACTGCCAAAACCCCAAAAGGACTATGAACATGGACCAAAAAGGGAAAATCCATGTGTCTGTGGAAAAAGTTTCGCTACCACCCGTGGGATGGGAAAATCCACAGAACCAAAAATGGGATTTGGAAGACTCATCTGAAGAAACAGCAGCGCACTGCATCAGCAGATAAGGGCGTCGGAAACCAAGGCCAGGGGTTTAAACCACAAATGCCAAGGAAATCCCCGCTGTTGGTTTCGGATGAGGAATTTCACAGGCCCCCCGATGCCGGCGCCTGAAAAATCAACCGCCACGAGCAAACGAAACCCGAAGATTTGGGGGGGAAAAATGGATGCAAAATCGCCAAAGATCCCCCGCACTGATAGGGGAAAAACACCCGGGGAAAACAAAAATAGCCACCTTTTGGGGACAATTTTGTAAAGCCACATGTAGAGACCCTAGGAGTAAAACTACCCAAAGAGAAAACAAATCCAAAGAAATCCGACGCCAAGAAAAGATGAAAAGGTCAGAGTCCAAAAAACAACCTCAAGAAACAAAATGAAGACCGCCCCCTGCCAGCTGAAAACAAGGGTTTTGGAAAAAAATTGGGGTTAGACCTGAAAGGAAAAAAAACAGCGCCCCAGCAAAGGGGGA
>CM031614.1:75927972-75955363 GCA_018398815.1 Conus ventricosus
GGCAATAAAAAATGAAATCAAAGACCCAGAGATTACAAGCACTCGAGTTGTAGATAAAAAAAAAACGATAACTTAACAACAAAAATAGATGATGTAAAATATGAAAAAAACCCAGAGGATACACCATCATGGTGACAATTGTTGTAATAAGGAAAGGTAGGTTAGAGGGACTGTCGAAGAACATGGTTGTCGTGGCGGCAGTCTTAGTGGTGATGATCATGGTGATGATAATGGTTACAATCGTGATTGTAACCATATAGTAATGATAGTGATGATATGGGAGGCTGGAAAAGCGGGTGCATCGAATGTATGGAATATTGTAAAGTATAGTGTTTCGCTCCAGAGCTGCTGATGAGGCATGGTGATTTCCCTTTCCAGTTACCCATACCTCTTCAGATGAGCGTCTGCCTACACCGAACTGGCATCGCACTGTTCATTTAGACAATCATGCATGACAGCAACAAACTGATCAGTAACGAACACCAGTGACTCCGGAAGAGAACTTGGCATATCCATCCTTAATATTCAGACGTCAATGCTTTAGTATAAACACTCTGGGTATTCAATGCTTGTTTTCTTCCTCCACTAGCGAAGAAAGAGACAATGTCACATTCTATAAAAGAGTGGAAAGCAGGAAGGGCTCTTCAAAGTCTGGGCCCAAAGCGGGTAGCAGTAAGGTGAAGACCAATGTGTCTGAAGTTCCAGCCTATTCTGAGGGTGACCCACAGGTCTTTAGCCTCGACTGTCTGTACACAGGCAACAGCAAGCGATAGCATATGTGTGTTTCCTGTCCTAATAAGGACTCGTGTCTTGCTCCATAATTCTTCAAACAGTCTGAGACATGGACAAGTATCCTGGTGTCTGCTTGATCCTGTGAGTAAGGCTCAGATGACTGGTGTGTCTTAGCCCTGCACGCCAGATTTGTTCCGGCAAAAATGACATTATGTCTGCAGTTTCGTAAGTGCCCTTGAGAACACAACAGTCTTGTCTGAACAACTCTCTGCACTGCAAACTCAAACGCACCCGTTCCTCATGCTGCAGTGTTTCGTTTTCTTTTCTTTTCTTTTCTTGTTTGTTTGTCTTCTTTTGATTATCTGTTTGCTTTTCCAAACAAACTCTGAAGCCTATATCCTCGGTATATGGAAACACGACTGTCGCTCGCAACTTTACAGGAAGATCTAAGTGGCCATAGCTTTAGAGATCTCAAAGCATATGCGTCCATCAATTGAGCGAAACTCAAAATCTCAGTGAGGAGATCCACGAAGACGTCCTTCGTGCCAGGTGGCATGGAGACTTCACCTGCTTGGTGCGATTCGAGAAAAATTTTGTCAAGGATACGAAACGAGCAGGAATCAAGCAGAGAATGTAAATATGTTCGTTCACGACCACCCATCTTATTTTGCCCGAAAACCCCCCTTTTCACATACAAATCACGTCCATCACATATCAGTTTTGACCAAATTTAACACCCGTTTCACAAAAAATTAACACCTCAAACTGCCAAATATTGACAAAATAATACATTGAAACGGGGGTTTCCGTGTAGAATAATATGGGTGATCGTGAACAAACATATTTACATTCTCTTCAGAGACATAAAATTAACGTCCGCGGGAATGAGCCCTTGCTACTTTTCTAACATGTTTCTTCTACTTCTAGCACCATTAATAAATTAGAGCAAACAACTGGCTTTCCGTCTTGATTAACTATTTTGACATCCATGAATTTAAAGAACCCTCAATTAATTCTTTAAATTATTGTCTCCGCCAAACCTATGTAACTGATAATCGCAAAACCCTACATTAGTTGGTGGCAATGCTCGTAGGACAGCAGATGATAACCATTAAACAAATTAGTATCTGTTTTTAACTGTTGTAAATGGACATACAAAATTGGGTTCACGAGAAAATCAGACGGTCTACTGCCTACATACTCATAAAGACCGCTTTTTAAGTGCATATGTGTTTTAATATATGTTTCACCACTATCATAAAAGCCTAAAATTCGAGCAAGGCTTTTAGGAAAAACGTACTCCCTTTCTTCAAGTTCTGGAAATTTATAGTAATTATAAGATTTGCCTCATAATTTTTAACTTAATGTTAAAATTGCTAAATACTTCTCTTAAAGAACAAAAGTTGTAGTAACCATCGGGGATTTTTAAATGTTTTAATAGCTTGCCTTGCCCGTCCTTAACATCCACCCAGTTATTCTTAGCTCTTTCAAATATGTTAATCCATTTTACTTTAAACCCAATTTCTCTAAGGGCAACCCTACAATCACCGCGTTTATTTTCAATTGGGTGCGTTAAGAACACACGCTCGTTTTGCTTGGTTATATAGATGTACATCCTTTTTATAACTATTAAAAAAAAACTAATTTAAAAAATGGAGCCTTTTAAATACAACGAAAGTGCCACTTACAATGTAGGAGCGTTTTATAATCCCAATATTTAGACTTTAGCGATCTAACCATTGCAGTAGATGAATCATACGGCTTCCAAGTTAGACTTGTAAACCCGCTAACTAGATATTTAAATCCGCCAATAAATAATGACAGAGTGCCATCAGCATGGCATCCCGCCCTATGACGTTTTACACCAGAATCATTTAAATTTTGCTGTTTACTGCGCAACTACTGGCTGCGGTGTTTCATATGCAAACCATTTAAACCACCCCAATCTTTTAGTAAGGTCAGTATATAACTTTCATTTTTATTACCAGCACAGACGAAAACTAACTGAACTACAAGTAGCCCTCCCAAGCGACAGCGCGTTAATCCATTCAACAGCCCAATGGACAATAATACATATGAAAGAATCTGGCACGAATTTAACATTAATCCTTCAACTGATTTTAGACAAACTTTTTAGACCGCAATCAGGGGTTGGGCACATTGAAATTTGGGGGGGCGCAAAAAGAAAAATATACTTATGACACTGGCCTGGCCATACTTCCTTTCAACCAGACAAACAAGTTCGATTAGGATCCATAAAACCCAAAACATCCTAAAGCCTGGACAAACCATTTATCTTAGATGAAAGTGAGGCCTAACAATGCCAGGAGTGCAAAGATTTAATGAAAACATACGGACATATGTTTGGTGTCTATTGGGAGCACAAGCACAAACCAAGTCTAGCATACTAGATCAGTCTACAGGGTTTGGATGCTAGAAAACAATTTCTAGCCAATTTAGAAGATGCATTAACTCTGCTGTTGTTTTGCCTTCCAGCATAAAAAGGGTTTATCAAGATTTTTCTTGCACATGCTAGGTCAAAGGTTGACTTTGTTGTAGGCCATGGATTATCCCATGCTAACCCTCTGACCTTAGACTACAGATTGGTATAAATACAGAATTATAACAATGAAATCCTCATAGCTGGAGACGACCAAAACTTGGGGAAACAATCAAGGCTTAAACACAAGACCCGCCCCATCCATTTTAAAAAAAGTACCAAACCCCTGAAGAAAGCGATCCATTTATAAGCGCCCCACAGCCAGAAAGCAGTCCAGAAAGCACTCTACCTGTTGATCTACCTCACACTGACAGTCACACTAGCGAAAAGACAGCCCTTGTTGTATTTTTAATTTTTTACTGGATTAGCCATACTTTATTTCACTAAAAATTAATCCACAGCTAGCATTTCCTAACGTCCACAGATGGTCAGCCATATAACCGCCACCTTACCTATAGTAGACAAAACCCAACTAACAACACTGCCAAATTATGCCTGGCAGAGCATCAAGCGCTTTGGCTGCTAACTTCTTTAATTAGGTTTGCTAGAGATGCAATTGTTTTCTAATCCAACTTTACCAGGCGGAGGCGTTGGAGGCTTTTACTGCCCTGTCGGTGCACTACCTGTTAAAGCATAAACGAGTGTAGAGATAGCAAACCCAACAGCTGTTAATATGCTAACTATTGAATCCCCTGTTCCCTGAACAAGTCCTTATTCTTTCAGCTAGTGTATGTTTTCATAAAGTTTTCTGTTTATAGTTCTCTTATTCGCTTGTTTGTGATGCTAGCTGCGCTCTGTTAGTAGACAGCATTTCTAACCTGGCTTTCCTTAGCAACATTAAATCTTGTATTTTCTGCTGTATTCTAGCCTTTTTTTCCCCACCCTAAATTGTTATCATCTGCATCAGCGAGTTTATTTTTTTCTTCTTCTATTTGTTCATCTAGCTCGTCAAGTTTTCCAAAATTTGTGCGCTAGTGCCTCCCTTACAGTTGTAAGAGCGCCCTTAAGGCCCTCAAGTTCGCGCCTAAGCTTATCGTTTTCACTCCTAAGAACCTCAATTTCACCCTAGTGGGGCCAGAATCGTCAATTGTTGCTAATGTTTTTCTGACTGTCTCCTCACTTAAACTCGTTTCAATTCTGCTATTAGTTCATCTGCTGTTGATTTAAGTCTGAAGAGGTATGTTTTGTATTTCAGATTGTGTTGGCAACTCTTGCCCCAAGTTCTGTAAACGACTAACGGCTTCGGCTCTAAGCTCTAAAAGGTTTTAATTGTTCTGCCTTAGCAAATAGGGCGTTTTCGCCTTATTGTGCTCAGTTTTAAAAACCTGCTTTGGCTTTGCTTTGAAATAGCATTTACACGACCTCCTGCACCATTTTTATATACAAATGCCCGCCATCTTCCTCAAAATCGTTAGGAATAAATCACTTCTGGCACCCTCTCGCCCTATGCTTCTATAGAATGATTGAATTCTTTCTCGCAATAGTTCTTGACGGTGTCTAGGAGTAAAGAATCCGCTCCTTCAAGCTCTTCTTGCAATGAAGGGCCTGTTCTGTTTCATTTTCTTCTTCTTCAACAGGATCAATTGCGTCAAAATCTTCAGCCATATTTTTTTTTTTATATTCTTTTTTGTTTTAAAAAAAATGAACTCATACGGCTGGTGACCTCGATCCATACAGAAAAGAGAAGGAACCCCACGGCGTAAAAGGTATAAGGCAACTGTAATTAGTGTAAATACTCCATCAACGTTCAGCCTGGACAAACTTTAAAAGTCAAGTTTCCAGATCAGGGCGCTGACGATGTTATAATGCCAGGCACCGCTAAACTATCATTCAAAATAGATATTACACAACAGATCCTAATGCTACTGGTTTTGCTAATTTAGGCAGGGCTATCGTTAAACATATGCAATCAAACTGGAGGGAAGAGAAGTCTTTGTACTAAGCGAGGCAGACATTTGCCCTTTATTCTGATCTATGGCTACCAAAAAAGAAAGAAAAGAGAAAGTTTATCAGGAATACAAAGCCAAACGGACTCAAGCACAGACTTAAAGTGGGGGATGCAAAGAATGATGTTAAAGATGAGGCAAAAGCAGAAGCATTGAAAAAAGATTCTGCATCCCTCTAGATTTGAGCTGTTAAAAACGCATATGCCATTTTAAACCAAGGCGCACTAAAAGAAAACTTACTTATCATCTGACATTTAATCCTAGTGGTTCTGTCTTTTCTGTCTGAAGATCCTGAAGCTAAATACACAGTCAGGGGACATTTCTCTTGAGTTTGATGTTTTTTACTAACCCTGGACGGGCCAGAACAATCTTAACCCAGTATAAAGGAAAACGGTTATTTATTATGAAAACGTTATACACGCCATTACAGAAATAAAACAAGCGAGACACTCTTTGGAACAAAAATCTAAATCAGTCTCTGAAGTCTTTAAAAGGAATTTTGTTCTTATTTACTGAAGGAACAACTCCTTTTCAGAGAGAAGCAGAAGTGTTTTATAATCCAAAATTGAGGAGGCCCGACTGTGCAATAAATGGCAAGTCTGATCATTTGTATTGGGGTGGGGATTTTTAAAACCCCACCAACACTTCGATGAAATAAGAAAAGTTGTTCGCTGGGGGTAGGCAAAGAGATCCTGCAGTTGATCGGTATGTAAAAAACTTCGCCTTTATGATGTAAACTCAAAGACTACTTAATAACCAAATAGGGTTGTGGCTGGATTTTAAGATCCACATTTGACAACAGTTGTTTGGAAGTGGAAAAAGGGATAGGACAAGATGGCATAAAAATAAATATTCCAAGAAAGCAGACGGAAACGGGCCAATAAAAATGCACATTTTTATGGTTTGTGATGCTCAGTTAAACATTGAAGAAAACAGCTAAAAGACGCGGGCCTTATTAAAATGTAGAAGAAATATTCTAATAAAAACAGATGGATAGCTTGAAGTTTCTTCCTAAAGATCCGCACTGTTCTCTTATCTGCGGGTTTACAGGGTGTGGGAAAACTGTCTTCGTACTTGATTTGTTACAAACAATATACAAGGTTTCATTACGAGCACTTGTTATTTTCTGCACAACCATTAAGCACAACAAGTCTTACAAAGAAAGGAAGTTTATTTGGACAGACGATAATATATTTCTAGTTGATCCTAGCGATAAACTGAGCGATTGTTTAGAACATTACTATAACTCTTTGAGGGAACTAAACGCGTTTATTATTGATGACTATTCGCTGAACAAGACATTGTTAAAAAAGAAAAGCTCTGTCAAAGCTAGCCTTTAGCGGCCCCAGCCTTATTTTCTGTGGGCTCTTAACTCAAAAATACAATGCTGTCTTAAAACTTTAGATCGCAGTTAAAATCGGTTGTATTATTTTACACAAAAGGACAAAGATAGTTTTGAAGAATGTTTAAGTGAAAATTATATAATAAGGGACAAAGATGAGCTAAAAAAAATAAAGAAGCAGTTAGAAAAATCAAGCACGCAAAAGCTTTTGTTTACGGACTGACCCCCCAAGTTCAATACGTTTGTTTATTGTAGTTTGTTTATTATTGATTGCTTATAACAATTTGTTTATTATAATTTTAATATTATAAAAAGAATGTCTCGAGGGCCAAATCAAAAGCGCAGCTAGCTCCTAATGCGTTGCAGTAAGACTAAAAAAACCTAGCGACACAAACGAGTTTGATCTAATAGGAGTGCCGGGAAAATGTTTATGGATTTGAATACACAGATGATGGGGTTTACAAACGAACAGAAATTGAAGACAAAAACGACAGCAGCATCCTACCCTAGAAGAGATAAGAAATTTAAGGGCAAACGATTTTGGCAAACACGAATACAAACTTCATAAAAGAGAGAATGCTTGGGCGTTGCTTCCTGAAGTTGCTTGGGAATTTAAAGTTTGAACAAACGAAGCCCTAATGTATACTTTGATAAGGAAAACAATTTTAGAAAAGCCTTAAATGCAGGGCCCTATCTTGTTAGCCTGGTTCCAGGAACACAACAGAAAAAACAAATTAAAATAATTTGGCGGGGTTCTGAATATGGGCTACAGAGAAAGAAGTCCGCTGAAGTGGGGAATGACACCGTGGGCTTAGAATTTACCCCAAAACTAAATCACTACCTAGGCAAATGCGATGATTTTTCGCTTATTTATTTACTCCGAGGGAGGGCGATACTATTTACCAGAACATACGTTTTTCAGAGCAAAATAACAAAAGGCTAAAAACTTAGATGCTCCTCTTAACTCGTATTGCAATTAACTAAAAACGGGGACAAAATAAAAAACCCATGTATCGTCTGACAAGGTTACGGTGATGGTTGACAAAGACAAACTAACAGTACTCGCCTTTTAAATTTAAATAAGTATGTTGATTTTTTTTTTCTTTTTACTCTCTTAATGAAGTGCTCCCAGAAGGATTAATAAGAAGATATGTACAAGATTAATTAATAAAATAATCTAATTTAAAAAATGCATGTTCAACAGTTTAGGTTAAAGCAAATAACTGAACTTCAAAAGGAAAATAGAAAGCGACTTGGATAATTTAAAGGTTACTAGAAAGAAATATGCTAAGCTTTAAAACCTTCTTATGTAATTACTGGCTCATCGGCTGTAGCTAGCGTAAGTGCGGGGTTTAGTGTTACTCTTTAGCCCGGGGGCTGGGGGCGCCATTTCCTTTAGCATAGGGGGCCTTGGGTTAGGTTTAGGCGCAAAGTCTAGGGTTTTGTAAGTGCCGTTTTAAAAAAAAATTAACTCCTAAATTAAAAAAGCAAAACCGCCATTGTAGCCCTAGCATCAGCATAACTTAGTTCATTAAGATTAAGAAAAAGCAAATCATTACAGGATGAAAAATTTACGACGAAGAATTTGATAAGCTTAGGGCCGATGGCGACGATTACAGACGACAGAAAATTGAACTTAAAAAGGAGTGGAAAAAGACTTTTACTTCACGGCAGGTAACACTGATGTAATTAAACAAACATTGAAAAACAAACACATGATCGGTTAAACCCAAAATAGAGCAAAAAAAAAGTTTAACAAAAAATAAAACACATTTTTTTTGTTGACTCACTGTGTTTGGCGGGACAACTTGCAACTCTTTCACGAACAAAGGGTTTTTAGGGCACGCTTTTTAGACGTAGTAGCACTGCTAGAAGAGAGAGTTTTCTCTTAAATAATATACGGGGAGGGTCTGTTTCATAATTCACTCAACTTCATACACTCTACACTCCATATGGGAAACTGTAGCTCTAATTCCCTAACATCACCCTCCGCCTCTCCGGGAGCATACAAGTATCTTACTTTTAGTCCAAACGGCAAGAGTTTTTGAGTCCCCTGCACATCTTCAGTAATGCTAATTTTTTTTAATTTGATTGCGTTCACTGGCTTAAGACCTGTTGCTTTAAAAATTCTTAAATTGTTCATGGCGCGAAAACTGCCGGCAACTCCTAACCCATCGGGTGTTAACGCGTTCATCCATAATTTCTCTGTGATATTGATAGGTAAAAAGGGCGTTCAGCTAGATTTTATTAAAGTTTCCTACTAGGGCCTGTGATCGAGGGTTGCCTGGGTCCCTCTTTTAACCGTAACATGATGTTTTAAAAACAGTTGGTTTACAGAGCCTTTAAACTCTTTTCCATCATCAACTTGAATCATTCAGGATACTTTAATGACCTCGCATGTAATTTGCTGTAAAGCTACAGCCACAGCAGTTAGCTTTTATCCGTTAAAGGTTTCAGCGCTTTGTATCTTGAAGCCATGTCTACAACTGTCAGAGCATACTTAAACTTTTTTCTTATTATATCATGGGAAGATACAGCAAGTCCATTTGGTGGGTGTCATTAGGAACTGAGTTAACAAACCTAGGCCTTATTATTCTTTTGGGGGCAGGCAGATAATTTCCCAAATTGGCCTGTTTTGAAACCCAGTCTTTCGCATCTGATTCAGACACTCAAAGCGGCTTTACTCAGTTTTTTCAATAGCAGTCTTTCCTTTCCAATAACCTTTAGGAGAATAATAAAATTTTGTACTTCGTATGTCCATGAGAAGGACTGATTTTAATTGCGTTTTTAAATTGTATTTTCAGATTGTTTGTGCAAGAATAAGATTGCCCCATACACCCACAATAAAACCAATTTCTGGTATTTTCTGTTCTTCTGATGTTCAAAAAGTCGACAGTTCTGGCGGGGTGATGTAGAAACTTCTTTCCTGTCACTAAGTAATACTCTTTCCCATTGCGTCATCAACGTCTGTAAATGTGTGCTCTGCATGTCCCTGTTCCCTTAACTTTTTATTAATAAAGTCTAAGTGAGCAATTCGTCTTTTCTCATAAGCTCTCTTGCCTTGGCTAAATCTTCTATTGCCTGTTAGGGGCGTTCTCTCTCTTCGTCGGACCGCAATTTACTAAACATATAATGCTTCCAGAGAAGGCCAAGGCATTAACAATAGCTCCCTCCTACCATCATAACTACTCCCGCCATCTTTTTATAAATCAAAAATTTTCTTATGAATTATCTTTCTATGAACTAACATTTTCTGGAATAATCCCCTTGTTAACAAGAAAGTCTTTGAGCAATCCCGCATTTAATTACAACAATAACCATAACAATATCCTCAATGTCTAACCTTCCTAGGTCGCCGGCTTCATTTAAAACATGTTTTTTGCTAACACGCTATAGCCTATACTAAGGCCGCTAATTACACCCAGAGTGGTAAATTGTATTGATAATCTTTTTTTCACTCATCTTTTTTTAACTAAAAAAATAATTAAAATAATCATAATACAAAAAGGCTGTCCATGTGCTTTTTAATCAAATAATCTTTTGTTGTTAAAGCTAAAAATAAAGTTGCAACTAGTTTTGGCGAATCTCTATCTTCCCATATTGGGCGGTTATAACCTAACAACATTTTGCAAGGGTTAAATAGACTATAACGCCAACGATAGGCACTGCTAATTAACCAGCGTTAAACTCATGGTTTTAAAAGTATTATATTATTTTTTATTGCTTTTAAAAATGGATTGTGACGAACTATTAAAGTGTGAAGAACAAGCAGACAAACTCTGTAGACCACTGCCATAAAGAAAGATTATACTCTCTAGCCGCTTGTGGAAAAACTAAACAGTATTTAGGCTTTTGAACAAGTATTGAACAGATTCAACAATTGTCCACACAGACATTGAAAAGTACTACGCTAGGTACGAAGCACAACTAGGGTCAAAAATGGTTAACGGTGGGGCAAAAGAATGATTAGTTTATATGCTAAGTTTTGTAAGTAAAATGGCGCCAGTTGATTCAGAAGAAGATTTAAAAATACGACTTATCACAAGATCCGGTTTTAAACAAGTCCCTGAAACTCTTGCATGTGACATGTACTACAGATTTGGAACGATGTTTGCCCATTCATCAGGATTAATTACTTTTAATCATATTAATTTTGATCCTATTAAATTTAATCGCAATAAAAAAAATGAGCGATCAGGAGAAGAAGACGCCACAGGGCAGTCCACAGGAGCAGAAGTACTGCAAGTGAAGTACCCCAGGAGCAGAATGTGCCACAAGTGAGTAATGTTACAAGTCTAAAAAAACCGGACGTGTTGAGGCGGGGCGTAAACTGGCTGAATGGAACAGACTGCAAAAAGCAAACCAATCAGTAAAACAAAAATTGTTAGATAATAAAACAGCATCTCCAACAACAACACCCAATTTAAAAACAACAACACAATCACAAACCAAAAGATAAGATGTATTATTATGTATTGGGCGCTGCTGCTGTTGTTGGTGTTTTTTTGCATACAAATACCTAACACCATACCTAACAACAAAGCCGCAAGCCCCCACAGTAAAAGAAGAAGAACCCCTTCTGCAAAAAAAGTGCAACCTCCTGCAGTAGATCCATTTCCTATGGAAAAGTTTTTAAGAACTAGATAAAGTACAAGTTAAGAACTAAATAAAGTACAAGTTAAGTTAGTTATAGAAAGTACTTTTTAAGTTAAGCGCAAGAAAAATTTCAAGTTAAGTGCAAAAAATTATAATTTGTTTAAGTACTAGTTAGGTTCTTAAGTTATGTTCTTGTTTTGTTTTTTAATAAGTTAAGTTCTTAAGTAAGTACTAGTTAGGTTCTTAAGTTTAAGTGCAGGCCAATCAGTCAAGTTAATCTTTTAAAGTTTCCAAAGTCCACAGCATATGAAAACTCAGGATTGACGTAAGTTTCTTTGTTATTGTTAGAGACTATGATTTCTTGTTAAAAGCATTGTTTTACTTGATGAAAGAGTTTGAGCGAAGTTAACATTTGTGTGATGAAATACTTTTTTCAAAGAGAGCTTGCTTGTAGTTATCGTGAGTTATATTTTTTTTGACAACTTCTTTACTTATGCCTTTAGCCTTCTTCATTACAGAAGTCTGGCTGGCAATGCTATACATCTTTGACCGCAAACCAAACATATTCTTTTATAACTGTCCCATTAAGGTTCATCCTTCATCTTTCCAATCACTTTCTTGTTCACAGTTGAATGTAAAGGCTGTCTTTTGGATAGTCGCATGTGTCGTACCACCCATCAGCCCCTTTAGCTACTTCTGTTTCTAAGTCTTAAAGAAGTCTTCTGTGGGAACGTCTAGAATAAAAGAGTCAGTGTCTGTGTAAAGGACTCTTGCCCTTTCTGGGTACACCGCGGTTTTAAAGTAGTCGTACAGAAATTCTAGCATCAATAGCTTTGACAACTCTAATACGTTTAAAGCCGATAAACACCGCTTGTCCAACTTAACATCTTTTTTCTTCATCATAATGCCCAAACCCGGCTGTCGTTTTTTAAACTTCTAAAGTCTTGATAGTTAGGTTTAGAGGCAAACTTAATTGCTTGGTTTTCTTTTGTAAACTAATTTCACATCTTTACGATTGTGTACGTTCTCCATGGTTTTACCAAAACAGCTGTTGTTCATCAGTTTAAAGAAGTCTTTTTCTGATGCGTCATGGCTTGGATTCTAAGATCAGTTTTTCTTTTTGATGTATGGCCTCATAAAAGGCCTTGATTTAAAAGCAAAGATTCTGTGAACAGCTGTCAGCTTTAATCCGTGTCTTAAGTAAAACTGTAGGATTTTGTAATGGGACACATATTTAGTTTTATGTCTAAGATAGGGAACAAGTTAGGGGGTTCGATAGGACTCCCAACTTTAATCTTTCTGCGGCTAGGGGGAATCGTTGTGGAGATCGTGTAATTCTTTAAAGGGTATTTTAAGTCTACTTCCAAGATTAGTCCTGCTGGATTATCAGGCGTAAGCTGTGACAACATGCCAACACAGTGTTAACATCGTGAGGCCCTTTTATCATTCTAAAGTTTCTCAGTGGGAGCGGTTGACTCATAGCCCAAACCATACAGATTTTAGCGTCTAAGTACATTAAATAGTTGGATGGTTTAGTTGGGTCATAGTCGTCTAAATATTTGTTGTTGGCTTTGCAGTAAGGATGGGGAGGCCATGCTAATGCCCCCCTCAGCCCATCTTCAATCATCTGAAGTGTGGGTAGATCAGATATTAAGTCAATCTGAATGTTTGTAACTTTAAGAATGCATCCCAAAAAAGAAACCCGGGGCAGAGATGTATGTGATGAGTCTAAGTTGTAAAAGTTTCATGCATGTAGATCTGTAATTTTTGAAAGACGTCTGCCAATAAACACACGTCAGCCAATAAATATTGATCGTGATAGTCGCCATCGTTTCACAGTGTAATTTTGTCCAGGCTTTCTGAGCGTATTCATATTCAAGTCGTTATGTCTTTGCCTCTAAGACTAAAAAGAAAGCGCCTTTAGGAGGAATTTAGTCTTCGTCAAACCTATCCCACGATTCATTATTCGTAAGGATAAACGCCTTTACGCACTAAAGATGGGGCAAAGTATTGTTTAGTGATTGAAAGTCTTGTAGAGACCCTGCTAATTATCTAAACTGGCCCCTCAATGTTGGGCTAAGTCATAAAATGGGTAAAGAGTCAAGAGTAAAAGTCGGTACTTTTCTGAAGACTGTGCAATGCAAGTAACCCTCTTATACTCAGAAGTCACTGCTTGCATAATGAAAGAGAATCGTAGCCTCGTAAGTTATGAAAGAAGATAGGCATTTCCATGTCTTAGGGTCAACCTTAAGTTTAGATTACAATTGTTGTGCGCGGCCCCTCTAAAATTCCCGTAATGTGATCGTGGTCTCTTACTGCGTTGCCTAATAATTCCTTTATTGCAAATCCAGCAGTGGGGTAGATGAGTCATAGCGTTCTTGGTCTTCAGGAGTCATAACAATGCCTGAAAGATTTAGTTGGTTTTGGGTAACTGATGGGGAAGTTGTTTCATCTGCTCTAAAAAACTACTAGCTGCGTTGGGCCTCTGTAAAATCTCAGGGCGCCGTTTGTTGGCCGTCTGACCTAACAACAATAAACGCATAAGAACAGAAACTGATGGTGGGTTAATAAGGTTGTTTTTTGTTCTTGCTGTTGCGGGCCGTAGTACGCGGTAAGATTGATTCAAAATCCCGCATAAACCACGTATGGGCTCATCTGCATTTTGTGTAAATTTTTAAAACTAACTTTAGACCCGGTTTAGGTGTAAGGAGTTTTTGGGTTTTACATCTACAAAACTTTTTACAATGAGTTCTATGGCTGGCAGCTGCTTCTATAGTTGGGATTCTGACCAAACACTTTCTACAAAACTCTTTTTTAAGCATGATCTTTGATGTAAAACTCATAAGTCTGCTTATTGTTCTGATTAAAAACATAATGGCTCTTAGGGCCGTTCTGTTTAAAAAGGATCAAGTCTACATGTTTGTTAAGCGGTTCGCCTAAAGTAGGGGCGTTTGGGAGAAACCCTTAGAGGCACTATATCAGCTTTTACAGACCATGTGTATACGTTTACAGTAATTGGTTTATTTTGCTCTTCAAACTGAAATATACTTTCTATACCACTGGAAAGTTTATGTTAAACAAAGTTCAGGTCTTGTTTGTATGCTTCATAATTGGAAAACTCTGTTGCATGATTTTTGGGCAGGATGTAAATGCGCTAAAACACACCACATAAAACACATGTTTTCAGAATTATGTATGTTTAAGACTGCTCGTTTTAACTCTAACTCTTTTGGGAGTGGAAGGTAAGAATTGCCAACTATAGGATAGAACTTTGTTTGTCTTAATTTTATTTCAAGGACTGTCCCTTCAGACCAGCCAGAACCCCTTAACTTTGCTTCTTTACTTGCATGGTTAAACTGTGTAAGCATGTAGTCAGCCCAGTTAGAGTTAAAAATCGTGATACCTGATTACTTCTTTCGTTTAGTTGAAACCCAGACTTTTCCCTGTTACTATCATCAGGCGTTAAATAGCAATCGAACTGCCAACAACACTTTTATGGCGGTTCCACTGAAGGACTCTGGGATTTTAGAGATAGCATGTGCTACGCTTTCATGAAGTTTGGGGGTTAAAATATCCATGTCTACTTCACTAAACATATTGCTTAATTGTTTGTCACTGCTAATATTTCTTCCATCGTATATAGCTTCCGTCCTCGAATTTACTTGTGGTCGTCATTTTTAAAGCCACCCTATTTACGTAAATCAAAAAAAAAAATGTAATAAAAGTAAGTAAAGCAGGCATTATTCTTCGCCCAAGTGCCGCAACACTTCAAGACACGTTAACCTTACAATAACGCCCGCCAATATTTAGTTTTTTCTGAATCACTACAGTCAAGTTTATCACTTTTATTGCTTCGTTAAATAGTTCACTATATCTTTTATTATATTGTTTACAAACATTCTCAAAACCAAATTCACTAAATCAATGTTTTTAAAAATTTCATTGTTTCGTCAAATAGTTCATTACAATTCTTTAAATCAGATTCACTGAGTTCGGCAGCCATTTTTTAATATAAAATAAATAAAAAATTAATTGAAAATTCAGCTCTTTTTCATAGTCTTTTTTAATCGTAAAACCTGATCTTCATTAAAACGAATAGCTACTCCTTCAGGGCTGGTAGAAAAACCAGATCAAAAATCTTTATGAGCTATAAATATCAACTAAAATGGCAAATAACTTTATAATTGGTTGGGGCCAAGAATCTAGTATTTTACTGACGATCTGCGTCACACTTTCCGCATATATATACGCTCAAAAAGATCAGTAATTAATTCTTCAAACCAGTCCCCTTTAAATCTTCTCTATCAGTTCCCTCTCCCAAACCAACCTCTCAAATATATAAGTAAACTCACTAACTACTTCAACCTTCAATTTTTTAAACACAAAAAAAATTATAAATAAAAAATTAATTAATCAGTTTCTCTTTTTAAATTCAGCTCTTATCACAGTCTTTTCTAATCGTAAAAACCCGATCAGGTTTAAAGGTAACAGTTACCCCCTCAAGATCTCAGCACATGCAGGTCAGCATCTTCGGGGCAATATTATCAAGTAAAATAGCAAAAACTTTATAATTGGTTTAGGCCAAGACTCTGGGATTTTAGTAACAGCCTTTAATAAAGCCTTCTCGAATAGTTTTAAAATTTCAAAAGTTCTGTTATAAATTCATCAAACATGTCCTTTAAAACTTCCTTATCAACTCCACATTAATCGCCCACCCAAAATCACAAATATTTTTGTAAGCTTTATAACTACGTGGGGGTTCATTTTTAAACCAATAAAATTAAAAATAAAAAAATAAGTAATCAGTTTCTCTTGTTTTTTGTGCTAAAAAACATGATCTGAATCACACACACACACACACACACACACACACGCACACGAGAATCATTCACACAATAAACGGGAGGTGCTTGCAGGGGAATGTGAAGGGTTTTTTTTTTCAAGTTCTCTCAGCGGCCGTCTGAGACAGCCTTTAAGCAGGTGAATTGAAACGGTGAAGCGGACGTTGAAGCAGGTGAGGTCAGAACTATTTTTAGATACCGTTCGGATCCGAACGGTTTTACCAAAAAAGCGAAGCAGGACATTGAAGCAGGTGAGGTAAGAACTATTTTTAGATACCGTTCGGATCCGAACGGTTTTACCAGTCCGTCAAAGCTTTAAAGCAATCAGTCTTCAGATTGCCAGAACTTCTAAATTCTTCATTCTCAGACATGTAGGTTAGAAATTTTATGGCGTTTGGGTTTAGTAAATCATCAAAAACTCATTCCCAGTTATAAAACTGGGAAAGTGGTAAAAGGCGTTTGACAGCAGAATGATGAATGAGACATTTTTCTTTAACAAAAATGTCCGCGACTGCTTCTTTGTTTTTGATTTTGAAACACTTTTTTGCTTTTCCAAGCTGATAAACCCAAAATCACACACAACAGAAATATGTCCACACACTACAGTTATCGCCAATCCAAAACTAAAGTTTTTTAAAGTCAATCACTTTTCTCCCAGAAAACACACACGCTTCACAGATCAACACCGGCAAATAACCCTTTTACGATTATAGGTGAGCGCTGGAAAAAGGCTTGCCACTGTGACCTTTGACCGCTCTAGTTTGGGGCGCTAGTTCTCTCTCACTGCTGCGGACTTTGAGAGGGTTTTTGTTTGGGGTTGCATTGGTTCTTGTACGGGGGGTATCCAATAATTTCTAATCTCCTCACTGCTTGAAAACATTAAATTCAAATCCTTCCTCATAGCTTAGACTTCTATGAGAAAAAAGACCGACTGTAGAAAACCTTTTAGCAAGCAATACGCTGAAGCCACAACAACAAAAAAGTCAATACAACCCCCCGCAGCCGGGGCCTCTCCCCGTAAAGCTCTGGATCAATAACCGGCGCTCCTCTACCTCTGTGTGTCTGCCCTCATCGACTATGTTGATTTTTCGCAGCAGTTAGCCGAATACTGCTTTAAATTTTCCAGGACGCTTTTGGATTAAATTTTTTTAAACAGTTTTGTTCTTTCAAGCCAATGGCCTAAAAGCCCAAAGATTGCCAAAGAGTTTTACAATTTTCAGCTTTGATCTCATAGTCGGGCCCTTTAGTAATTTCAGCCATTTTTTTTCAGCTTCAAAAAAGGGCCCCTTTGTCAATCGGCTCATAACAAGTTGATCTACAAAACAATTACGTAAAAGGCGTCCAGTTCACTCACTGTCATTTCACGTTTTCGTTGCTTCGTTTCTAAAAGATTTAAGCTCTATTTTGACCGGGCCGGTTTCAAACAGCGGCGAGCTAAAAAGCATGCCCCCACTCCTTAGCATCCCGGGGCGGAAAAGATCGCAGGCTCGCCAGTCCCATCCAGGGAAAGATGTCAAAACCTCCTGTCGATTGGTTAAAAACGCACACGTGAGTGCGAGCTGTCACGTGATTTGCACGGTCCGCGCACAGGCTTTTTGCTGCAGCTGTGGCGGCTATATTGATTTAGAACCGGTCGGGATTGGAGAAGGTCAAACCATATAAACCTTAATTTTTTTGCCCTTGGAGAGAATGTAAATATGTTTGTTCACGATCACCCATATTATTCTACAACGGAAACCCCCGTTTCCAAAGTATTAATTTTGTCAATATTTGGCAGTTTTGAGGTGTTAATTTTTTGTGAAACGGGTGTTAAATTTGGGTTCAAAACTGATATGTGATGGACGTGATTTGTATGTGAAAAGGGGGGTTTTCGGGCAAAATAAGATGGGTGGCCGTGAACGAACATATTTACATTCTCTCAAGCCTTATGTCTCCCGCTGACAGTAGATGTCTGGGTGGATTCTTTGCCTGCCTTTCCTGCCTTCTTCAGGGGCAAGATTTTGATCAAGTGATTCGCTTTCTTCATTTGTTCAGCATAGTTTGCATGAATGACATGTGGTTTATGAAATGAATGACATGTGGTTGGTGTTCTCCTCCCTGCCCACCCACTCCCCTCCCCCATTCCTTTTTTTCCACTGTTTTTTTAGTCAACTTTTCTTACTTTTTCATGCATTTTGATGATTTTTTCCCCTCATATAACACAGTTTACATGGACTGTTTTAAACTGTTTGGCACTAAGGACAAGACAATAGTATCGTTATTACAAAGAATTTCCTATCAATAATGAACTCAGAGAGAGAGAGAGAGAGAGAGGGGAGAGAGAGAGAGAGAGAGAGAGAGAGAGAGAGAGAGAGAGAAAGGAGTCAACTTCACAAAATTCCAACTCACATACTTCTGCTCTCGTCACGGCTATAGGTTTTAGACTGAGAAACTTTTGGATCAAGGCGGCCCGTACTATGGACAACAACGAACGAACCGCCATTTCCTGAAAAATGACAAGACCTGCAAGCACTACCCAGGTCAGTCGCACACCGGCGAGATACTGAAATTGGACGGTGACGCCCCGGATATAGGCCAGTACATGACCCTTCTCATGAAGGGCCAACAGGACGGTCCCTCAAATCATCGAACTCACCTCTGCACGTCTGTTGAAGTGCAGATATTCTCTTCACGAACTAACCGGTAGGGCAGAGTTCATTTGGTTAGGGGTTATTGTTGTTGTTGTTGTTGTTTGTTTATTCATGTGTTGCCAAGACAAAAGCAAATGATGTCACTCAACATGTTCAACAAAATTACGTATAAGTTACCCTGTCCTTTGGTGTGTGCATTTCTTTTTTGTTTGGAAATAATTGAAGATCATCCACACCTAAAAAAAAAATTATAACACAAAAATCCTCTTTCAAGAAGTATTACTAAAGACTTCTTTAAGATATCTAGAAAAAAGACAAAACGTCGACGACAAAACATTGTAGTACAATCTGAAATGAATGGCTTTTAACGTAACAGATGGCATAGACAGGCCCTCCAGAATGAATTCGTAAATTGTGTACGTTCAAATACGTGCAAATTGAAACCGTGCGTGCGTTCGTGCTGTGTGTGGTGTGTGTGTGAGTGAAAAAGGCCTTTGGGTTGTCAATACAGCTCTTCGATACAAAAACTTGGCAAAATGATCAGTACTAATAAGACGTTTAGCAGCCATCACCCATCAGTATCTGTCACTACATACAAAAGCTAGCAAATCTGCTTTTAAACGTATTCAGCAGCATTTCAAATATTGCAGCATTACACTATTGTTCTAAAATTGTTAGCAGTAACATCAGTACGTCTATTTCACTGACAAAGAGTTATCTTAGCAAATATTGAAGCAAATACTGTGAGAAAAAACAAGTCTAACACAATTTCTATCGAATGAGAGCAGAAAACAATAGAATGTTGCCAATACATAGAAACCAATACCAAGTAATACATAGAATATCTTACCAAATGAAGGTAAGACAAGTTTGTCATATAAGATGTGAAGCAGTGCAAGTGAATCAATCTTAGCAGCAAAAAAGAACTGTCCAAACCTCTATGGTACACATCGTGAAAATTAAAACAGGAATGCATCATTTAAATAAGACTCAAGTAAGTTTTCGTCAAAAGATACGTCATAAGTCAGATCACAGTCTGTTCAAGAGAATATTTGAATACAACAACCTCAATGGCGCGAGCGATTAAGCAAATACAAAAGCAAAGAGGGCAAACACCGAAGTTCATACGATGAAAAAGGACGGAGGGTAGGGTGGAGGTGTGTGCGAGTGTGTGTGTGTGTGTGTTGTGTGTTGTGTGTGTGTGTGTGTGTGAGTTGAGAGAAATGGGGCAGGGGAGATGATAAGAACGGTCCGTTCAGTAGGATGTATTTTTGTCTGTGTGTGTGTGTTTGTGTGAGTGTGTGTGTGTTGTGGTGTGTGTGTGTTGTGGTGTGTGTGTGTGTGTGTGTGTTGTGCGCGTATGCGTGTGTTGTGTATTGTGTGAGGTGTGTGTGTGTGTGTGTGTGTGTGTGTGTGTGGTGTGTGTGCGCGATGCGTGTGTTGTGTGTGTGTGAGTGTGTGTGTGTGTGTGTGTGTGTGTGTGTGATGCGCGCCTCGAGGGAAGTGCAGCAGACTGACATCGAAGGATGCTGCAAGGAGGGGGGGGGTAAGGAGGGGGGGGGGGGGGGGGGGGGGGTGGGGGGGGGTGGTGTAAGACTCGAATGACAAAATGTTCGCGGAAGGGAGAGATGGAGGGGACGGCCGGGAGGGTTGGTTGGAGGAAGAAAGTGAAGCCTTAAACAAGCAAAAATTAAAACGGTCTGTATACCCCTGAAGGTGTCCGTTGCATTATACTCTATCTCCCTTGAAGGAGTCCGTTGCATTCAAACTGTCATGTCAATATAAATGGTTACGTGTAGTCTTTAGTTTTACCATGTGATCAAGAATGAAACATTCGCCATATTTTAATATGGATCCCTAGCCTGTTCCGGATATCTTAGTCCCACTGCGTCAGAGAATGTTTATGGTAGCTGACCACTTATTTCAAACAAACAGAAACATCACTCGTTTTCCCAGAAATAAACAATACGATAACAGCAACACATATATATTAATAGTAATTACTTGCATGAGTGAAAGAATAAGAATTATGAATGAGAAACAACGTCATCATCACATCAACATCATCATCATCATCATCATACATCAACATCACAACATTATCCATCATCGTCGTCATCATCATTATCAACAACATCACCACCATTATCCTTACTTATTTAAGTCCGGATAATCGCATGGACATACGATCTCGCACGAAGCTCTGTTCCACATTGATTACCTACTTACGAACCGTGCTGTGAAGCTTGAACTACTTAAGACTGAACTTCCGGTATTACGTATATCAACGAAAAAACAATCGACGCGATCCAAGCAGCAGTCAAACATCTGTATTAACGAAGCCACAGAACTTGTAACCCGAGTCACGTTGTATGGTTTGGCAGCTCAGGTGGGATTTTGATCGTAAAAAAAATGGCATCATTTTAAACCACCAGATTCTTGAACTCTGCATACGTCAAGCTGAGAGTCCTGACTGGAAACGACAATTGCCCAGATTCGGGCTAGCAACGGAACTTTATCGGAAACGAATCACAAAGTCTGGATCAGACAGCAGTGGGCTATGGGCGTAAACGGAAGCTGAGAACATTTATCAACTTATTTCAAGATAGATGAAACAAGTCCAGATTTACTCTATTTGAAAAGCTGTAATGACTTCCTTTGACAATTATTTCTCTGTCAGACGAAGACATCGACCAAAAAGACCATATTTTAAGAACGAACACAGAGGCAAAGAAAAATGTTGAGAGTTTTGTCATTGCTGCTACAAGAACATTGCTAATAAAGCATAGGTTGCCATCCAAAGAAGAAGCAAACATGGGCAAATTTCATTGGTGTTTCTGGATAAAGACTGATTGAAAATCTGCATACTTTCAACCAGATGTAACACTGCAAGAAACAGTACGCCAAGCACGACAGTATAAGCAAGTAAAAAGTCCACTCAATGAACAAAACATGCTGCTGCAAATTTGGATGTCTTGTCCAAACGGAGCGAGAGAGAGAAAAGGACAATGCTCAAGGCATGGAATAAAGAATTCAACCAAGGACAAAACTTCAGCAGGGAGTTGAAGTCAGAGAATAGCTCATGAAGAGGAACATCCTACTTCAATATGGGGGCAAAGGCAACCCAGGTAAAATTGCCAAGATGAGTGGAGCCGAGTCACACACCAAATGATCCGCAAAAGGAAAGTTTGTCCGTAAATAGGACGTCAAAATCACTTCACTGCTGTCTGCAGATCAAGAATGTTGATGTTTTTGTTCAAGAGCAAGAAGAATTTTGTTCTTGGGTCAGTGAACAACATTGATTCGTCGGAACCATGGTATAACCATCGGACCATCTGAGGAAAAACCCGCAAGTTCAAAAAAGATACAGTGTCAATGTTTCTGTAATGTCCAGCAAACAATACAGACAGCTGAATCCCAACCAAACTACACTTCCTACTCAGGCAGTACTGATGATTCCAGGGGGAGTTGAGAGTTGCTTGTGGGACAGTACCAACTACACAGGCTGAAGATAAAAACATTTTCCTCTGAAAATCTTTGTCCATAAAACAACCAAACAGACAACCTTCTTTGTCTCAGTGCTGCCCTCATAAATGAGAATAGTGTGAACCTGGTAGACATCATGAAGAAAACAAACCCCATGAACATATATATATCAGTAGATATAGAAAAAAAAACATATGAACATCCCTCCAGAGAAAATCGTGCTGAAAGAAGATCACCACCCACTACAGTCTGCATAAGGCAAGACGAATCCCACTATCCTAAAGTAATACCACTGTCAAGGAAGAACAAAAAAGACTAGTAAAAAGCTGGCGCCAACACAGAAATAAAAGAACCAACAACTGAGCGCTCCTATGGTACTACTTCTGAAACCAATTGGTGAGCGGTCCGCAATCTTATACATAAATGAAAAGACTGAATGCAGCAAATCAAGAAGAGAGCGGTATAACAATCCAACATTAGATGACATCTTCACAAGCTTAGATGGATCAGAAGTTTTTAGTAAGAAGCACGCAACAAACAGGATAAATGGCCCAATTCCCCCAGACACCAGAAACGCAAAGCTGACAACTTAAACAAAACGCCTAAAGGACGTAACTATACAATCAGATCTACCATATGGAATTGTCCATCATCTCCTGAAATTATAGTCAGCGGACCAATGAACAGAAATCTGGCAGATCAAAAGAATGTCCTCGCATTCTTTAAATGATATTTTGGTCCATGGCAAGTCAGAATGATGATCAAGAAAAATTCTTTACAGTGTCACAAAGAAGCAAGCGTCAGTTAATTTGCAGCCTGAATGAAAGCAAGAGTGAACTTCGGCAAATCAGAAATTGAATATCATGGTCATGTAGATCATAAAGTAATGCATTACTCCAGATCCAAAGAAAGTGGAAGCACTACTAAACATAGCAGATCCATAATGTGAAAGAAATGCGGCGCCATCAACGGAAAGATCAACTTCTCCGGGAAAAGTAACTATCCGAAACTTCAAGTATCCTAAGCCAGCCACAAACCTCCTGTAAAGAACCGAGAAATGAACTGGGTGAGGCACCCTCAGAAAAATCCCTGACAGACGTGAAAACACTTTTGACCACCTCACCGACTCTTGCCATCTTGACTTGACAAACCAGTGACAGACAGCGCAGATGCAAGGCCGTTTTGGCATTGGGTGAGTAGCTACACCATAAGAACAAACCAGTTGCTTTCTGCTCAAGAACCTAAGACACAGCAGAAGAAACTACGGCCCCCAAAATAGAAAAAGAATGCCTTGCTGTCGATTGGTGCATGTGAAAAAATAGAGAGGTACTCGGAGGGTCTTACCATCATTCCAAACTCCTCACAGACACAAACCCTTAGTATAACTTATAAACACAAGAGATTTGAGTGACACACCTTTCGGCTGCCAAAGACTTCTGAAGAGACTTCTTCACTTTCAATTTCGACGCAGGAGTAACAAAAACACCCCAGGAAAAATTCATGGTTTAGTGGCTGAACAATTCCAAGAAGTCATAAGAAAAATAAAGGAGGAGAACAGAGCACAAGAAGAGTGGAAATATCATACACTTGATGTCGTTAGACTCCATTGGTCAACGTCAGGATTAAGAAACTTCGTCAAAATTGTTCAGAAGAAAACCAGCAAGGATGAAAAGCTAACAAGCGGCAATGTACTTTGTATTAAATTTGGCCATAGAAACAAGGGAATGTTGCGGACAATCACCAAGATCTCTTTGCTGTAAGACGAGACACAGTGAGCATAATGGCCTATTCTCCCAAGAGGCAGTAGACAGCCATATCCCGAGCACTGAGAGGAAAGAAATCATAGAGAGGATCCTGACGGTCATCAGGGCCAACAACAAGTGCACAGAGAGAGCTGCAACCTCTTTTAGGTGGTGCCCGGGATGAATGATGCAACAAAACAAGAAAGCTTCAAGAAGTCATTGTCAATAGAGAGGTCGTCCAAGACTGCGAAAAGAACCTCTGATCCCCTAATAGGTGCCGAGGGAACCTTTCCAAAAATAGAGTCGACATTTGTGAAAAAAGGACACCAGTCGTATTTAGTAGCAATGTGATAACAACTTCCCGCATCAGAAATAGCACCTTTACCATCAACAGGATCTGCAACAGTCAATGCTAGGTTGAAAAAAAAACAATATTCGCACACATGGCATAACCCAGAACTTATCTACACAACAATGGCAGACATTTTAACTACAAAGAAGTATATGAATGTTTGCCGAAGAATGGGGTTTTGCAACAGCAAACCACCCAGACCCTATCAAGCTCAGACAAATGGGGAAGCAGAAAGGCAGTCAAGTAGTGAAAAAGTAACTTAGATCCGAAAGAACCTTTCCTTGCATTACTTGTCCATACAGAGCAACTGCAATAACACCGACATGTAGAGAGGTGCCCGCATAACTTTTGATGGGACTTCACCTGAGAACGACAGTGCCTACAATTCTGCAAATCTAATCCAATAAAAAGACAGAAAGACAGTTGCTCAAAAGACAAGAAAGTCAAGAAAACGAACAAGAAAACATTTGACATGAGACATGGAACACAATCACTTCCAGAACTCCAAAACCAGGAGATAAGGTTGTTAAGAAATTGACTTTGAAAAGAAATGGGAAAATCCAGCCACAGAAATAAAGAAGTTTGATCCGAGATTGTAAAAAGGTGGCCACCAACCAGTGGTCAAGTCAGGTATCGGAAAACCGAAGACAACCTGAAACTGATGCCCAAGGTTCCAGAACACACAGGAGCATCCTCTCCTGTTGCTTGGTCAACGACCAACAATTTCCCTTGTCCCGCAAAATCCACATCCATATGTCATTTCCAATCCAATTGCAGACGGAGAAGCAGAGGACTTGCCCCGACCAGGCCTACACGGAGAAGCTGACGACGGCCCCAATGGAGACGAAGGACCAGTACAACAAATCGTGGAACATCTGTCAAGCCGAGTAAACAGGAGAACGCAAGAACAACATAGATCCAGTACCTGGAATACAGTCTTCAATTTCAACTACAGTGAAACAACAGTGTTCCAAGAACTCCAAATTACAGAGCCAAACACGCAGTGTACGAGTTGTGTAAGCGACCTGCCCGATAGCAATACAACTCTATCGATCCGTGATTCTTCTAATTCAAATTAATTTCCAGACTAAGAGATAAGGGCCAGTTAAATGAAAGAAAGTAAAGTTTAGTTATATGTAAAGTTCATTTAAAAAATGTGCTAAGGAATTGGTACACAGAACATTTCGGGTCTGTGAAGACAATAAATTTATTTAAATGATTAGTACTGAACATATCGAATCTGGGATTATCAATAACAAAGGAATGATATGTCCCACGAGAATCGAATGGTACATACGAATCTCGTAGATCTGTTTTCTCACATTAATTACCTACTGACGAACCGGAAGTGATGCTTGATTACTTATGAATGAACTTCCGGTTACGTAGAGCAACGTATGAACAATCGGACGGCGATCCAAGCAGCAAGCCCAACTCAGTAGTAACGAAGCAACAGAACTGTGTATTAACACTCGGACTCGAGTCGAGTGGCGAAGTGGGATAGACAGGAGAGGGAGGGGATGCCCAGCAACACAGTGAACTTGAATGACTCTAACAAAGCACACACACACACACACACACACACACACACACACACACACACACACACACATATATAATATATATATATATATATATATATATATATATATATAATATATTATATATATATATATATATTAGATGAATATAATTAGAAAGCCTAAAATGACTTTAAAAGTGCTCGACCCCTTGGGGAGCAACATTTGTTAATAATATTAAAAAAGGAATGCTATAACTCACTCTACAAATTTGTTTCGAGCGTGTTGCGCTGTCATCAGGATGGCCCTCGGTTTGCCCACCGCCGATGTTATATAGCGTGTGGGCTCCCGTTTGCGGTTGTTTTGCACGTGCGGGTTGGCTGCACGTGTTTTTGGGGGGCTTTCAGGTTTTTGTTTTGGATGTGTTCACTAACAACGATTTCCATTTATGCCTGCAGTTGTTTACTATTTCTGTTTTGGTGTTTAGAGTTGCTAAGTGTGGTTTGCATAGTATTAACCATTTTTCAGTTAAACATAGGTTGCACCTTTTGAAACATTGCTTTATGGTGATGCTCTTTTTATGATTTTCCAGATATATTGTAGCTTGTTTTTGCGTCTTTAAGTTTCCAGATATATTTGCTCAGTTCTGTTTGGTTTTTATATTTTTCTTTATTAAATGACTGTTTGTGGTTTGCATATCTGGTTTTGAAGTGGTTTTCAGTGATCCTATGTATGTTTCTTTTTCATTTTTTGATGTCACAGTAGCCTGGTATACAATGTTGCTGTGAAGACATTTGTTGTTTAGTGGGCACTGCTCCTTTCTGGTGCAATTGCAAGATTTCCTTTCTTCACCCTTCTTTGCTGTGTTGATTTTCATTTTGTTGGATGCGTCAATCAGGTTTTTGAGGTTGGGCATACATGGGGTACGATAGTTTGACAACTGCAGGCATAAATGGAAATCGTTGTTAGTGAACACATCCAAAACAAAAACCTGAAAGCCCCCAAAAACACGTGCAGCCAACCCGCACGTGCAAACAACCGCAAACGGGAGCCCACACGCTATATAACATCGGGGGTGGGCAAACCGAGGGCCATCCTGATGACAGCGCAACACGCTCGAAACAAATTTGTAGAGTGAGTTTTAGCATTCCTTTTTAATATTATTAACAAATATATATATATATATTTTATATATATATATGTGTGTGTGTGTGTGTGTGTGTGTGTGTGTGTCTGTGTGTGTGTGTGATCCTGTTAGTTTTCAAAGGAGTAAGACTGAGAGAGAGGGGGATTTTTTTCTCTGAATATTGGTATACTAAAGCAACAATGCATCATTAACAGAGAGAGACGGCGAGAGAGACGCAGAGAAAGAGAGAGTTGGGGAGGGGGGGGGGGGGGGGGGGGGGGTGGAGGTGAATAGATGAAAAGAAATTGAAAATCTCTTTCCGCGGGGACAAACGTAGCGAAATAAAGCTTTTGCCACAACTGCTTCTTCAGGAATAAGATACAGAGAACAGGAAAAGGGCATTCTGGCTCCCCCGGTCTCAACCAGTTTCGACCGGGTGACTCCAGAATGCCCTTTCTGTTCTCTGATAAGCAAGACTTCAATAACCAAAAATAAAGACCTACAAACAAAATACTGTGTAGGGTTATCCGTTTTCAATACTAATTTACTAAACTTTTCAGATTTTAGTTTTTGTTTAA